>JBAMCK010000887.1:0-186988 GCA_037075185.1 Drosophila pseudotalamancana | reverse complement strand
TTGCTGTTGTATGCGCTTTAGTTCGTTTAAATGAGCTATTTTCTTGGCTTGCAAATTTGCATTTTGAGTTCGTTTAGTAGTAACATTCCCAGAATTTGTTGAATTGTCATTAGGTTGTTTGTTAAAAAGAAGTATCGTAATATACATTTGGAAGCAAATGAAATACACAACATTTGACGAAGCTAAATGGAACTTTAATGCATACATTCGTGTTAACTTTTATTATAAATACAAATAGCATAAAGGCAACAATTCTAAAAATAAATACACATTGTAATTGTCTTAATACTTTTTACTTTTATGTTGCATACAAATGCGTGCCACTGCCACAAAACAATACAAAATGCCTAATCCTCCTACTAAAAACAACAAATATTTTACACACACGCACGCACAATCGTCACCAATAAATAAACATAGGTTGGCATTGGCAAGATTGAGCTTTGGTATGGTCCCGCTATAACGACCATTGTGTGTGGTATTCTCTCCTTAACCTATGTATTTTCCGTCGTTGTGGCCGGTGGTGTTGGCAAAAATGGCTCCACAGTTGCTGTAAGTCTTAAACACTCGCACAAAAACCAAAAACAATGAAATACTGAAAATAATAAAATATTACAAAAAAAAAAGAAAAAAAACAATAATCAAATAAAAATGTGTGATCAACACTCGTCAAATAAATAATAACTAAATAACAATTTTCTGTGGTTCTTATACTAATAAACAATTAAAGAGCTTTGTCAATTGGAAAGGCTGATATTTAATATGGCTTAGCTTTCCATTAAAATTAAATCACGAAGCTCTAAAATTGTATATTAAAAGCCCAGAAATTTGGTTCGTTGTCCTGTGCATATCTTCAACAAAATAATAAATAATTATAAATATATACAACAAAAATTATTTTGGCTTTAAAAATTTGAAGAGGACAAATCAGAATTAAACATTTTTTTTTTTTATTTTTGCAATGCGGACGATTCTTGGGAGCGTGGCGTGGGTCCCTGTTTTATTTTTTCTATTAATTCAAATGCTTGCCTTAACTTTTTACATTAATTCTTACTATATACACATATTTACATATATAAATTGTGCCGTTGTTCGTTGTTCCTAGGCTTTTTAGGCGCTGCTACTGCTTCTCCGCCTTGGGCCCTAATACCTAATAAAACTTTTAACTGGCTTCTTCCAGTTTTTTCCAAAAGTAATATTGTTGAATGCCAACTTTATATAGGATGCTAAATTAAACATTTTTTCTTGTTTTGTCAAATATATGATCCGAAAATATATTTGTATGGCATTCAGATCTTTTAAATATCTTTATGTATGTATGTATTTATCTATATTGTTGGCTACGGGCTTTAGTTTTAGTTCATTAAATGTATCCCAAAATTACGTATTTTACTTTGGATTAGTTTTAAGTTAGATTGGCCCAAGATACTCGAAAATCAAAAGTTTGTAAATAGAGCTAGAAAACTATCGGGTTGCTCTCATTTAAATCTATTGTAATATTTTACTTCAATTTCTATTTCTTTATTAATCAAAATTCAACCTTTGATAGTTTTCACCTCTACTTCTTTACTTCTCATACTGCAAACAGTTGAACGAGTTTTAAGGTCTGAAATTTAGCAATCAATTATTAAAATTCTTACAAATTGTTTTGTTTTGTTTACTGTTATTATTGTTTATTTGTTTTGTTCTGTGATTTTCTTCTCATCTACAATAGATGCCAATCGGTTTCGTGGAATTATACAATATTAGTATTTATTACTTTCGGTTATACCTTGAATATTATCAATTTTCAAAAAATGTTTATTGAAGGCGGCAGTGGCAAAAACGGCTCATCAGTTGCTGTAAGCATTGCTATTCATATAAGCGAAGCGACAATCGTTTCAAACCAAAATTTGTATTAACTAATCATACTAAAAACATATATAACAACAACAACAACAAATACCACTTGTAAAATAACAAACATCTCACACACACGTATATATATATATATATATAATACATTGACAATATACTTTTATAATAATAATACCGTGGGGGGGGGGGGGGGGCCCTAATTGATGATCTAAAAACCAGTAGGAAATGAGGTGATGAGTTAACTGGAATTTCACTTTTCAAATTCCTCCATATTTATGCTGTTAATAACAACCAGAGATGTGAGAGAGAGAATCTGACATAGGACTGATGACCACGTCCAGAAGTTATGTCTGATGCAAATATATATATATATAATAATTATATATACTCTTCTTCGTTTGCTGAAATATATTGGGGTCCATTCATGAGTTGTGCTCAGTCAGTGTTTCTAACGCTTATCATTAAAAGTGCACTATAGTACTGAACTTTTGTAATTAACCCAATCAAATATTTAGTAATTATAAAATAAGATTATAATTATGACATACAATAATACATGGTTCGTATATTCCTGTCGGTAAAATCCATCAACATTCTTTTATTTGCTTTAAATTCAACATGATTCTGCTTTAATATGCCAGGTATTGTTAAAGATTTGGATATATATTTATTTGCAGCATGTGATTTTGAGTAATTTGACTTGCTTTATTCTGACAATTTCGTATTTTATATTGTTTATTGCTTCAGAAGTAAATGAGTATGAATATGAATACTGGTTTTTAATATATTTGCCTGTTAGCATGTAATGTAATACGTATTGGAATTTTTTTTTAATTATGCTCTTACCAGTTAATTAAGTGTAATTGCTAGTTTTAGTCGCAATGAGCTTAATAGACCACTTAAAGAGCTTACAATATTTGTACTTTGGCAACTCAGACAAAAATTATTGTATACAAATCTAAGGCATTTAAAAATCAATTTTCTTTCTTAAATATTTATTTCCATTTTTAATTTCTTCTTCAATTTCTATTGAAAATTCAATAGCATATGATTTTAAATATGTTTAATACATGTTCTTTTTTCTTTCAAACTTTTCAAAATATTGACAAATTTTAAAAATTTATTAATTCAATCAGATGCCTTATCTCGAGTGTGAAACACGCTGGCTGCCGTTTTATGTGGCCAGTGGAATTGACTTGAGTTTAGCATTACGTTACTCAAAATCCATTTTGAACGAGGGCTGTGGAAAGAATGGATCATCTGTTGCAGTAAGATTTAATATATTTGTATAGCACAACACACGAAGGCATTCTAATTGGCTTGATTGCTAGACAAGTAGATGAACTCTTACTCTTTAGGAAGATGTATTTGTCATTATTCTCCTTTATAATTTCACATGGTCAAAGTATTTATTTATACCCTTGCAGAGCATACCAATTTAGTCGCACACTTAGACGGAACTTATGTCCAATATGTCTGTATTGATTGTTTCTAAAGAATTTAGAAATTAGATGTTGTAAATGTAAACTTTTTTATTTGTTTACAAGCTCAATTAAAAAATAAAAAACGTATTTACATTGTGCGATTTCCAATTTGTTAATGTCTAGCTAATTGGTGCATACGACTATAAGGGTATATTAACTTCGGTAATCCGAAGCTGGCTGTACTTTTTATTTATGTTACTTGTTGTAAATGTTATTTTCAATTAATGCACGTTTATATATATGTGTTATTCTTACTTAAGTCAATTGGTATTGGATGTCTTCAATAACGCTTCTATTTGTGTACCATGCTTGGCTTATACACCAGTCGACCCGCCCACACACTTACCAATAACTACAATATATTCACACCCACAAATTAGCGCTAGACAATGTACTTAAAAAAAGAATTAAACTCTTAAATTCAAACAAACAGCCAATAAAATAAATTTTGTTTTTGGTCAATGTAAACGACTGTGGATTTGCAAAATGTGGCACAAGCAGCGTTTACCTTTGATTTGTGCCACGATTTGCAAATTCACAAAAAAGTTGATAAAGCAGATATTCATAAAAACAACTTATTCTTATTGATTTACCATCTACCTACACAAAGGGAACCAGTGTACTGTCGCCTAGTATACCACTGACTTTGGTGGTGCTGCCGGCGCTGATGATAGCGCAAAAGTCGCCGGAAAATATATTTACGGAGCACGCTTCCGTTTTCATACTGGCTTTTGGCATGGTTGCTGCCAAAATTACCAACAAGCTGGTGGTAAGTTTTATTTTCATGATAACCCCAAAAGAAATTTATCCAATTAATGTGTTTCTTCTGCGATGTAGATTGCACACATGACCAAAGCCGAGATGGAGTATCTGGACTGGGCACTACTAGGTCCTGCACTATTGTTCCTGAATCAGTACTTTAATTGCATCGTACCAGAGATTTGGCTGCTTTGGTTTACGCTTGCGTGGGGCACACAGGATTTGCTGCGCTACTGTGCGCAGGTGTGTCTAGAAATTTGCCAGCATCTGCGGATCGACCTGTTTAGAATACCCTACAGTCCGAAGGTCTCGAACACCACGTCGGTGGGCAGCCAGATCAATTTTGGAGCCGACAAAAATGGTGGAACATCACACCGAAAGTCTAAAAGCAAAGCGCACTAGAGCTTTATATCGCATCGGTTTCAAACAAATTCAAATATTTAAATATTTTGCAAATCTTTTCGGTGTTAGCGCAAGTTTAACAAATTTTAAACTCAACCCAACAAAATTTACCGTCGAAAATGTTAAAAGATAACAGATAATAGCATAATTAATTTATAAATGTTGTAACCAAAAAGGAAAAAAGAGCTGGAGGCATACCTATATCAATTATATGCATATATATTATTATATTGCGTGTATAAATATATTTTATATAATTGTGTAAATTGTAAAATATATACAATACTGTAGCCTGCAGTTTTTTATACTGTGCTAGATATTATTTAGTGCAAAAACAAATAATAAAAAACATCAAATGCCAAAAAAAAAATCACATTTTGGCGTGCTGAAAGCTCAATTTACTGTTAAATCGAAGAACGAAAACAAATTAATTTTTGGGAACCCCCTATATAAACGATTTTTTGTTTGTTTGAGCGTACGCCTGATTCTGAATAATCTATTTATGTTATATGCATATTATTATTTAAATTCATGTAGGAAAATTAGTGCTTAATTTCTTACTCAATGAGAATATATAATTATACGATGTATGTACTATGTATGTATGGATGTCAGTACTGAAGTATAGTAACTTTTGTAGTAAGCATGTAAATTGCCTATAAACATTCTAAATGGTGACTCATTTTAAAAAGCATTGTTTTTTTTTTGTTTATTACACATTTTTCTTTTATAAATTATAGAGCTAAATTTGAAACGATTGAAAATCCTTAACTTGACAAACTATTATCTTATGTTTAAATATTGAAACAAAGCGTAAAATGCCAAAATAAAACTACAAAATAAAAATATACTTGTGTTTTAATCTGTGATTATTAATAATGGGGATAATTAAAAATATTCGTCAACTATAACTTAATTGGGAAACAATAAATCCGAACTGTCATTTTTACTCATATTAAAAATATATTTATTTGGTAAACTATAAAATAATTCACACAATGAGATTTATACGTATCATAAGGAGATTAAAATATTTCTGCATTTTCAAATAATAAATTTGTGTCATTCACATATATTTCAAAGATTTCCATAAGTTTTACAGAAGTAAGCAACCAATGCCATGTCCCGGACTTCTAAAGTTACGCGACTGCGATACTGGGTCAGCAAATAAGCATCCTGGAAGCGTTGGGTTAGATACATTTCTGATGCTGTCTGAATAGCCTCCAGGGCGCTCGTGGTTATCATAAATGGCGTTATTGTGTGTTCCATCATGATTTCTCGCACCAGACGCGAAAAGGGCAATCGGGGTATCAGGAAATGATCTGTTTTCTGTAAACGTTCAACTTCACGATGAAGTTTTTTAAAACGATGCTCAGGATTAGTTTGTTTACGTCTCGGTGGTTTCACCGCTTGTTCCATCGGTTTAGCCGCTGGTGCAGTCGGCTTTACTGCTTGTGCCGTCAGCTTCACCGCTTTTGCCGCAGGCTTTAACGCTTGTGAGGCAGGCTTTAACGCTTGTGACGCAGGCTTTTGCCTGCTGGGTGTATTTTGAGTCGTCTTACGAGATCTCCCTTGCTTGGGGGTTTCTTTTGGGGGCAGATTTTCATCGCCATTGCTGTCTTCGTCTGCGCTTGAATATTGTTTGCTTCTATTTGGAATGTTTTTGCGCAGTGTAGAGCACCGACGAGATGTGCTTATCTCTGCCAGACGGCTAGTAGTAAATTCCAATCCATAGTCGGTTTCATTTGCGCGATCTGGAGTTTGAAACAAATTATCGTCCTCAGAGGCACTCCCATTATTGTCATGTATTTGCTTCTTTTCCTTGGTTTTTTTATTGCCTTTTTCACGCTGTGGGCGCATAATTAGGTAACATATATAATAGTCTAAACTTTAAATTCTTAAAATATTTAACCAGTAGGAACTCTGTAAATATACGAATTCAACTCCCGCCTTTTTGTTGCGCATCTTTTTGCCAGGGACGCAAAACGAAAGAAATTATTTAGTATGCAGCACTGCTAGATAAATTTCAAATACTACAGGGATATTTGAATATAGTATTTTAAAAAGTCCGCAGTCACAGCTGACTGTTAAGGGCATTTAGAACAGACGGTCCCACTGGCATTGTTTATTTATTACAATTAATCTAAAAAGTAAATATGTCAGAAGATAATAGCCATTCCAGAGAATATACATTGGAGGCCGACTCCGAGTTGCGATTTGAAATCGAGCAAAAGGAAGCCAAAGTTTTTGTTACGGTATGACTTTACATTCTTATTCACGCCAATGGAAAATAACTCGAAACAATTTTTTAGCTTGTGAGTGGATTTGCAGAGCTCTTCGGAACCGAATTGGTGAAAAAAAAGAAATATGAATTCGGTATCGGCGCCAAAGTGGCTATATTTACCTACCAAGGATGCGTGCTGCAAGTGACAGGCAAAATGGACGTGTGCTACATTTCCAAAGAGACTCCAATGGTGCAATATATTAACTGCCATGCAGCATTGGAGCAGTTCCGAATCGAAGCAGAAGAACAGGATAAGCGTGGCCCTGTCATTCTAATCGTTGGCCCTATGGACGTGGGAAAGAGCACTGTCTGTCGCATTTTGCTAAACTATGCCGTGCGCGTCGGCAGACGCCCACTTTACGCGGACCTGGATGTGGGACAAGGCGCCATATCCATTGCTGGCAACATAGCTACTATCCTTATTGAACGGCCGGCCAGCATTGAGGAAGGATTTGCCAAAACTGCGCCATTAGTTTATCACTTTGGTCACAAGTCTCCCAGTGGCAATAGCGTGCTCTACAATGCAGTTGTATCAAAAATGGCAGAAGTGACATTGCAATCGCTGGATGCCAATAAACGAAGTAGGTTCAATAGATTATCCTTCAATAACATGAAGATAAAGACCATTTACTTGCAGCCAAAAGCTCTGGGATCATTGTCAACACCTGCGGCTGGGTTAAGGGCTACGGCTATAAGCATTTGTTGCATGCAGCTCGAGCTTATCGCGCCCGTGCCATTTTTGTATTGGATCAGGAGCGTTTGTACAACGATTTGCTGCGCGATGTACCAAATAACGTTCACGTCGTCCTCCTACCAAAGAGTGGCGGCGTGGTTGAACGTAGCAAAGAGTTGCGTCATGAATCTCGCGAGCAGCGTATTAAAGAATATTTTTATGGCAATGCGCGTACACCTTTTTATCCCTTTTCGTTTGAAGTAAAGTTTCAAGACCTTCGATTATTCAAAATTGGCGCTCCACCATTACCCGATTCCTGTATGCCTATTGGTATGAAGGCGGAAGACAACAAGAAGAAAGTTGTGGCTGTAACTCCAACGCCTTCTCTGCTGCATCACATTCTCACGCTAAGTTTTGCTGAATCTGCGGACGATAACGTCATTGGTACAAATATTGCTGGCTTCTGTTGTGTGTAAGTATATTAAAATTATTATTGTTCGACTAATTCGCAATATTTATGTACTGAAATATTTTTATAAAGCACCGAGGTGGACATGGAAAGACAATCTGTTATGTTGCTATCTCCACAACCTCGACCGTTACCGCCAAATGCATTGCTGTTGTGGTCGGAATTACAGTTTATGGACAATCATGCATAGAATTCGCGCTGACAAAATCATTTAATTCGTAAATAAATTTAATAAAGTGATTTTGGTATTTTTTATTTATGATTTTGTTACATATGTAAGTGTTGATCAATAAACCTGTACACAATTTCTCAAATGTATTGTATTTAATTACGTATTTTGCAACACTAAATAAACATTAACATACATTCCAGTGCCATTTTGAGTTTTACAGTGTTAGCAAATCAAATAGCTTTTGTATGTCTGTCAATTTAGTGAAGAGCTACAATATAAGGATCTGTACGTACATAATTATCTCTTTCAATAAAATGAAGTTTAAATTTATTTAAATCTTTAATTATTCTATTTATTTTACCAGAACAAAAAAAAATTTGTTTGAAAATAAAAAATTTCTGTTAATAACAGTTAAAGCAATGTTAAAGTTATTCTTCTGTTACACTCGCTGAATTGCTGAACTGGTATTTGGCTGCTTACATGTAGTATCGAGTAGTATCGAGCGTGAAATAGAAGCATCACAAGGTTCAACAAATTAAAGTTTTACAAGTAAATAGCAACAAAATGGCTTCCGTCTCGTGTTAATATTTTTCATAACAATGTGTTGTTAGACATAAATAATTATTGTTATTCGCTCTCGCAGTGCTCGGGAAAAAGGTGTACATCGCCTTTAAGTTGTGTGTGTTGCAGCAAGTGTATAAAACAAGTTCAAACCAGGTGTAATTTTTACGCATATCTAACTTATGGTCAGACGCAGATAAATAATGAACTGCTTAAAAATCGCGTAAAGCGCATTTTCTAGCGAGCGACTGTCATCGTTTGACGTGTTAATGTCGAAGTTTTCTTTGAGGAAATGTAGTCGGAGGACGGATTCTACAGCTGCCGGCTTGTTGCGTCAATGATTTAACTACACAGTTAAAATTCCTCAAGAAACACACACCCACAACATTTAATCAAAACAATGGCGCGATACCTGCGAAAGCAAGAACGGAAATGAGATAATGCCGTGACGCCCAAATAATAACAAATCTATAACTGCATTTTAATTGGATCTGGCCGTTATTATTATTATTTATTGTGTTGTCGGTAGAAATGCAAAATATTTGGGCTAAGTGAAAAAGAAATTGACTTTTTTCAAATTCTAATTTCAAATGTTTTTTCAAGTGTTTGGGCCGGTGCGTGTAAAATGACTCGTTGGCCATGCAAAAGTTCACATAGTAATATTAAGTTAAAACAATCGTGCCAAATAAAAAGAACAAAATGTGTATTTAACTGCAGTCGAGAATTTCGACCTTTTAGTTATGTGATAAGCTTTTTAATCATTTGTTGCTGCATTTCGAACACTTTGCAATATAAAAATGGTAAGTTATAAAGATTTTTCTATTTATTATTATTATTATAACTTTAAATATTTGTATCTAATTGTTTTTGCTATTTAGTTGGGTTGCATTTAATTCTAAACGCGAAATCAGTTTACGATGCTGTTTATAAACCCATTTAAGTCATCATTTAATCAAATTTTTGATTAGGTTCGTTTTATAAAAACAAGAAAATTGAACTTTATAGGTCTGTTAAAAACCGGTTTGCAGCATTTTATTTAATATAGGTTACATTTAGGTAAGATCTGGTTTTTATTAGCTCGCATTAGAATTTCTATACTCTAATATGTCGCAGTTGACAAACAACTAGGCGATTTATATGCTAGAAAAGGTTAATAATAATAATAATTTAGTTTTATTTTTGTTGCATAAATTGACAACAAATCGTTTTAAATCGAACACTTGTTTTAGTTTATTTATAGTTTATAGTCTTGTAGACACGAATTTAATTTTATAGCCCTCCCAAATCAACGTTTTTCATTGTTGGGATCCTCTTCCCATAGCCGTTGGCGTTGCTCGACCAGCGAATGAAGCGCAGCATGCAACAACAACAACAACAACACTAACAAGAAGAAAAAGGAGAAGAAGCAGAACAACAAGAGCAAGCAAGCCTTTAAAAAGGTTTTGCTTCACCCATGTCTTCATTGCTAACAAGTCGCATACATTCATATATTTATATATATACATATATATATATACATATACGTAGGCATGTATGTGTGCGTGTGCTCAGATGTTAATTCTCGGCCCTTTTTGCTGCTCGTATTGGTTGTCCGTTGTCTTTATAGCAACTACTTTAAATGTCTGCGTGCTGGCTGTCTTACTGTCTTTCTGTCTTTCTGCCTGGCTGGCTGACCAGCTGCGGCGGCGACCACGACGTCAACGTATAAACAAGCACATCGTAAAAAAAAAAAAAAAACAAAAAACCAAAAACAAAAAAAAAACAACGACCCTTTTTAGCCCAGTCTGCATCTCTGATGATTTGTTTGAAGTTGGTCACCATAGAGCATATATGTATATCACATATACACATTCATTGACTTTATATATATATTATAAGGTTGTATTTCTTTTTATAAATTGTTCAGATGTTTGTTTTTTGATTAATTCGAAAGATTTGAATAAAATCACAACTTTTAGCATATGTATGTATATATATCTTTATATTAATGTCTAGTCTGAAATCTAGATTCTTTTTCTATACCCAGCTTAAAGTTTATTTGAATGTTCTCTGGAAAGCCAATTGATTTTTAATTTATGTCATTCAATTCACCATTTATTTTTATTCCGTTCTCACTTTTTTTTTCTTTTTCTGTTGTTGCTTGTTAAGCATATTAATTTTCTGCTAGGTCCAAGAGTCGCAGTCGAGAATCGAAAGAGTTTCAAAGCTACAACAAAAGAAAGATGAACAAAGTGTCTTTTAAAATGTCGTGATATATTCAACTGATTTATGATCATTGCAAAATGATTGATAAATGACTGAATTGAATATTATATTATTAAATGATCGATGTGCTTCAGTAGTTTCTTTGATTTAAGCTCGATGGTAAATGTAAAAATGTGTATTGTTATTTAGAGAATTTGACACTTATGCTAAAATGTAGTCGGCCAGACGGGAATCTTGATGAGAAACAGTTGAGAGGAGCAACGACTACCTCACTGCAAGATAATTGAGTTAAAAGAGGAAAAGAAAGAAAACATATTGAAGAGGGAATGGGAAAGGTAAGGGAACTGGAAAGGGTGAGGGAGAGGGTGAGGGGAATGGGAATTGAAATGCCAGCGAGTGAGCAGCAACAGAAAACATTAACACAATATATTGGAGGCGAATGGCAACCGTTGGCTTCTACTGTTCTGTTGCCTTTGACCAGCCCACATCGTTATCATAATATGAATTGTGGGGCTTGGTTCTGGCTCCAGCTCTGGCTTCAGCTCTCGCTCCGGCTCTGGCAATGGCTGTGGCTGTGGCTGTGGCATGATTTTGCCTGGCGATGGTAACACATCATGTCGTGCTCGAGCTGTTTGGTGAGCGTGTGGGCGGGGTGCAGACGCTTCATTGTAAACTCGACGCTGGAATGAGAAACATTGAAGGATGGCCATGTGAATGTGCTTGGTTGGCTGCCTGGGCTCCTCTTCTGTTCTGTGGTGCCATTGTTTAATGTATCAGCTTTAACGTTATTTACACATTTTAAATTTGTTCATGCTTTAACTATTGAACATTGTTTAGTAACACAAAAAAGAGTTAGCAAGTATATAAAGTGAACATTTTTGAGAATATTCTTAAATGTTTAAAGAAATGTATAGCGTATCGCATAGTCGAATATGCCTTTAACTTGCGCTGCAATGTAGCTCCTCCATTATTCCCCTGAAGCGTGAACAAGAAGCAGAGTTTTGGCAAGTCTTTGTGACCGTGCAAATTGCATGCTGTGCGAGTTAATGGCGTTTGGAAGAGAAACCAGAGACAGGGGAGTGGATCGAATGCCACGAGTGTTGATGCTAACGATATGAATGAAAATAAACTACATAACTTATTTTCCTCACGTTTGGTTTTCGTACACGCTTTGTTAATGCTTAAGGAAAATATTCTTCTTTATTTCTTTCTTCCTTTTTTTTTTTTTTCTTTTTGAATCGAACAAGTTTACAATTTAGTCGCTTGTTGCATCACTAATCAGACTTCTTATAATACAATATTTTGTAGTTATAAATATGCAAATACAAGTTAAGTAAATAATTATCTGCCAAAGCAGATTTTATTTTTGTTGCATAAGGCAGTGGCAGCTGCACCTGCAACTGCATCTGCATCTGCATCTGCATTTTGTCCTTCAATTTGTTCAGCAACCGGAACAACAACATATCCAACAATGGCTGGAGGAACGAATAGAGTTCGCCCACCAGCCAACCAGCCAACCAGCCCACCAGCCCACAAACCAATCCAGTTGGCAGGCAGTCAGGCCTCACTGCACACCCACAGACCCGTACTCCACCTGGCTGGTTGCCTATTTAGCTAACCAAACCCTCAACACATTTAAATAGCTGCAACAGCCATTGCAACTGGCGAAACGCCAGAGACAACCACCTGTACAGGTGCTCTCAACTAACGTTGCTCGCATAATGCTGCCACTCTACGTGGCTC
Organism: Drosophila pseudotalamancana; assembly: GCA_037075185.1. Lineage (NCBI taxonomy): Eukaryota > Metazoa > Arthropoda > Insecta > Diptera > Drosophilidae > Drosophila > Drosophila pseudotalamancana. The sequence goes on along the minus strand of JBAMCK010000887.1, from coordinate 174,379 downwards.
TAGTGGCACGGAGTGGGCACGGAAATGGGTTTGGGGGGGTTCTGGGGTCTGGGGTAAATTTATGAACAAGCAGGCAGAAATGCTCACTTAAAGTTCTGGAGCCTCGACTTTTTCCGTTCTACAAAAAGGGTACTTGCACTCATTTAGCATTTAAGTGTACATGGTTATTGAAGCTCCGACTGCTGCCACTCTTTTAGTTTATTATGGTGTTGAAATTGTTGACCCAACCAGCCAACCAGTCAACCAGCCAACCAACTGGGATTTATTCCCTTCTTTTCTCTGATAACTTCCCGAATCAGAAGTTTAATAAAATATAACTTCTATGAATAGACTATTATATGTTATAAGTTAATAACAGTTTTTGCATTGGCTAAAGCTCAGAGTTTATTCTCGAATGCTTGCATTAAAATAATTATTATTATTAAAGACAAACTGAACCCCCATAGCAAAACAAGCCGATGGCCTCAGTAGCCTACAGCTTTAGTTTAAAAAAATAATCACGCTGTTTGCAAATGAGAAAAGAGAAAAAAAAATGGAATTGGTTTTGTGCATTTTCCGAGTACCCGAGCAAAACCCACATAAGTTTCCTCCCACACAATCATCTAGCAGCAGAACGCTCCCAGCTTTAACAACGGGGCGTAGTTGAAATTTGCATTTACTATGTTTGGTAAAATAAACTAGTAAGCGCGTATTTGTTGCAAGTGCTTGACTAAGGGATACCCTAAAGATACAACTTTGAAATTTGGAGTAGATTTTAAACTATTGATTAAGTCTCTTTATATTTATGCTGTTGAAACGTAATCAAGCAACCCCTAATTTCAATTATTTGTAATTCTAGTGCACGGCCCACCAGTCTCCTCCTCGATGGTGTCCACGTCTTCCATTACGCAACAGTTCATCAACACGCCAGCAACATTGTTGTTCACAACGTTGCACGACATTCAAGTGGCGAACATAACGAAGCCAACGGGTGGTCCACAGATCGATGTGATTGTTAAGGATTTGTCTGAGGCGATGGCCATAGATTTTTACTATGCCAAGAATCTAATATGCTGGACAGACTGTGGCCGTGAGAAATTGGAATGTGCTACAGCCAACTCCTCGCTGCCACTGTCTAAGGCTGCCAAACAAACTGTGATATCGACGGGCCTGGATAAGCCGGAGGGTCTGGCCATCGATTGGTATACGGATAAAATCTACTGGACAGATGGCGAGAAAAATCGAATTGAAGTGGCCACAATGGATGGTCGCTACCAAAAGGTTTTGTTCTGGACGGAATTGGATCAGCCACGTGCTATAGCCGTAGTACCTGCCAAGAGCCTTCTTATATGGACTGACTGGGGGGAGTATCCGAAGATTGAGCGTGCTGGTATGGATGGAGATCCATTGACACGCATGACTCTTGTTAAAGACAACGTATTCTGGCCGAACGGGTTAGCTGTTGATCTACAAAGTGAACTCATATACTGGACCGACGGCAAATACCGTTTCATTGATGTCATGAAGCTGGACGGAAGTAATCGACGCACTATAGTCAACAATTTGAAGTATCCGTTCAGTTTAACCTTGTTCGAAAATCGGTTATACTGGACAGACTGGCAACGTGGCTCACTGAATGCTTTAGATTTGCAAACGAAGGAACTTAAAGAGCTTATTGATACGCCCAAGGCGCCGATCTCTGTCCGCGCCTGGTCGCCATCCCTGCAACCGTTTGAGAACAATCCATGTGCTCAGAATAACGGTAACTGCTCCCACTTGTGTCTACTTGCGACCAATACCCAGGGCTATAGTTGCGCCTGTCCCACAGGCGTAAAGCTCTTGACTTCGAACAGCTGCGCCAATGGCTCCCAGGAAATGCTATTCATAGTGCAACGCACTCAGATAAGCAAAATATCTCTTGATTCGCCTGATTATACGATTTTTCCTCTGCCCCTGGGCAAGGTCAAGTATGCCATTGCCATTGATTATGATCCCGTAGATGAGCTTATTTATTGGTCAGATGTGGAGACATTTACCATTCGTCGTTCGCATGTGGATGGCAGCGGAATTACCGACTTTGTCACCTCTGAGGTCCGACATCCCGATGGCTTGGCCTTGGATTGGCTGGCACGTAATCTTTACTGGACAGACACGGTGACCGATCGCATTGAAGTATGTCGCTTGGATGGTTCAGCGCGCAAGGTTCTTATCTACGAGCATCTAGAGGAGCCGCGTGCCATTGCCGTAGCTCCATCGCTGGGCTGGATGTTTTGGAGTGATTGGGACGAGCGAAAGCCTAAAGTTGAGCGCGCATCCCTCGATGGATCTGAACGTGTTGTGCTTGTTTCTGAGAATCTTGGTTGGCCCAACGGCATTGCTCTGGACATTGAGCACAAAACGATTTACTGGTGCGATGGCAAAACGGACAAGATTGAGGTTGCCAACATGGATGGATCGGACAGACGTGTCGTTATCAGCGAGAATCTCAAGCATCTGTTTGGATTAAGCATATTGGATGATTATCTTTACTGGACAGATTGGCAACGCCGCTCCATTGATCGGGCTCATAAGATCACGGGCAACAATCGTATCGTTGTCGTTGATCAATATCCGGACTTGATGGGATTGAAAGTAACACGACTCCGTGAGGTTCGTGGCCAAAATGCGTGTGCTGTACGAAATGGTGGCTGCTCCCATCTGTGTCTGAATCGTCCACGGGATTACGTCTGCCGCTGTGCCATCGATTACGAACTTTCAAATGACAAACGCACTTGTGTGGTGCCCGACGCCTTTCTATTGTTCTCCCGCCAGGAGCACATTGGTCGGATATCCATCGAATACAATGAGGGTAATCATAATGATGAGCGTATTCCGTTTAAGGATGTGCGCGATGCGCACTCCCTGGATGTATCTGTGGCTGAGCGGCGCATCTATTGGACGGATCAAAAGAGCAAGTGCATATATCGCGCCTTTCTCAACGGTTCCTTTGTGCAGCGCATTGTAGACTCCGGCCTGATTGCACCCGATGGCATCGCCGTTGATTGGCTGGGGCACAACATCTACTGGTCGGATGCAGAGGCACGGCGGATTGAGGTCGCTCGTCTCGATGGAAGCAGTCGCCGGGTGCTGCTTTGGAAAGGTGTCGAGGAGCCTCGATCTCTTGTACTGGAACCACGACGTGGTTACATGTACTGGACGGAGTCACCATCAGATTCAATTCGACGTGCCACAATGGATGGAAACGAGCTGCAAACAATTATTGCGAGTGCTAATCACGCCGCTGGTTTGACCTTTGACCAGGAAACCAGGCGTATTTATTGGGCAACGCAATCTCGACCGGCGAAGATTGAGTGTGCTGATTGGGATGGAAAACGCCGACAGTTGTTAGTAAACAGCGACATTGATGAACCATATGCCGTCTCTCTATATCAAGACTATATATATTGGAGTGACTGGAACACCGGAGATATTGAACGCGTAAACAAAATCACTGGACAAAATCGAAGTCTTGTGCACTCTGGAATGACGTACATTACTTCGCTCCTCGTGTTCAATGAACAGAGACAAACGGGCGTTAATCCCTGTAAGGTAAATAACGGCGGCTGTCAACATTTATGTCTCGCCCAGCCCAGTAGACGTGGGATGATCTGCTCTTGCCCCACTCACTACCAGCTTGCCAAGGACGGCGTCTCCTGCATACCTCCAAAGAATTATATCATATTCAGCCAGCGGAACAGCTTCGGCCGTTTGCTACCAAATACAACGGATTGCCCCAATGTGCCATTGCCGGTCTCTGGCAAGAATATACGTGCTGTTGACTATGATCCCATAACGCATCATATATACTGGGTAAGCAACATAATCATCTCAATGATTCCAAGCAAAAAAAAAATTTTGTTTTCTCTTAAACTATAAAAAGAAAAATTCAATTAAATAATTTGTATTCCACTTTGTATTGCTAGATCGAAGGACGCAGTCACAGCATTAAGAGATCTCTTGCAAACGGTACCAAGACAACCGTCCTGGTTAACAGTGGTCAACCATTCGACATTGCCATTGATATTATTGGTCGCTTACTCTTCTGGACGTGCTCCTACTCCAACAGCATCAATGTAACTAGGTAAATAAGATACAAAACAAACTTATCTGCCGACTGTTATATCATGTTCTATTTTATCTTTAGCTTTCTTGGAGAGTCAGTTGGTGTGATTGATACCGGAGATTCAGAAAAGCCTCGAAACATTGCTGTCCATTCAATGAAACGTTTGATATTTTGGTCCGATGTGGGCAGCCACCAAACTATTATAAGGGCTCGCGTCGACGGCAATGAGCGAATGGAGCTCGCCTACAAGCTTGAGGGCGTTACGACGCTTGCCTTAGATCAGCAGAATGATATGATTTATTATGCCCATGGAAAGCGGATCGATTCAATGGACATAAATGGAAAGAACATGTAAGCAAATGTTATATATCTAACATTATGTATCATCTGTCAAACAAAACAAGTCTTGGTATTGTATTTGATTGACAAACCACTTATGACATCATCGTAGAGTGAATAATTGCTTAATAACAGTTTACTAACATTATTTATTTCTTCTAGAAAAACGCTTGTGTCAATGCACATCTCACAGGTTATCAACATTGCGGCGGTGGGTGGTTTTGTCTACTGGCTGGATGACAAAACTGGAGTGGAGCGCATCACAGTTACGGGGGAGCGACGGTCCGCGGAGCTTCAGCGACTGGCGCAGATAACAGACATCCGGGCCGTGTGGACGCCGGATGCTAAACTGCTTCGCAATCACACCTGCTTGCACAGTCATACCAAGTGCTCACATATTTGCATAGCATCCGGCGACGAGCTGGGACTCACACGTGATATTTGTTCCTGCCCCAAGCATCTAATGTTGCTCGAGGACAGGGAGAACTGCGGGGCTTTGCCCGCTTGTGGCCCGGATCACTTTACGTGTGCGGCGCCTGTGTCCGGAAATAGTGATATGAATAAGGACTGTATTCCAGCGTCGTGGCGCTGTGACGGTCAGAAGGACTGTCCTGACAAATCCGATGAAGTTGGCTGTCCCTCTTGCCGTTCAGATCAGTTCAGCTGCCAGTCTGGAGAGTGTATTGATAAGAATCTGGTTTGCGACGGCACCACGAACTGTGCTAATGGTCACGATGAAGCCGACTGTTGTAAGCGGCCAGGTGAATTTCAGTGTCCTATCAATAAGGTGAGTTCGTCGTGATTAGTTTCTATAAATAAATATATATATATTTTATTCACATTATTATGTTTCATCTAATCAATTTCATTGTGATCTTCCACAGCTTTGTATATCTGCTGCACTGCTTTGCGATGGCTGGGACAACTGTGCTGATGGAGCTGACGAATCGGTGGACATTTGTCAACAGCGTCGAATGGCGCCAGCTTCCGATAAGCGCATTTTTATGATATTAATTGGGGCCACGATGATAATAATATTCTCCATTGTTTATCTACTGCAATTCTGTCGCACTCGCATAGGCAAGAGCCGGACAGAGCCTAAGGACGACCAGGCCTCCGATCCCTTGTCGCCGTCGACTCTAACTAAATCGCAACGAGTTTCGAAAATTGCCTCTGTTGCAGACGCGGTTCGCATGTCAACACTCAACTCTCGGAACAGTATGAACTCGTATGATCGTAATCACATAACTGGTGCCTCCTCCTCGACGACGAATGGGAGCAGTATGGTTGCCTATCCAATTAATCCGCCGCCTTCGCCTGCAACACGTTCGCGTCGTCCTTACAGGCACTACAAGATCATCAATCAACCGCCTCCACCCACACCTTGCTCAACGGATATTTGTGACGAGTCGGACTCGAACTATACGAGCAAGTCAAATAGCAACAACAGTAATGGCGGCACCGCCAAATTGCCATCTACCTCGGCAGCGGCCTGCCTTCAGTTTGGCTATGACAGCGAACCGTATCCGCCGCCTCCGACCCCACGCTCGCATTATCATAGCGATGTGCGCATTGTACCGGAGTCGTCATGTCCACCATCGCCTTCATCGCGCAGCTCTACGTACTTTTCACCGTTGCCGCCTCCCCCATCGCCAGTCCAATCGCCAAGTCGGGGATTTACGTAACATTTTGAGTTTTATATGTAAAAATGGATACTTCTCTTTTTATACATACACGTTAAAGGCTTTACATGGCATACTTAAATTGTATACCTATACAAATTGTACATATATCATTGTATTAAGAGGAAGAAAGCCTTATTATTTATATTTCAAAGGTTTATTTTGTCAACCGTGATTGAAAATAACCACGTATGTAAAAAGCATAGCTATAATCTTTCTCATTTGTATATCGATCTCGTTAAGTTTTATGTGCCGAACGACAATTATTATTAACATGTAACATAAATTTCGTCAACAATAGACTGCAGTTTTATAAGTCAACCACAAATAATTGTAGAAGATAAAAAATAAAATAATGAAAAATACATTAACGTAATTTGTAAAGGAACACACATCACTTATTCCGCGTGCCAAAATTTCTAAAATACACAATTAATTTATACCTAGCAACTACATACAATATAATTTAGATATTCATTAATTTTTAACCCAAATAATATTTGGTTGGTTTGTTATACTTTTCTTTTTATTTGTAAATAGCAAATATTAATAGCAATATTTACTAAATATTCATTTTATTTAAATGTCTTCTTCATTGTTATAAACACCAAAAGTGCCTCAGTAATATGTGTGTTTTATTGTTTAATTTTGTACACGATTTCTAATCATAAGAAATATTAATAAACAATACAAATAATAGATAACTTTGTGTAATTATCGCAATATTCAATATATTTTTTAGTTAATTTTAGTGAATATAATTGTAATTTAAAAAAAAAAAAAAAAACAAAAACAAACCTACAAAAAATTACCTTTAAAATATTAAATGTGCAGTATTTCTAAATCTAATTAAATGGTTTTATATTGAATTTTATGATGCGTTTCAATTTTAATATCAAATTTTATACAAAATCTATTATAGTAAATTTTACAAATTAAACGAAATGCTTTGCTTTTTATTTGTTAGTAAGTATATATCATATTATTGAGTGATGCACTATATAAAATAATTCACAGTTTTAAATCCAGCATGGTCTTTATTTGCCAAAATTATTATCTTGCTTACGTAAACCTAAAGTACACATTATTGTATTAATAATTTAAAAGCGCATTTACAAAATTCTACTTAAATGTTGTCATAGTCTTCATCTAATTCGAAAAGCGATTCGCTTATTGGCGCTGATGCCGAAGTGGCCTTTGGAATGATTGGAGTTTTGCTCTTTCCAGCGATATAGTCGACGGACGAGCCAATTTTAGTGATTAAATTATTATTATTTCCACTCACGTTGCTATTATCCGCCGACAATATTCCATAGCTAATCTTCGTTGGGGTGGGGACCGTGCCAGTTGTTACAATATTTGTAAGATCAATGTTTATAACTGGGGGTGCGATATTAAGGTCTAACATGGCATTCGATGTACTGCCGTTATCAGTGCCAGTTGGGCTTATATTTGTCGTTGTCATTTGGACGTTGCTATAATCGATTTTGACTACAGGCTTGTTTAGCAACTCGTAGCTGCATATTGGTGCAGGTATGGCAGTTTCTTGTTGTAGTCTACTACTGTAGTGATCGTTAGTGTTGGTGTTTGGAGGCCTGCCACGCGGAGTATATGCAGGCGTTGATTCAGACCGTGCCAACTTTGCGGGCAGCTGCCCAGTCTGTTGATGCAATTGTGCCAGGGCGACGGCTGTTTGCATTATAACTGAGGGTGTGGATGGATTGTGGTTTCGTTTCAGGCCGCCTCCGTTTAAACTGACGGACCGCGCGTATGATGTATTTCCGTTGGGCAACGCTCGCAGTGATGTTGAGGGCAGACTTAAGTCATATGGCGTATCCGAGTCTGGATATGGTTCTTCGGAGCTCTGTATATCGTCGTCATTGTAGTTGAACGCAGCTTCTTCAGCGACACTTATATCCGGAATATTCCTTACAAGCTCTTTCAAGAAATCAAACCTCTGCTCGGACATAATGCACTGCTTCATATGGGATGGAGATAAAGTCTTGGCGTTGCGTGAATTTGTAATACGCAATGTTTTAGTTAAAAGGGACTCCACAAACAGCTCCAAAGTACGTGATATGATAACGGGAACAGCCTGGGCAACTTTACCGATGTCCTCATCACTTTGCATGATTTTCTTAATTCGACCCTGTGAATTAAGGAAAGGCTCATATGAATGTTTCAATGCACAAAACGCGGTTGCACCATATACAAACTGATAAACCTATCGTCGTGATAATGCACGCACAAGTTTTGCGCATGAAATGTAGATTTAGTAAAAAATCGGTATTAATTTTACTTACCGCTGGAAACCGAGCGTTGTACTTTTTCTTTTTTGATGGCATTTCCAAATAGTCTAGTCCGATATCAACCCAATGTAACTTTAACTAAGATTATTATAAACTTAATTTTACTTGCTTGTTTTTTTACACAAGAATAGTTCCTAATAGTTGGTTAATGAGAATGGCAAGAATTCACATACAAACATAGTTTAATACACATTCACCCCGAAATGTTGATTAAAAATAGTTACAAAACAAACAATCACTTTCAATATACTTCAAATATATTTAAATATTTAAAAAAAAATTAATGTAAAACTTCTTCTTATTTTCTTATTTACTGCCTTCACAAGAATATCTCGTCAACGTTGCTTGTTGTCATATAAATGTGAATGTTATTATCCTATTGACAATAAATTTTTGATAGGGTGGCAACCTGGTGGTTGTCCGCTGCTGTGAATGCCAAACTTTACATCATTCTGAGTTAATGAGTCCGGCGATTTGCAATTTAATCCAACTGGAAATTCCGAATTACAGTTATTTGAATTGATGTCTAATACTAAAAAGGATCCATGTAAACGTTTCGCATGTGCTATTCAAGCTTGTTTACAAGGTAAGCACATGTCGTGTTCCACAACTTATGCAATGTGGACGTTATACAAATACAATAATGTATGAATATATACTCAATATGTATTTTTGCAGAAAATAACTTTCAGGAACATAGATGCACTGAAGCGCTTGAGCGAATGCGTATATGCTGCATTAAGTGGCACAAGGAGTCGATTTGTTGTAGTGGTATTAATTTGGAAAGATCTTATTTACCAGAGTCGAAAATAGATAACAGTCCAAAGGTATCCGACAGGTATGTAATGCAAATGCATAACAATGGTTTAATTGGAAAAGTAATAAGATCTTGAATTATTAGTAACAAATAATGCAAACACCAACACCAGTACCTCGATACAAGCCACCAAAAGATTTACAGGATTTGTTGGACAAGAGGGAACAAACAAATTTGCGCAAGCGAACAGCTGTTCTGCCGAAGCGCTCGTGGATAAGGCGTAATCCGCGATTGTTTCAAATTACGTTTATTACCACATCTTTGATAGTCTTCTTCTCGAAGCCGCTCTACGACTCATTTATCGCAGATCAATTACCCCCGAAGGAATTTATACCACCACACCGGCGCTAAGGCATGGAGTCTGTACGTAAGGCCAATAGCAGACTACGTAACTATCCGATACTGCTTTCAAAGTGTGCCGACAAGGCGTCGCTATATGCGGCGTGTGTAGCCCGGGACATTAACGTTCAGCCGAGAGTTTGCGAAACGGAGTTTAATGAATTTTTAAACTGTATACGTAAAAGTGCCAAAGAACTGAAAACAAAGTTGTAAAATAACTATCAAACTCTATTTGAAATATGTCGAAGAAAAAGGAAAAATTGCCTAGGTTGCCTTCAAAAAGCAGTTGGCTGCAGGATAAAGGCCAGCACATATTGAATATAAGTATTCAAACCCACTTAATAATTTCTGCAGTGTTCCGACTTGCTCTTATATGCTATGCTCAAATTCACGACGCCAGATCGGCTGTGCCGTATACGGATATTGACTATAAAGTGGTTACAGACGGAGCTCGCCTAGTGTTATCTGGAGAATCACCGTTTGATCGGCATACCTACCGTTACAGTCCTATTTTGGCATATATTCAAATTCCAAATATTATTCTACATCCCACATTTGGAAAAGTAATTTACGCGTTGTTCGATCTACTGCTAGGAATACTTATTTATACCTTGGTGAGATTTCAATTACAGATGCAAGATTCTAAGCATTCACAACTGAAATTAAGTAAATCGACTAGTAATCAAAAAGAGAAAGATAAGCAAAATGAGAACATTGCTTGCATCTCCGCTTGCTTTTGGCTGTACAATCCACTTACGGCCGTCATATCAACCCGTGGCAATGGCGATAGTTTAACCGGCTTTTTTGTTATTCTAAGCGTATATCTACTAATTAGAACTGAGCATCAAAAATCAAATTCCCTGACTGCCTTCTGTGCTGGTTTGGTTCATGGATTCGTAGTTCACTTGCGGCTTTATCCCATAGTTTTTAGTTTAACATATTATCTGGCCTTATCGAATGGTGGCTCACGAAAAACACGTGGAATACTCCATATAATTATACCCAATAAGCAGCAGATATATCTAGTAATCGGTACAGTTATTGGACTCGTCAGTTTCACTTGGAGTTTTTATGCACTTTATGGATGGAAATATATGTACGAAGCCTTCTTTTATCACCTTATACGAAAAGACGTGCGCCACAATTTTTCGCTTCAGTTTTTGCTGCAATACCTCAGCAATGCGGATGGAATCGTGGAATCAAGTCCACTTGTAAAATTTTTAGTAGTGACGCCTCAGTTGCTACTCCTAGTTTATTTAAGCTTTAGCTTCGGACGATTTCGTCAAACTTTACCATTTTGTGTCTTTAGTTTAGCCTTTGTTAGCGTCACTTATAATTCTGTGGTTACCTCCCAGTACTTTGTTTGGTATTTGGCCGTCCTACCGATATGCATACAAAATTTGCAACGTCTCTCGTTGAGAAAATGTGCATTGCTCCTTTCCCTCTGGCTGTGTGGACAAGCTTTCTGGCTTCTACCTGCATATTTATTGGAATTTCAGACATGGCAAACTTTTTATTGGATCGGATTTCAGGGTTCGGTGTTTTTTATTATAAATGGCTATATTTTGTCTGAGCTGATAAGCAATTTTGAACTTTAATGATTTAATACTAACTGTACATACATTGTTTTGATAAAAAAAAGATAATAAAATTTATTAAAATAATAATTTACTTTCTATACATTAACATTAAGTTACGCTTAAAAACTTAATATAATTTAACATTTTGTGGAGCTCCTTCTTTTGCAACTCATGCAATTTGGTTGATAGATTCCATTCGTCAAACTCTGCAGTTCGTGGGGTCTCGAATGCAGTTCCTTCTTTATTCCATTTATATTCTTTAAAATATTTTTGAGTGCTTCGAAACAGCGACAGAGCGCAAGGTGTTTCTATTGTTATATTATTCCTAGCACAGATTTCAGGCTTGTTTTTGTATAAAGTTTCCATTTTCTTATAGTCTTCAGCTAGAGTCTTTTCATTCGTGCAGAACATATGATATATTCGCTCGTTTGTTTTATTATTAACCAAACACAAGACTCCTAAATATTGCAGAATAAATTTCGATGATCGTTCACTTTTGGAAAGATCATCTTTTAACATTTTTCCGCGCAGAACTATGGGGAACTCGTTGATATTAAATTTTGGTATCGCTGCGTTTTTTGCTGTTTTGCGTTTTGATTTGTTTCGCTTCGTATATACTTTACCAGAAATATTTAGCACACAGGATTCAGCTTTGGAATTGGTATCCATTTTGTTATTCTAAAATTTAAAACTTATTTTATATTCGTTGTATTGTCTCAAATATTGCCCTATAATAAATTGTTTATTGTGAAATTATAACAAAAATTTAAAAAGCTTTATCAAAAGCTTAACATTGGTGGTGACACTTTTTTCGATAACATGTAATGGGCAACATATCGGTCTTTGAAGATGTCTTAACAGTCGATACTCGAAATATACGTTATATTTATCAGTTTCAAATGGACAAAGCGGATACAATAGTTTTCATTCATTTCATCAAAATATTGGATTCGAAATTAAATCTAACTTCGACAAACATTTGGAAAATTGTATTAAAACTGTTTAATATTTTACAAGGTTTGGATTATAAGTAATAAAGCAAAATGGGTTTGCGGGCCTTAAAATAGGTATCAACAGAGTTCGAATCAAAAGTACTTTATTAAGATTGTAGGGTCGAAATAATAAGGAAACAGCAACATAATTTGTATTATCTATAAAGTTTGTAAATTTATTTCCAGCCAGGTTTTAAATTAACGCACATTTATTTGAAGTTTAAACTAAACATTAAATTGTGTTTGTAAAGGAGCATTCGGCTGAATTATCGGCTTTACATAGCGCCAATTTAGTCAATTGTTGTATATATAAGTAAACCACCAATAAATATTTAAACAAGATAAAGGTAAAAACTAAATAAAACCCGTTTCTGTACAAAATAGTTTATAGGTATTCTTAGGCTGAAGCTTTTTGTTTAATGCTAAATACTTAACTAAGCTAAAATAATATTAGTGTGCAACAGGCATACAGTTGGGATTTAATTTCATATTGCAAACAGGGTTTATGAAGTGGAAATAGCAAATGGCACTAAAATAAGTTATGATTTAAGGTTATGTTATACTTGTAAATATGTTATATATTATTTTAAAATATACACGAAAACATTGTTTAAATAATCTTTAGTTGTAAGAAGTTTAAAATCTGCTTAATTTACTATCGGACGTTCTGCTGTCAAAATTGTTTGTTTTTTTTTTTTTTTACATTTTTTATATGTTTCCAGTCTGCAAGTTCTATTGAATCTATTTCTTTATTTTGTTTGGAATTGCATATATTTAAATCATTTTTATGCAAATCTAATAAATTATGAAGATAAATAATTATGTATAGGTTTAATCTCCAGTCACGTTAAACTACGTCAGAAGTGTTTTTTATTTATTGTATAATACACTTTTCTTTTCCACCGCTAATATCAACTTGTTCAAGCTCTCGCGCTATTTCTTGGTCGTCTTCGATACTAATAAAGAATAACAACATTAACTTTTATTATTACTTCATATGGGAGTACATACGCAATTTCCTGATTGTGCAAATGCTGCACAAGTTGATCTCTCTTGTCAACAATAGTCACCAGCTCCTCCAGCAAAAGGCGCTCCTTTTCACGTTGTACTTCAGTTTTCCGCCAATCCTCGACGGACTGAGCAGCACGCAATTCCTGATTAAGCATCGTAAACTTCCGTTCGAGATCCTTTTCTTGTTCCCTATTTGAAGAATAAAAGTGATTAACTTGAAATTCAATATGATTTTGTTCTTTGTTAGTTCTTACAGAATGTTCAGTTGCATCTGCCTTCTAAGGAGCGCATTTTTTTTGTTAACAAGTGTAAACCACTGCGAGAGCAATTGCTCCTCCGTTTCTTCGGTTTCTGTGAAAAAGTAAAGGTTGGTTAAAAACGGTAATAAACATAATAAAGATATGTTGATTATTAAACATTTTAGATTCTATCAAAGACGATATTTTAAGAAACAGTATGATGATTGTGTCAGTATATTTCTCGCCGTCGTAGAGCGCTAACTTGTGATTAGTGAATATATTTTTTTTTATTCATTGCGGTTATGGTAAAAATTTGAAAGGAATTTGGTTTAAGGCATGTCAAGGCTTAATATATATATATTTTTTTTTTAAAACAAATGCAACGCTTTGACAGAACGGTTAAAAGCAAAAACACATAACACAGATATGCGAGCGGGCAGGCGTTTAGCTGTGGCGTGCTGTTGCGGGCATTGCAAAAGCAGTTAACTTAATCGGCCTTTAAGACACGACATTACCACAAAAACCGCGGGATCGTGAGCGTCGATGTTTTTCTTGGCCTCTTTTGTGGCCATTGCGTCTTCGTCGACAGAAAGCGGCGTGACCAGTTGCCGCCACAACCAGAGCATTGTTATCTTCTGCACTAAAGGCTTGCAGGTTATCACAGGAGGATTGTCGGGAGGACGCAACTGAGGCAGAGTTACACAGCATATGACTATAGGGTCCCACGTGATGAACGTGGTGAGGTGTTTGGCTCGTGCCATGCTGATGACGATGACAATGATGGTCATGTATTTGATGTTGATATGTGGGCTGTATCAGTGGATAGTTAAGATTTTGATTCACGAAACAAGACTGTGCGCGTGGCCGTGACCGTGTCTGCATCTTTATCATGTTACTTTGGGATCGAGGTTGCCTTGCGTTAGCCAGATCTTCACTGTATTGTTTTTCTTTGTTGCCCGATGTGCTGGAAGTGTCACTATATATATCTTCATCCTCATTTTCGTCTTCATCAGAAGCACTGCCAGCCCCGCTTACACCACTACCAAATAAACTTTCATCATCCGAGTCAAGCAGCTTGATACGTATGACGTCACCACCACCAATGCTATTGCGTATTAATCTAAGGAAAGGATTTGTACCAGTTTTATTATTACTTGGTTTACCGCCCATGACTGCACGGAGTTTGGCCTCTAGATTGCTAGCTTTTTGGTCGATTGCCTCTTGCTCGCGCTCCAATGCTTCCAGTTCCGACTCAATATAGGTAAGTCTGTCATTCTGCAAAATAAAATAAACATATGAAAACTTTAAGTAAAGATAAAAGTAGTTGAGGACAAATCGTCTTTGATTTCAATTAAAGAGATATTCTTCTAGACTAAGATTATTATTAAACTACTAACCCTTTTTTCGTGCTTTGGTGAGATCCTTTCCACGACTGCGTTGAAGGACTGCAAAGGTGTCAGATTACCATCGCTTAATCTAGGACTAGGACTCGTGTGATTAGCATGTTGTTCGGATTTATCCCGGATGGAAGCTAATTTATTTGAAGGAACGTCGACGTAAGAATCCCCGCTGATACTGCCATTGTGTATAGGTGAAATGGTACGTTCAGGAGTGTAGTTGAATTTCTTGACTTTCGTTGGTGATGTGGGACTGCCACTATTTACAGGTCCGGATATCTTATTCCTCGTTTCTATTATAAGTCGTCTGGCCTGTTCCCGCAATCGCTGCTGACGCTCATCCTATTCCAAAACAAAAACAAAATCCAATCAATTATAATATTCTTTCTAATAGAATTATGAACGAAGTATGCAGCCAAAGCGGTGTGCGAAAAGTGCCTAATTCTACTTACATCGTTCGTATCATTGCGCTCATCGTAATTAGAGATTTTTAATTTCTCCATCATCAGCTTAGCTTTTTCGCTCATTTCTTTGTGACGTGTCATAATTCGCTATTAAAATAAAATCAAACAAAACAAAAACGGAAGCAAAGCCGAAGCAGCCGCATAATTAAATGAAAATTAAAAGATGCAGGTGTAAAAAGTAACAATAACAAACAAACTTATAAGTATATTAAAATCACATCATTCAAATTCTGGTGGCTCTTTAGTTTAACCCGATTGCGCAGTAGAGAAATAATAAACATATTTATGCGCAAAGCTATAGCTAAAAGAAAATTCGTAACAAGGACTAAAAGTGGATTTACTTACATTTGTCGCATTGGCATCTAGGGACAGGGGCGATATTGGTTCCTTGTTAATCTTCTGCATTTCCTCATAAGAATCGCCATCCATAGGAGGTGGAGTGGAATGGCGAGTCGGAATTGTTTTATTTATTGGACTTGTGGGCTGTGTTGCATTGATTGAATTTTTATCTTTCGTTGGGGAAAGAACTTTACCCAAAATACTCTTTGAACTCGTCAGTATTAGATTTTTAACGTCTTTTTTACTGTTAGGCGACATCTGTTGTTGCTGACTAACGTTCTCATCATCGAAGGAATTCTGATGCATCAGCTGGGTCTTCAGGTGCGAAAAGTTGATAAGATTTTGCGACAAATTGTCAGACTTATAGTTGCCGATGACGTAACTAGACTCATCAGATGTCGGGCCTAAATCAGAAAAATATATAAATTAAAAAATATTATTTAGGTTTAGTTATTTAACTTACCAATTTGCTCAATTTGCAACTGCTTGCCTGTAAAGTGAGCCCTCAATTGATGCAAGTACGTCATGACTGCCAATTTATCAGGCACTGTAAGCAAATTCATGTCTCGCGGCTCAATAACACGTGGTATACCCAATGTTTCTGCCGCATCAAAAGCTATACGGCAGTTACCAACGACGTCGTGTGCACTGAGCTTCGACATATCTCTATAAGAAATAGTAATTATTAATGACATTAAATAATTCTTTAATTAATTCTGCTTATAACTCACATCAAATTGGGCATAAAATGATGAATTATTGCACAGAATGCCATTCCATTTCGCCAACTGGTAGTCAAATTTGTAACTTTGACATTTGGATACTCTTTGGTTACCTCTTTGCACCACTCCAGCAAATCTTGTCCAGGGGTGTTATCTTTCAGCACGATCTTCTCCACAGGCCTTAGTGAAGCATTATTTATCGTCGCACTATTATTTACGGCAGGTGTTGTCTCATAGCTTTTCTTTAAATTCAAGGGCTGAAGTTCTGGTCGCTTTGTACTGGGTAATTTAGCCACTTCCTCTATAGATTTGGTTTCGTTTCCTGTAGATTCAGTGGATCCACTTTCCTTGGTTGTGATAGGCGGAGTTACTTTTAAGACTGCAGTTGACTGTTCGCTATAAGAACTTATATTCTGCGATTTTGACATATCGACATCGCTGCAATCTTGTTTGTCGAAGATAAGAGCTTTGCTTAAGTTGTTATTTTTGATTTTTACTGTCGCATTCTGTGCTCCTTCTTTAGGGGTAGACGTAAGTACTTCGTGGAACCTTTCGTTTTGATTCAATCTCAATGGTTTAACAGGAATTTGAATTTCGTTTTCCTCCCGTTCACTATTTATATCTTTAGTGGGCGTAACAAGCTGTGCATCAGCTGCACTAGGAGTATTTAAAAGTTCAGCAGCTTCAACCATTGACCGAGGTTTCAATCCTCCGGGCAACTTCACGTTTTCACGGTCCGCTTCCACTTCAAAATGTAGGTGGTTAAGTGATTCGGCCAATGGAGTTGGATCTTCAGATAATGAAGGAACTAAAAATATGTTTATGGTAAAATTAATTAATAGAAAATAATGAAACTTAAACTTATTTCAACATTATCGCTATTCACTGTACAAGAAACTAACTACCCCTAAACACTATTAAACCAAAATAAACCATATTGCTGTATTGTTAACAAAACACTTACCACTTAGCGGCGTTGGTACATCGATGCATCCGTTTAGACTTGTTGTCATTTGCTCCAATTGTTGCGTGAAATCATATAAATTATCCGAAATGTCCCCGGAGTTTTCCAAATCGGGAATATCCTCTAAATCGTCGAGAGGCGCTACATCACAGTTGTTATTGACGGACATAAATGAGACAACGCTCTGCATATCTTCATCACTGTAATATATTTAAATACATTATAGAAGATCAATTGGAGCTGATCTAAAAGTATTACTCACGTTGCTTTGCCTTCTCGCAAAAATACACAACTGATTGTCAATTCCAAATCAGCGGATGTGATTTTTCGAGAAACTGGCTTAAGGTTCAATGTAAAACTCTGCTGCGTGGACTCAATACTGGCATATTTACGCATATTGATGCTTGCGTTTGCTAATACTCGCTTTTTGCCCAGGAGTGAGATCTAAATGTATTCATGGTGAAATTATTATTTCATTATTATCATTCTTAAATCGATTTCAATGCATTTAAACTGCTTATATTTAATATTAATTACATCTTCGATGACAAATGTCCAGTCTTTGTCCTCAAGTTCATGAGTGCGGGGGTCCTTGAATAATGTTACCGAAATAGCGTGATTGTCTGGCACTGGCCATGATATGTTCCCCACCAGTGGGTTCATCATATCCGGCTCCCATGGTAACGGTGAGCTAGCAACACGCCTCGAACGCCTTGTCCAAACTACCGAAAGATTTGAAGGACGCCTGAAAAAAACCAAAACAAATATTGTAAAAATAAATAAGAATATTTTAAGGATGTTCTAGAGGATTTAATAATGCCCTTACTTTATCGAAGACAACAATATTGACAACAATATAAATAAACAAGAAGACGTATGAAAGAAAAATAAAACGATTTGTTTTCTTTTCTGCGCGTCTTTTTTCGCTTGCTTTAAATCTATATAGCATATATATGTAAATACATATAGTTTTATTTTAAAATTATATATAGAAAGTAGATATATTTGTCCTCTGTCAATTGAATGTATGTATTTAAGGTGCTTATATAATGTTCCAAATGTACAGTATGAAACCAGAAAACTGTTATTAATATTTCTTATTATTTGAAAGTTAAAGAACTATAAAGAAGAGTATTTATAAAGGAAATATATTTATTCAGATATAATATATATGTATACTATAAGTGTATTATTCTAGGAAAGTTAAAGAGCTACAAAGAAGACTATTTAAATTTTTTCAAATATATTATAGATGTACTATATGTGTAAAATTTACATAGCTGCATAATTCACATACTCATATCGTATATCCGGCCTTAGATTTAAAATAAATACATATGTATGCAACTATATATATATAGTGATAACGAGTTCAAACCAAAATAAGGGTTGATGGAATCGTAGAACTGCGGGCATAAAGCTTAAAGAGTCATTCAGATAGGGATTGAGTTAATCATTTGCTTAAGCTTGTATGTTCGTCGCTCGTGTAATAAATAAAAAGTGTATTATGTGCTATCTGAAGTAAACAGGAAGCTGACAAATATAAATATCTTTATTCTACACTCATTGTTGCCGAAAATTGACAACTTCACAAATTAAACAAGAAACAAAGCAAGTATATAAAAATATGCACATTTTACAAGGCAAAATGCTAGTTCCAAACGAAATGACGCTATAAATATCACTATAAAACCTAAGCACATCTTAACTAGATCTAGCAAATATGTCTCACTTACCACTTGGCGGTGGTCTCCAACCGAAGGTCATGATACGAGGCAGTGAACTGAAATTTCGCAGCACGTTTGTTAACTCGTTGCAAACGTTTCCAGACGCTGCCCATTGTGATCCAAATAAAGTTAAGGTCTACTAGTTTTTAGGCTAAGGCACAGGCTTTATTTACATTCGATGTTTGGTGTTTTTGTTCTGGTTTATTTGGGATCGCGTTTAATACACACTAAAACAGAAATCTGTACTTCCGTTTTGTAGATATTATTTTGGTCCAACACTGACTATATACCAGACTCTTAACTCTAGTCAGAAAATTCACATCTGTAGAAAATTAAAAAAAAAAAAATACACGAAATTTAAAATTTTAAATGTACTTGTTTATTTATCTTTTAATTGGATTTATATAGTGTTGTTTTCTGTTTAAGATTTTTAATTTTACAAAAATGTTGTCATAAATACATTTTGGAGTATAAATGTTATTTATTATTATTGTGACAAACAACTCCATCGATACGAAATATAAAAATCTCATATAATTCGGCCATGTCTCACAAAATCTAACATGCGGAGGTCACAAGTAGTTTAAATTCGTAGATGTATATTTTTAACGTTTGTAAATTAAAGTGTCACTGGCTTGTAGATACATATCTCTACATACAAACATATCTACATCGATCAAAATGACGCTTTGTTTGCGAAAATCATCGAACAACACTAAATGTTTCTTCTATTGAGTTTTATTTTAAACATACATGTATGTATGTACATACATCTGTTTGTGTGTGTGTGTTTGCATGTCCGTTTGCAAAAATATGTGTCTAAGAATGCACATTTTGTGACCTTTAGATGTCAGTTTGTTACTTTTCGTTTGTTATACAAAAAAAACACACACATTTCGAAAGAAAACGTGAAAATTTCACAAAATATAGATGTTTATTCTCTACATTCATTGTTTGTATCTGTAACAATACAATGTTATAAGATTACATCCATAGCATTCATAGCCAGACACTAATAAAATGTTACATACATATGCGTATACGTAAGTATTCTATGTACATACATACAAATGTACATGAGTGCCTAATATATAGCACCACAATGACATCACGCACAGTTTGGAGCCAAATTCTATTTTATGCCTTCATTTCTGCTAAGCCTCAACAGGCAACACCTTGACGCACTTATTTCAAATCCGACACTGATTTCCTTTTATTAAATTATTTTTAACATTTTTTATTGTAACTTGCAATTCTCGAGACCCAAACAGAACACAGATAAAGAAGGGCGCATAAAAGAGTTACAAAACGCACAGATGATCCGATATATATTGAATATTATCGATAACTATTTTTTCAGTTACTGAGACCGCCACAATCTTAATTTTTAACTAAGTGAAAGGACCACAGTTTTGGTAAAAATAAGTTCATTAAAGGACAGTTTCGATTCAAAGGTTTATTTATATATATTTAAATCGTTTTTATAACATTAATTAAAATTAATTAAAAAATTAAGCGTGGCTGTTGTTTTTTAGATTTATATGATCAAGAGAATGCATTTTTAATTGAATGTGTTGCAGTTATGAATCTACATATGTATGTATGGATGTGTAGGCATGCGAATACTATTTGTACGAGTCTCAAAATGTGTGTTATTATGCACCGGCGTGGCAGAAGATTAAAAAAAAAATAGTTTAGAAATTTTTTTTTAAATGTGTACCTATTACATAAAAACAAGGTGTTTAAAATCTTGGACTGCTTTCAAATGTGCCGTTACCAAAATCTGTGCACATATATACACACATATGGACATAAATATGTATGTAATATAAAAGCTAAGCATAGACGTCATATATCACAAATAATTTGTAACCAATTAAAATAAAAAATTGTTTTAAAATAACAAAAATGAAGTAGCAACTACACAACCAATAATTTGTCAGGCATCCCCTTTCAATATGTGAGTATACTTAAAATGTAACCTAGCTGCCACGCCAAATCAACACCACACAGTTTTCGCACATACAAAATCTAAGATTTCTTGTTTGCCTGCGCTTGTTTTCCTTGTTTACAAAAGTCCTTGTAAGCACGCTCAGTCTCTTCGTCCATTTCCGGGTCGAGATCCAAATCGTTATCCCTTACATCAAATTCGTCGCCGTCGCTGCCTGTGCCGCCATCATTTTCAGCAGCTAGAAAATCGGTTTCCTCGGCTGTAAGCTCACGCCCATCTGGGCCATAAAACACGGGTTCATCGCTTAAGCGTGGTGGCTCTGGTGGCTTTGCGACAACATCGTCATCTCCACCTAGAGCATTCGAAACTTTTCGTCCCCAATTATTTTGCTGCAGAGCTATGACATTTGCAACCATAGCGTATTTACCAGGCATGTTAAATTCAAACTCCTGTAACGAAGCAATAATAATTTGCATGTCTTGTTTGCAATCTGCACTCAGGTCGTAACCGGCCAACTTCAATGTCTGGCAAATACAGCGTACATTATCAGGACTGTCAGAAGCTAAAAGTTTTTTTAACGAGTACACTATATTGACGGCAATTAACTGGATACGAGCATCGTCGTCTCCACGCAGTTGCATGTACAATTCAGCGAGAAAGAGAGCTGTCTCCCTCACTTTTTGCTGCTGTTCTACCGATTGCATATACTTGTCTACTTCTGCTCGGTGATAATCAAGTTTACACTTAAGCAGGGTGTGAAACAATGAATCTGGCTTGAGATTAAGCATATGCAATAAATTATACAATTTAGCTCCCATGTATCGAAAATTAGGTTGCTCAATTGATTTTTCAAATATATCCTCCATGGCGATTGAGAGCACATAGTTATTACTCTCCATGCCATCAAAGATTGTTAGGAAACGTGATGCAATTGTATCGAATTGTCCGGGATTCTGGTTAAAAATATTTTTGGAAATCGAGAAACATACGGTTATACAAATGTAAACGTTGAATTATGAATCATTACTCACCTGGTTAAGGCAATGTATAACAGTATCGAGATATTCTAAAGCAATGGTTTCCATATCAGGATGAGAAGAGGCCGACGAAGTAGAAACGGCAGCCGATGAAGTCGATGGTTGTGGTTGCTGGTGGAAATATTGCTGCTGCTGCTGCTGCTGCGGCGGCTGTTGTGCAATTTGTTGGAATGAATTATTTAAATGCGCATGACGTTGAAATTTCGATTGTGATTGTTGTGTGTGCTGTTGGTGTTGCAGTGTTTGTACCTGCTGCTGTTGATAGTAATTGCTCATTGCACCATTATGCGGTGGCAGTTGGCCAATATGTAGACGAGCTTGCACCGAGTTGGACAGCTTTTGCATATCATTGTTATACTGCTGATTTTGTGGGTGGTGATTATAATTTTTGTGCTGCTGATGTTGATGTTGATGCTGATGTTGCTGCTTGTGACCATTCAAATAACGATGTTGATGTTGTGGTGCGTACGGTGTCGCCCCTGACGATTGATGCTGATAGTTCTGGTGCTGAGGTGGCGGTCCACGTGTTCCCGATTGGTTAGGTATGAAATCAGCCGCACTCGCCGAAAGCTTAGAGTGACCATAACCACTCGCCAAATCGGTCATCATTGGTGCCTGTGAAGGAGCTGCAAAACTCACAGAAGGACCTGGTGCAAATGTACCTGGGCCATAGCTAGCTGAGGCAAAATCAAATAGGTGGGCCTGTTGCTCCAAAGGCAAGCCGGCAGCCATTTGTGGTGCGACAGGGATAGGTGCACCTGGTCCAGGGTTCGGTCGGCGCAACTGCTCGTATTGTTCTTCGGGTTGAAAGGGTGCACGGCATGATGACATTGCGGTGGCGGCGTCAGACTCAAAAACTAAAAAACAAATATGTTTGTGAAAGCATATTTAAATAAAATATATGTAAAAATTAAAAATGCAAATCACATTCACGCTCCATTGCGGTTACGTCGAGTGTCGCTAATTCGGTCAAAGCAGCGGACATTTTGTTTTCCTCGTTTCAAAATTATTTGTATTTTTATTATTTGCACAAAGCTGGTCTCCAATCCAAATCAACGATGACTGGACTAATATTTTTTGCTAAACACTTAATGTCAAATATATGTTGTTATTTTCATTGCCTACCTTAATTGTCTTTTAAATTTTTTTACGTATACGTAGATGATATTTTTTTTTCGTCTTGCTTGCGTCGTCACCTTTGCCAATTCGACTTTCTATTCTCTTGTGCTTGTGTGTTTATAGGATATAAATGTATACCTGAGTTAATATTCGAAAGGACTAATGTATACAGATGCATAAAAAATATATAATTTGCAAATGAGAACTCTTACCAGTTAAGCTTTTTCCTTTTCTGAAATCTGTTGCAATAAATTGCGAATAACTTGTTTTCAGCGCGACAGCGACACAGAGTTGATATTTATATTGTATCGATATATTTAAATTTGGTATAGCACGTTCTTTTTTTTTTCAACAAATATCTGAAAGCATTTGACAATAGCTTTGTGGAATAATATTAAATATTAATAACGTACTACAAGTATATTTTGTATAATTGTTTGATATATGATTCGATTTATTGTAATGTGTTGGTATTTTGCGGTATCAGTTTTTCTTTTAAACATTGGTCACACTAAAGGAACAATAAATATAAAAACAAGAGATTATATCAATAAAGTAATGTCTAACAAATGCATATATTGTGTTTGTTTTCCTAGTGTTCTAATTGTATGTACGAACAAAATCGTAATACAAAGAGTGAAAGTTTCTTAAAATACTTTGTTACAATTTAACAACATATGCGTTAAGCATGTGCATCTCGTGTTCGTAAATACATAAAAATATTTAACTTAATTCGTGCTGCAATATATATTGTATATTACAAAAACTGTGAGTACTATTTAACACGGACAATTCAAAAAGTGTGAAAGCAGTCCGACTGTTGCTTTAAGTCAACATGTTTGTATGCAAATGTGAGGTATATGAATCTATACAAACAGTTCAATGAACTTTCCCTTTATATCCTAAGTTCATGAAATGGTTAAACGAGGTATATACATGAACATATAAAGAATTCTTTATTACCCAAAATAAATTAGAATTGTTTTATCCATCTTTATATATATGACGATATGAAACACGGTCAATAGCAAATAGTGAAGTCAACTAATTATTAAAAAACAATTGTTATTCAAATATAAAATTATATACATTTCTTCCAACATTTTTGAATATTGCGTAAGAAATAGGGTATCTTAAGGTGATTATTAATAAAGAAAAAAAAGTTAACCAAATATTAGTCACATTTTTTTGGCAATAGCGCAAACAAAAAGTAAGAGAGACAGACAGAGGGAGAGAGATGTGACACAGACTAAGTAAGATAAAGCAAGAGTGTCACCCAATCGTTTTCATTGAGTTTTGCATTTCTATTTAATTGTATAAAGGGTATGTTTCTGGGCAGTCAAACATATTTGTTTGCTTCAAGTGCATGTGCATTTTATTTAGATACTCTATCTCCAAATACCCTGTTATATCTTAGTGATATAGCATTGTATTGAGACTCGTTTGAACAAAAACGACATTTAAAGACTGATTTAAACCGAATAAATTCACATCCTTGAGATATTTGAGTCATTTTCGATGACCCTGGGCAACAGATGTAGCCTGTCCATATCAAGTAACAGCAACTAATCTGAATTGAGTCTGTTGTATGCTTTTGCAATTAAACAAACATTCGACATTAATGCTGTTCTCTCTTTATTTTATTTTATTACTATTTGCAGACGTGATCAACGAAAATGAGTAACTGCAATTCGTATGAGCAGCAACATTGCTATAGGGATATTATCCCGGTTTTTCTTCTGGACTTCAAAAAGGATTTTGATTGCAAAGATATTGAGGATACTCTGCGAACAATATTAAAAAAGAAGGAGGTCGATGATATTGTAAAAACTCCTCAGCCAATGCAAACCTACCGATTATTTTGGACGTTGCGGGACCAACGAAAGGAGATTGTCACAAAGTTTGTCGAAGAAGGGCTCAAAGACTCACACGGTACAAATTATGGTTTTCTACTGTCCGCTATCCAAAAAGAGTGTACTGATCCAAGCTTAAATACTGAAAGGTATATATTAGAAGTTGATCGCTTGTATAATGACAACCAAAAGTTCACAAAATATAATGTGCCAAGAATTGAATCATACCTGGAATTACAGAAGGCTCTCCTTGAACTGAGGCCTTCCAAAAACGTCGTAGTTGAAGGAGATCTAGGAGCTGGAAAGCAATGGCTTGTTTTAGATGTCTGTTCCTCGTACGTTGTGCAGCGAAAAATGGACTTTTGTATATTTTGGATAGACGTACGAAACTGCTGTTCACCAGAAAGTCGTTTAGAAGCGCTTCAATCATTGCTTTATATAATTGATCAGAGCCAGCAAAATACATGCGATCGAAGCGTTCAATTACGTACCGAGAGAGTGAAAACTCAGCTGAGGGATAAGCTTAAGAGCAAGCCGTTCAAAAACTGTCTTCTTGTTTTGCGCAACGTTCAGAATAAGGAAACGTGGGAGGCATTTAACCTCGGATGCAAAATACTACTAACCACACGGCACAAGAAGGTGGTTCACTTTCTGTCACCAACCACCACGACTCATGTGACAGTTAAGGATGTTCTCTCACCTTTAGAGATAGAAGCTCTGTTTGCAAAATATCTATCCGAAAACCAACACGAGTCCCTTAAGCGTTTAATAGCGAGACTCACTTATCAAAAAACAAATCCACTTCTATTGAGTACAATCGCAGAAAGCATTCGTGATGGTCATTGTACGATTGACAATTGGGAACAGTAAGTATTTAATAGCAATACTCTCACTCATTATTTATATAAGTATATCTTGAATAATAATTGAATATTTGAATTGCCTTTTACAGAAAAACATCCGATAAATTAACTCCAATAATTGAAAGCACTTTAAATGTTTTGGATGCCACTGACAGGGAACTATTTAAAGCTCTATTTATATTTCCTGTCTCTGCGCAAATACCAATGCATGTAAGTAGTATAAAGTATTTGAATCATTTTTATTTAATGAATTTATTGTATTTCATACAGCTTTTAGGCGTCGTTTGGTCTGTTGACGACCCATCGATCATCGTTAATAGATTATACAAGTATTCGTTTATTAAAAAGCATATTGATAGCCGAAATATACAGACAATAACCCTACCCAGCATATATAGCGAATTAAATCTATCTATTGAGAATGGAGCTGCATTAAACAGAAAAATTATCGAATACTACAAGTAAGCCGAGCACACATTCTTTGATTTGTTTTTAAATTAATGTGAATATTTACCATTGCAGCATATCACAAGTATTTGACGAACACAAAGGTTTGGCTTTACCACATCTGGACTGTTATTTTTATAGCTACATTGGCCATCACATAAACAAGCTAAATAACAGCATAGAGCGTATAAAACTATTTCGAAAGATTTTTCTTGATTTTCGTTTTCTTGACAAAAAAATTCGAAATGACTTTACGCCGTGGGAAGCTCGAGGATCTGTTTTACATTCTTTGCAGGTCCTAAAACTCTACAAATCTCAGATAGTTGGTAAAGAAATATACCACTATAAGCATACGACGTCCGATAGATCTCCCTTATTTAATATTGATAATCATAGCAATATTGATTTTGACTGCCTTCTAAAGGCGCTCTTGGATTTCTTACTCAATGCCGAAGAAAAGTTAATAAGTTCCGAGTTTAGTTGTCTGTTACAAATTGCACTTATGACCGAAGAAGGAGTCGTCTATGACGAAGCGTATCGTCAAGCGAAACGATATACCGATTATGTTTGGTTTACTGAACGGTAAATATATTTTCTATCAACATGTATTCATATATAATTAATATTTTATTGATATTTTAGTGGACGGTTTAACCAACATCGACAAATCATAAATTTGGGCAAGGATCAGGTGCGACATGCAATCTATTTGGACAATGACTATTGTCTGATGGCATTAAGCAATCAGCAGCTGTTGCTTACAGATGTATCATTGGAGGGAGATATGACCTTTCTGCTAAGCGATGAAAATGATCCGTGTGATATTATCGAAATGCGCGTTTTTAATAATCAGAAGCATCTTCTAACGCTGCACAGCAATGGAGGTTTAAAACTTTGGTCACTTGCGCAGCTGCTTCAACGGAATAGCTGTGCGGAATTTAAATCATGTGGTAGACCACATGGTCAAGCTCCTAAACATTCTCAATCGTTGTGCAATGTGCAGTTTGTTAATAGTGCAATTCGACGTATGATAAATAGCCATGCCGATCACAATATAACCTCATTTTTTTTGGATGAGAAAGATGGTGAAGAAGAAGAAATTAAATTCATTCAATTACATGTGGCTTTTAGCAACGGCGACATTTGCATATGCGACTGGGAAAATAAGGAGGAAAAATTTAAACAGTCGCATACACCGATTTTAAAGACCCAACAAAGACAATTACGATGTTTTTCAAAAGTTTTGGATCGTTTTTACGTGCTATGCACAATGGATTGTACATTAACTGTTTGGGACCTGCGCCGTGGCTCAAAAGAAACTGAACATAACTTCCCAAAGGAAGAAGCGCTCACAATTGAAACCCATATTGATCGACTCGATGATTATACACTGCTATTGCTAATATTCAAGTCAAGCGTTTGGCAGCTCAGATTCAAGCACGTCGATAACAACAGTATTATTCCGCTTAATCAAAAAGCTTTGCAATTCACGGATATCTCCGCTGTATCTATAACATGTGGCAAACTATCAAAAGACGGTCGTTATTTAGTTCTTGGTACGGTTCAAGGTCTTATTGTGTACGACTTAATACAATCCAAAGCCATATTGAGAAGCAATGTCAGTGAGCATATCATCTGTTTAGATATCTATGACTTGAATTGTCCTAGACTGAAGTACATTGTATTATGCGGAGCAGCTGGTAAAAGCGTTTTACACTTGCATACCTTGCGAAACATTCCAGGAAATGACACAGACGCTTTAACATGGGATTATAATACTAAACGGGAATGTGGGCATTCAATGGGCACTGATTTACAAGCCTATCTTGAACCTAACGTTTATCTACGACCAATATTAAAGATCTGCAATGGCGATACACTGTATACCGTTGATTCCAAATCACGTATTCACAAAATCCAAACGGTTGCCGGTGACAATTTGAGCAACACCTATTGGTCAACGATCACAACTCCCCAGATGGAACGGAATAGCCATATAACATCTTCATACGTATACAAGAATGATACAATTTATGCTGGTTATAATAATGGTGATATTTTTAATATTAGCGAAAACAAAATGTTATTGCAAGACCATTTGACTGATAAAATTGACTATTTAAAGATGGTTAATTCAACAATATTAATTGCGTCTTCTCAGACTCAACACTTAACAATAATTTTTAATTTATCGGAATTAGAGGGTAATGGTACGATATCATCGAATTGGCCAATAAAACTCGGGATATATACAATGTATGCCCGGCTTTACGATGAGCAATATTTGCTTTTGTTTTCAGAGATGGGCGTTGTTGTAAGTAACCTACAATTTTTAAAATGAAACACCTTTTTAAACTATTATTCTTCTAGTACATAGATTTATTGAATCCCAAACAACAACTAATTGACAAACCTAATGACCGCTTGGTTGGATTTGATCTTAAAGAAAATCTTCTGTTTTTGGCGTTCAGAGACAGCACAGTTAAGGTATTTTACAAAAAGTTTTAAATATAAATAATTGAATTGAAATAAATGAATATTCTTATAGGTCTATGAATTGAAAAGATTAAATGATGAATTAAGCTTTAGATTGCTCTGTAAAGAAAATATAAAAACTCAATCTATAATTAATTATGTAACAGCCACATTTGACGGTAAAATTGTTGCTATTGGCTTTAAGAATGGACACATTAAGGTAAGAACAATAATATAGAACATAAGCCAAAAAAAAACATTAATTTTTTTTATTTGCAGATTTTCACGTACGAGGGACATCGTTTGCAACTTATTTATACCATATCACAAGGACACAAGCCCTGCCATGAAATGAAACTCCGCTTCTCGCCATGCAAACAAGTTCTTGTAAGCTGCGCAGAACAGTTATGTTTTTGGGACGTAAGGCATATGATTAACAACCAGGTGACTCCTTACTGTCGCAGCAGGCGATATAATGAAGAGCAGTCACAGTATTTGCCAAAAGGTCGCGAAGAAGTTGATGCGTCTCCCTGGTCAGATATATCAGATGATCTGAATGATGACGACCAACAGACTCCATCTCCACATGATGGTTATAATCGTGCTGACAAAAATAAAGCATATATTTGGAGAGATAAGCAAGGAAACGCAAAATTACCAGAATTGCTCTCATCAATAACATATGTTGGAAACATAGGTCTTCACTTCTACACAAATGCAGACTTTACCCAATTCTTTGTATTAGACGACGAGGGCGTATTTTATCATCTTAAGGTACTAGAATTCACAAGTGAGCTTCCACCCACGATTATGGATGTGGATGTTGAAACAAATAATCATGGAATTGAATTGCATTTGCCCCGTATTACTGATCTGGATAACCAAGATTTTGCTGTACAACTGCCGTATGAAACTAATCTTGAATCAAGGGATCATCAGAATGAAATGCATCTGCCCCGTATTAATGATCTGGCTAACCAAGATGATGGTATCGATGTTGTTGGTAATTCTTTCATACCCGAAAGCAATTTTCATACTAACGATCCACCAAATATGATTTGACGCCAATGGTGCGCCAAATTTTGGCGCACAGAACACGAGTATCGATTTATCAAAGTCACAATATTTGGATTGTTTTTATATTACTTAGTTGAATTAGTGTTTGTTAAGTGAGTCTTCACTTAAATATATTTTTTGTAAATTAAATACAATAAGAATTCCTCCTTGAATAGAACTCAAAGCTACCGTGATGTAAGGTAATAAGAACTGAGTGATTATAAAAAAAGATTTTCGGATAAGACTATTATATAATGTTCGAAATATACACTAGAATTAAAATATATATTATATAATTATTTTATTATTATTATTGATATGCTCTGATTTTACATTATTTTTATAAAAATGAACCCTGCCAATAAAAAAATAAATTCGAATATCCAATAAACCTTAATTTATTTAACATTATATATTTTTGTTAATTGTTATACAAATATAAATCATTATTATTTAGTTATTATGACTATTAGCTATAAAATAGCTTTAAAAACAGCTAATGAAGAATTTAAAAATATTTTAATTACAGTTTAAGGGAAGGGGGACGATAAGTTTTGTGAACTGCCTATTGGTGAAGTAAGTTTCACCTCTTCAAGGAGAATGTGAAGTTAGAAAAAATTGGTTTTGAAATAAATAAGGCTTTTGTGATATTTATAAAATTTTAAAAATATAAATTCTTATTAAACTGGAACTTAGTATAGAGCAGTCGGTTGCATTCGATTGCAACGTTTTTCAATCGTATATTCGTATTTTGGTTTTATTCCTATATAGGGTGCTTTCGTTAATCGATGTGCCCAACCATAAATATATAATGAGCGAAATACAAATTAGAAATAACATTCGTGAGCATTTGGTATTTAAAATTGTCCGATATATCGCACATCTCTAATAACAGCGACCATTTTGAGCATAACATAGTATCAATTTAGCATTTATTGCGTACGGTTTGTGTGACAAAAGCAAAAAAAAGGTTTTCAGCAAATTTTACAATACAAAATTTTAGAAAGTAATGTTAAGCATAATCTATTAATATATAATATTGTGATTTTATAAGAGTACGTATTAGAAGAGTGCCTGCTTCTTAGTACGCTAAAAAGAATGATGCGCAGTGCGCTAGGTAGTGAATTGAGCCCTGTAAAAAAAAGGCAACATTCGATGCGCAAGTGTGAGTGTATATAAACTAGCATATGAATAAATATATATGTGTATATATATATGTATATGTATGCATATTTACTTGGTGAGTGTGATGATCCAACCAGAGGTGCGTTCGTGTCGGGCCTTATTTTTATTTGTATTCGTGACAATATGGGTATATGTGTGTGTTGATGCAATATAAATCTCTAACAGAAAATCATTTATCGTATATTATTGTTCGCAAATGTAAAAATGCTCATATTATAATGTTTACGACAGTGTTAATACAGAATTATCGGTGTGAAATAAGAAATAGGAAATGTGTTGCCAATAATGGTTTGTTCTATTGTCGTCCCGTGTTAAAATATTCGTCACGCCCGCACCTCTGGATTCAGTAGCACCACAGAGCAAAACAATATGGCTGCCACCGCCACTTGTTGGATGTTTGAGCGCATTATATGTGCAGATTACAAATTATTTTCATTTATTTGTTTTTGTTCTGATTTAAAACAACATTTTAGTGCAATATTCGCGTAGGCACTCCCAAAAGTTTCAAATAAAATCTTTATCGCCTATAAAAACAGAATTTCCGTTTGTGTATATAATGATAAATATATATATAACTGCATATGTATTTATGAATATGCATGTATAAAGTTTCATACTAACAGCCACAGTGAACGCGAGTGTGAAATAGTTTTCAATTAAAAATTTGCATCCTAAAATGCAACGTTCATTCAACAAATTCTACGAGGGCTCTAGAAAATGCCCTTACTATAGTAAACATATGTAGAACGATATTAAAATACATAGACTTGAAATATATACATTTATGATATGTATATTGGTATTTTTTTTTTATATTTTTGTATGCAGCCTTTAATTTTTCATGTGAAACTAGTTCCTGATGCGACACGCCTTCATTTTAATTGTTTTGTTCTTCGATAAGAAAAGTGAACAATAACATTTTTTTTGCAACTCGATCGTGAAATTATTTATATATATTATTATCTAGAGTTAAAGTGAATATGTTTAAGGCGAGTTGGTCTCCTATCTTGTTTAACACAGCTACACGATTTAATAATAAAACTTAAAAAAGGATTAATCATCAGCAAATAAATTTGCATAAATAAAAAATGATGTTATTCAAATCAAACTTAAGTTAAATACTATAATAATAATTAAAATGTGCAGTAAATAAAATTTTTAATAAAGAAATAAAATAAAAACTGTTATTTAATAAATAATAAAATGTATATAGTTCATATTTTTTTGGTGAATCCGAATTGACGTTCGTGTTCAAATATGTATAATGTGTATGTTGTGTATAAAGACATATACATATATAAGTATAAATGTATGTGTGCAATTACAGTTGTTCGTTTTGTCAATATAAATGAATGCTTATGAATTAATAAGCTATTTTAAAAACTAAAATCGAAAAACTCTTTGAGTGCATATACACTTATATATTAATATAAGTTACTTCGTAATAGAAAAATGTTTTGAAATAAATTTTAATAACCCAAAACGTTTTCCGTTCGGATGTTCAACGTGTTTTCTTTAGATGAGATCAGTGCCTTTTAATATGCAAAGAAACCTTTGATGTTACTGTCGGCAATTGGATATTAAATAACAATATACATATGTGAATACGAATTCTTTTGGTTATCTAACAATAACTATTACTATTCGCTGAAATATTTGGATATATTAATATAAAAGTTATTAAGGGACTCTCTATGGATGACCCATCAATCAAAAAAAGGTAAGTTTGGTTGGTAACATAACAAACGAATATTTGCAAAAATAACAAATAAGAAAGGCGGTATATTTTGAAGATATATATATATATATATTTATATACTTACTACTACTACTTACTATATATATATATATATATATATATATATATATATATATATATATAAATATATATGACTAATACGATTGGTAAACAATGCAATGGGATGACAAGTTAACTTCTAGTTAGATTCAAATGTAGCTGAATCAAATTTTCGCAACAACAAAACGTGTAGAAATGAAATTGTATCTATTTTATGGCTAATTCAATTTGTGCTCAATTAAAAAAGGTCAAACAGTGGTCATTTTGTTTGGTGAGTTGATCTCGTGGCTTTGGCCATGGCACTTGTTACAATCATGATTTGTTTGATTGCCAGCTCTTGCCTATTCACGTCCACATTCACATTCACCACAACCAACTAAAAATATCAGCCGAATTACACCCACCCACAGAAAATACATAGAATTTGAGTATTGTTTCGGATTAGCATTATCATTAGAATTTGCCTTCTGTGAGGGGCCTTATAATTGCATTGTTCTATGTGAGATAAAAAGCGTTCAGACGTCATACAATTACTTTTTATTTGGAAATGAAATGGTTTAGAAGCATTATATTTGACTTGTTTCATTAGTAAATTAAACTTATCGTAAATTGCTTGTACGTACTAATTATTGTTTTGTATTTGAACTTTTTTGATGCTGATATTAAAGATTGATTGATTTTGGTACTGACGACCATGAGTACGATGAGGTCCAAGATCTACCAGAAGAATCAAACAATCAGTTCCTGCAGTCAACATCAACGTCACAAAATAGCAATATCGGAGACAACACTGTCGCAGCATCGAACACCTCTGCTGGCGTTGGCGGCACAACAGCTGAAGATTTGCCGCCAGAGTTGCCGCCTCCAAAGCAGAAATCTGTAAAGAATTCAAAGAACAAACAGAAGCAGAAATCTGCCAATAAATCAAAAATACCGAGATCTCCGTCTCTGGCGAGCAGTTTTAGCAATTTGGCCAGCAGCTTTAGTGGCATTCATAACAATAATAATAACGTTCCACCACAAACGCCGCCATTGCCAACTAGTTATCAACAGCAGAACAAAAATAAAGCGAAACTTATGAATGGTGGTGAAAACAATGATATTGCATGTGCAACGCCAGTGGTTGAACTTGCCGTACCCGGATCATCAATTAATCCTGATTGTAACAGACCTATCAGCGAAAATAATCTAATGGATAGCGGTGTCCAATCAAGTCCACTCCTTACAACTGAGGGCGATGGTGGCACAAACTTTGGGACTAGTCCCTGTACATCGGGTACACGGCCACAGTTACAATTAAATCCGATGTCTCAAGTTCAGAAGGCAACTCCGACAACTCCAAATCCAGCAACACCAAAAAATTTTCAGTATTTAACTTTGACTGTGAGGAAAGACGAAAATGGCTATGGCATGAAGGTGAGTGCCAAACATAATTGATTTTTTTTTTAAATTTTATTGCCAAAAATGAATTTTGTGAAATTATTTTAATATATAGGTGTCCGGCGACAATCCAGTTTTTGTGGAAAGCGTAAAGCCTGGTGGAGCTGCACAAATTGCTGGATTAGTATCCGGAGATATGATTTTGAAGGTTTGTACTGGTTACTAACTATTTTAAATGAATTTATTTCCTAAAGAATTTTGAAATATGCTTGCTTGTTTTTAGGTAAATGGACAAGAAGTGCGGCAAGAAAAACATCCGACCGTTGTGAGCTACATCAAAGGTTTGTATATAACCTAATAAATTTTTGTTTCTGTAATATGTCTTTCCATTTACTTTATGATGTATCAATTATGTTTTGGTGAAAGTTCTTTCCTATCAGATGGCTCATTAGTTAAGCATCGTCCCTTTTGTAAACCGTCCTTTCCTGGTTCGATATGTGCTCTGAGACGACGTTTATTTATGATTATATTGGTGATGTGTCCCTTTCAGGGACTTGCTATTAATCCTACTTACCTACTATCCCGGTTTGGGCACTTGGGTTTGTTATCCAACCAACCTTCTGACTCTCTAGCGGTGCACTTGGGGCAGTCGCACTTTTTATCATGAAGGCTTCGGTTTTTATTGCAGGGGGGAACGACTGCGGTTTTTGGGCACGGATTTGTGGGGCAATCTTTTGGTTCTATTTGTTTTTTTCTTCGACATTTGGAGCCGGCATCAGAATATGGTTGTACGAGTGCCTTTTCGTCAAATTGCAATTTGCGTTCGCTCTTTTCCTTTTCTTCTGCTAACTTTTTCGCTTTTTCCTTGTTGTATTTATCGTATTCCTCACGTATGCGTAATGTTAATTTATTTACAACGCCTGGTACCTGTTCCAAGACCGCATATAAATACGTCGGAAACATATTGAGTAAATCGACCAACGTCATAACTGTTTGATTATAAAAATAAACACTAAGAAAAGTTTTCTCCCTTTGTGGAGGAAGTGCTGGTATCTGGATGTTAAGGTAATCACAAGACTGCCTGGCATACGGTCGTAACCAGTTGACTGTTGAGTGGTAAATCTCTTCAGATTCATCCGAAGAATCCCAAATCTCATATCGTTTTGTGGCCATAATTACTGCAACCACGATACCAGTGCGCAATGCAAGATCTATAATCATGATGCTGAAAGGAATAGAAAACTTAAAATAAATAGAAAAAAAGGATTGACCTAATTAAATGTACTTTAAATTTTGACAGAATAAATATTCGGCCACCTAAGCCAGTACTCGTTTGCCACAGGTTATGTCGTCCTTGATCTTTGGGAGTTTCATAGGGTGATTGGGTACCTTATTGACCGGCGCATATGAGGCAGGATTACATTCAATATTTAAACGATTTGCAAGGGTTTTATCTTCAGTGGAGTCCCAAGACTCAGTATCCCATGGTAGATTAAAGCTTTTTTTATGCGGATCTTCGTTTAGAATATCTTTGGTATGCTTTACAAATTCCGTTGTCCAGTCGGGCATACGGTACGAAAAATATAAGCCTCGTTTTATCGCGTTATAATAATTTCGTTGAGCATTGAAGCAGTTTTCATAAGCCGGAAGCAATGCTATATTTTCAAGAGAACATTCAGAACTATCTGTTAGCGATTTTGACCGTCCTGATATACGTTCAGTTAACTTATAGGCCACTTCCGGTTCAGCCCAAACTCCAATGTGCGTGGTGTAAAGTAATACTCCTGTGAGAAAACCCAAACGTCTAAGAAATTTATATGCCATGATGGTCATGTATTTGAATATTTTTATTGAATTGAATTTTAGATGTTTTATGAGAAAGACATATTATTGACTAAAATTTGTTCATTTTGTCAGCTTATTGATCGCCTACTTGGTGGAGTCAGTATTTAACAATTGATTGACACTTTTTTGAACATCTTCTGTAAAGCGATGACAGTATTGGGGCAATCTGTGGACTAGTATAAATCCTTCCCTTACGCTGTCATTCCAGGCATCAACAAAAGATTCGCGCCATAACTTCGTGTTATCCTTGTTCGTCTTACAACATTTTTCGCAATATTTTTCTTTTAAATCTTCCGCAAAAGGTTTTAGTTGTAATTTAATATCATCGTATATAGCGGCTGTCGTATCAGGGCCATTCCAAACGCCAATTTCTCTAGTAAACCAGATTGTTCCAGCAACTAGACCTAATTTTATGAGCATTATAATGGCCATTGATCCGAATGCCAACAATTTTAAATACCGAACGAATATTTGCCAAATATTTTGAAAATAGTATTTTTCTAATAAAATCTAAACTTATTTTAAATAATAATATTTTTTATGGCCTACTTGTCACTCTTAAACAACTGACGAAGGCTTTCTTGCATAGCCCCCGTGATTCGTTGCCAATGACTGGGAATTTTCTGGAATGTACTCAGAGATTTATTCCATGCCTTTTCTAGTTCTTCACTCCAATTAATGCCGACCTTCGGCTTGCATATACAGTTCGGATCGTCATTTGACTTTCTGCATTCATCTTTATCTTTATTATCTTTCTCCCATGTCGCAAACTGCAAATCTATATTTGGACTCTTTTCATCAGTACTGCTTTCAGTTGCCTCCAAATTATTTTCCTGAACTTCTAGTCGTTGATAATCCCACACTCCCAGCTCTTTGGTTAGATATATCGATCCGGACACTAATACAAATTTTAGCAAATTTATTAGGGCCATAATCGAAATAATACTCGAACAAAGATTAACTTCTGATTTTATTTTTTAGATTTTGACAATTTTACTAACGCCTATCCATTCTAACAATTAAACTATTCTCAAAAGCTTCCACAATCGTTGAACTGGCTGTTAAGCGAAGCCCAAAAACATCTCGGCCCACTTCTGTGGGTATTGTTCCAACTACGCCAGTTCTTTCAGGACGGGATCGCACTGCGTCAATTACTGGCCCACAGCCGGTTGATGTGAGTACCTTTTTCAAATAATGAAACATTAACATTAAATATTCATATTTGCATCATTATTATAGAGCATTAAGCGACGGGAAATGGAAACATACAAGATTCAAACTTTGCAAAAGATGTTAGAGCAAGAAAAATTAAATTTGGAACGTCTTAAAGGCGAAACAAATAATCCCAGCTATAAACTATCTGAAGCAAACATACGAAAGCTGCGTGAACAATTACGTCAAGTGGGAGCTGAAGTGAGTAAAAATGATTACAAGCATACTATATTTTTTTAACTGTGTACCTTGTCGTATTAGTGTAAAATATATGCATACTTATTTAAAGTATTATATATTCTTTATATAGTATTGTATATTTTGGATGTCGATCCGCGCATGTATAAAATTATTTTAGAGTAACATTAATTATGAAAAATTGTCCCTACATACTTACATATATATATATATATATATATATATATATATATATATATATATATATATATATATATTTTATATATATAAATATATTGTTTTCCGTTTGCTGGCTCTTTAAACCTTACGCTAACGCATATTTAAGTACATATGCGAAATAGAACAGTTCACAATATAACTATATTCATTAAAGTTCTTGTGCCGGTGGAGAGATGTTCTTTTATATGTACAGATATATATCGTAAATACATACATATGTGCCGTCCAACTACATATTTGATTAATTGCATAGTTAAAAAAATAAAATCAAAATTGTTAAGCGTTAAATAGTGGGCGTTGATCAACCAATATGCACATCCACTGGTACGGCTTTATGTCGATGTGAACATGTGTATATACATATTTTTGAATGTATATACTTTTGAACTAATCATAAATGTGATAAAAATATTTAATTTGATCAACTTAAATAAATTAACTTCAGGATTCGCCAACAATTAAATGTCAAGCCGCTGCAGGCGAGAAAAATACTGATTTACTAATGCACAATCAAATTCAAAATTTGTCTGTCGTCACTCCTCATCACAATCAGCAACACCATCTTCACAACAACAACAACAACAACAACAATCATCACCAGCAACAGGCTAGCACACCACAGTCGCAATCAACACAACACACATCACCCGCATTCCTATCGCTACTGCCACGTTCACTTTCGTCACTTTCGCTGGGCACGCGAAGGCATAAGAATGACAAAGATTTGCTAACCTCGACACTAAACAATACCACGGACGCATTACCCCAGCAGCGGGCTCAAGACGCTTTTAATCCAATGTCGCAGTCACTTTACCACCACATCCATGCAAACACGTCAAACCCTCAACAGAATACTCAGCGCACTTTCCAACAGCAATATGTTTATCAGCAGCAGCAACGGTTTAAGGAAACTTTGAAATCAACTATGGGATCAAAGAGTAAAAATATGTTTACCATATCAAAGAGTTTGATCGAGGAAGATATACCGCCGCCCCTACCACAAAGAAATCCAACACGGCAACTTGCTTTGGATTTGTGTAATGCAAACAGTATTCATCAGTTTTCTCCGATTTCTGATTTGGATCGCGCTGGCAGTCCCCAACGCAGTTCGCCGAAGTTAAAATCCGGTAATAATGATAGCCCTGCATTTAATAATAACAACAATAGTGCTAAGGCGAAGCGATCAAAAGTTAAGGCTAAAGCTTTATCGGATCCAAAAATGACAACGCAAATGTTTTTACAAATGGAAACAACTAGTAGATCACTTGCAACGGAAGATGTGAGTAATAGTGGAAGGATAGAAGTAGACTGTGTTCCACCGCCATTGCCTCCACGGCAGCCAGGCATGCTGTCAGAGGAGATACTCCGTGGCAGCTGTCTGAACCTTAACAATGGACGAGCTCAACCAAATGCCTTAGGTAGTGGTTTTAACTATCCGCTTGTTTCCACTTGCACAGCAGTTCAAAACGATAATTTAAAGGCTGCTTTTCCATTATCGCAACGCCCAAACATAGTTCAAAAATTGCAGCAGAACCAACAACAACAACAACCGCTCGTCGGTACTTCCAGTGCAGTAAGTAATCGAAGATCTCTCACTCTGTATCCATAAATATGCTTAGTATCTCCTTTTATTGTAATACATTTGAATTCATTGCAACTTAGTGTCTTTCAACTATTTGTACATCTATCCTTTTGCCCCTGATCATTATTCTTTCTTTCAAATTTCAATTTATCATTCCTTTGACAAATGACTGCCTAAACTGACGTTATTTTGCTTGATCATTTCCTCACGTGTACATTACTTTCAAGTTATTAACTGTTTTCACATTTATAGATCTGCACTTTCTAACCAAAATATTGACAAATAATTAACATATTTTGCAAACAAAAAATTACATAATATAAATATGTACAACTAATTAATTATATGCGTTTGTGATAATGATTTTTAAATATTTATTTTGACAAATATTTTTCAATTATAAATACAAATGCAAAAATAAATGAAATTGGTGATAGGTAATTATTAGATGTATTGATTCATAATCAAATATTATTATTGTAGTTAAAAGCACGTAAATATGTTTGTATCTTTAAAATTGTATTTATACATACATTTTTGTATACCTTGATATTAAAATAGTCTTCTCTATTTGTTAGGTCCTTGGTCAAACACCCCCTTTAAATCAAATGAAACATCGCCGCGTTGGATCTTCACCAGACAACATGCATCCAAAACACCCTGGTAACTATTATGTATATGTAATATATCATTTATGGTATACGGTTTTTCTTAATTTAAGCAATCCCGTGTAAGACTCTAGTGTGAGAATACTAAATTAATTTATGAGTATTTTAAAACACTCTATAGATCGGTTAGCGAAGGCGATATCGGGCTCTTGGGAAATTGTTGAGAAAGATACTGAGATTACGCCACCTGGAACACCACCGCCGCCATATCTAACTAGCTCGCATATGTCCGTACCTGAAGATCCAAATGAAAACTGCAGTGGCGGAGCGGGAATCTGTATAGAATCGCATCATTTTACGCCCATGGCATGCGCAACGTCACCTACTCAGCAGCCTTTACATTCCAGCCGCATACAAGCGGCTCAATCCACTGATACCCAGAAGGAAATTATTTCAATGGAAGATGAGAACTCCTCCGATCAGGAAGAACCATTTATTGATGAGAATGGCCCATTTAACAACTTAACACGTCTTCTCGAATCAGAAAATGTTGTTTTTCTGGCTGTCTTCCTTAACTACGTTTTATCAAATTCTGAACCAGCGCCACTTCTCTTCTACCTAATAACTGAACTGTACAAGGAGGGTACTTCAAAGGATATGCGAAAATGGGCCTATGAAATTCATTCAACTTTCCTTGTACCACGTGCTCCGCTCTCTTGGTATCGACAAGACGAGTCTTTAGCGAGGGAAGTGGATAATGTGTTGCAGTCAGAGTTTGATAAAGTGGAAATTTTGCGTACTGTATTCTTACGCAGTCGCAAGCGCGCCAAGGACCTTATCAGTGAACAGTTGCGGGAATTTCAGCAAAAGCGCACCGCCGGTTTGGGTACAATATATGGCCCAACCGATGACAAGCTCGCTGAAGCAAAGGCTGACAAGCAGAAGGAACAAATTATCGACAAATATCTGATGCCAAACCTGCAATTGTTAATGTAAGTACACGGAATCACTTTTATTCGAATGGTGTTTAATTAAGCTTTTTATAGTGATGAGTTTGAAAAGGATTTGCCACAGGAAGATGCTCGAAAATTGGCACTGTGCTCTGCTCTGTCAACGGTGATTCATCGCATCTTCACAACCCGTTCTCATCCAAACAGTATAGTGGACCGTGTTCACCATTTTGTTAGTCGTGAAAAGAGTTTCAAATCACGGTTAATGGGTAAAAATCGAAAGGTGTGTTAAATTTTTGTCTAAAATATGCTATCAGTAGTTTTTTTTTAGTTTAGATAGGGCATCTATGCCCTATATATAATTAGTTCGTATATTCAAACAAACATTTTTGTATTTATACCTCTGCAGGGGATGTGAATCTTTCATTTCCATCTTTTTCGAAAAATATTTATGTAATCCATTTAATCAACTTTTTACTTCAAATATTATATATTTCACTAGATTATTGTACGGGGTCATCAATTAGTATTACGACAATACTACGAAGTGACACATTGTAATCATTGCCAAACGATTATATGGGGTGTAAGCCCGCAAGGTTATCATTGCACAGGTAAATCTTATAAGTTTATCTGCTTTTGTTTTGGAGTTGTTATATATTTTCTATTTATTTATAGATTGTAAACTAAACATTCACCGTCCGTGCTCGAAGGTCTTAGACGAAAGCTGCCCAGGACCTCTTCCTCAAGCAAAACGACACCCGCACAACGACAATAAGATAAGTAAATTTATGGGTAAAATAAGGCCGCGAACGAGTGATTTTATAGCAAGTGAGTTGAGAATGTTATTTAATTAAATTTATATATGACCTTTGATAATAATGCGTATTTCAGATGAAAAACGCGCTCGCCAGGATGAGGAAATTGATGCAGAGTCCAGCAACGGTAAGTGTTAATTCAGAAGAGAAACCTTTTTTTTTTAAAGATATAAACTGATATGTCTTCAAATATATTTGTGCAAATAATACAATATTTCGACCATACACACTCGCACCTACACAATAACAAAAATCTATATTTGATAATGATATTATGAGTTGAGGTATAAATAATCAATTCGTTCAAATAAAAGAAAATTGCATATCTGAGAAAAAGAAGACAAATGTTCCACCAGATCTCACTTATAAGTACAAACTCTCTCCTAATTAAACAAAATGCTTGTTTCCTGTCTTTTCTAATTATTAAATGTTTTAGAGATGACGTATCTATACAACTTCGAACATCTAATTAGCAGTTAGCAGATATTCTAAAAATGTATTCATTGAAAAAAATGAATATTGTTACACAAGCAAAAGTACTGGAAAATTTTGGTCAACTTTGAAAATGTTCTCTTATTTTCGTTCATTCATTTTCAAGGTGCTGTCTCTCACTTTTGTATTATTTCTTCCTAAAGGCAGTCGTGAATTTATCGCGTTTAAATATGTTCAAGTGTTAGTGTTACACGATTTCCATAAAACTCATTATATTAAAATAAAATAAAAACAAATGTACACATATGCGTATATTTATTTACAAATATATAATATTCAAGTGGTTTTACAATAAT
This sequence comes from Drosophila pseudotalamancana, assembly GCA_037075185.1. NCBI lineage: Eukaryota > Metazoa > Arthropoda > Insecta > Diptera > Drosophilidae > Drosophila > Drosophila pseudotalamancana. Next base: position 131,993 of record JBAMCK010000887.1, on the reverse strand, counting down.
ACGTGTTTTTGAGGAAAAAAAATTCTTTTACATTTTCGATTCCTGTGGAATATTGATGTAGCTGATTTTTACAATTGTTTTGCTGTTAAGAAGCTTCAAGAATTATAGCAAAGTTTAATTTGTATATAAATGTGAATATATATTACATAAATTCGTGGTAAACAATATAAAGGCAAAATGTTTTCTTTTTTTTCAACTTTGTTTATCTTTAATGAATAATAAACACACATTCTTATATACCTATGTACATGTGTACATATGTACCATATTTATGCATATATTAAGAGTGTTGTTTCTGAAGTAGATCGACTAGAGCATACCCTGTTAACAACTTACTACATTTTAAAAAAAATTATTGTTTCAATCTGTTTGATAAATACAATTTTGTTACACTAAAACATGTAGTTTTATAATTGCTTTTTTGGGAATTATTTAATATTCTGTGTTAAGTAACAAAGCTCAAAATGAAAAAAAAAAATCAAACAAAAAACGCTAATACTTACAATTCCGATAAATTTTATGCGTTTCGACGGGGACACGAGATATCTAATAGTGGTTCCCTTCTGATTCGAGTACTCTGACTTGTTCTACACATGCATATTCATTCACCGTTTATTTATTCAATAAACAGTTCATTTGCCATGCTTTAAAAATAGATTTATTTGATCGGCTGCTGTCTACGAAGACACCAAAATGAAAAATTTCAAAAACCATTTATTTTTACGTTCAAGTTTGTCTTACATTAAGACGCAAAAATATTATTAGTTATTATATATTCTTATATATAACGCTTATTACATATACTTAGAAAGATGTTCTTATCAAAAGTGTTTTCTATTAATCTACATGTGTACTATATGTTAATAAATATGTGTTTCAAAACATAATTATAAACACAATAGTTTGCCAGCTATATGTTGAGATAATGCTAATGAATATTATTACAGTATGCCTAACAAACTGACATATATAACAAAAAGAAATCCAGTGGAGAAGAAAGGACAATTATGAAACTTGATATTTGTTTCTAGTTATTACGTTTTTAATTACAAACAAGACTTTTATATAAAATGTTGTATGTAAAAGTTCTTACCTTATTATTACGCGATAAAGGACTTTAGATTATTCTCCTTGTTACAATTTTACGATGCTATTTTGTTATAATTTACATTTTAAAATATTTTGTAGATCGCGTACACTCATCATCAATAATTCGTCAACCATCAGACCGCAGACTTGATGGTAACATATCCTTTCGGTCTAATGGCAATACATCCAGTAGCGATCTGCAGAATTCATTTCACGGTCCTAGCAATGCCAACGAGAGTGCTACAAGTAGTGGTGGCTTCGTAGGTTTCTCAGATCTTACGACGAGCTCGGGATCTACGACTTTATCTGGCTGCTTGACAGGCGCGACCGGTATGACTTCTTTAAGTGATTTGAATGCACCCGAATCGGCTGAGAGTAAGGATTTGCGGAGGGAAACGTAAGTTTAAGAAAATCTTACAAAATTGAGTATACACATTTTGCACTATTTACAGCTTTTTTCAACAACACAAAAGCGCACCAGTATCAGTTAATCGCTCAGAGTCGTACAAAGAACGATTATCAAACAAACGAATTCGAAACAGCCGTCGCAAAACTTCGGATCCGAGTTTGTCGTCGCGTACCAAGTAAGTAACTAAAATAAATTAGCTAACACCTGTGTCTGCCCGAGCAGAGTTTTTTATTGAATTTAAAATTTTTCTATGAATCACGTATTGATTAATCGAACATTAAGTATCGGCTATAACTGATTTTAAACGTAATATGTGGAAAGGTACTGGACAATTGTTCTTTGAGTATACTATTACCTTTCATATTGTATATATATGCATTAGGTAACAGTCAATAAACAGTGCAGTTGATAAGCCACCACCAGGTGCGGAATCAATTAAATTAGGTTGTTTTTAACGGTCGTTTTGTTGCAGTAGCTCATGTGTTATAATGCATGACAGCATAATATGGCATATGTCTAACTATCATCCGTTTACTTCCGTTTCTTTAATAAACTGTCTCACTTACTGTCCGGTTAAGGGGTTTTGATATTATCTTACCGACAACCCCCAACTGGAAATCAACATTACGAGTTACACTTATTGACTGGCTGCACCTCTTTCCTTCATATATGTATGTTTAGCGGCAGTACTCGCGGTTAATTCAATTAGAACGGAGCTGCACCGACGCGTGCACACAAAAAATTTATAAAATTTGAATTTGCCTAATCTTATGATAAAGAGAAAATAATGAAAAGCAAAGTTCGCTATAGCCGTAGTAAAAGTTTTAGGGAAATGGTTGGCCATATTTATGATAAGTGAGTGTTCATTAGCTAAATATGGCTATATCTGTGGATAGCTGAAATGTAACCTTATAATTACATAAAAATGTTTGAATTAAGCTGCAAAATATATTAATGAGAATAAAAATTATTTAATCACCACAGTGATGAACAAGCAGACCTGGGGATGTCTACTGCAAACTTTACGGGAAGCTCAAGTTCTAGTCTCTCTTCGGGAGGTGGCTCTGATAGTCCAAGCACCTCAATGGAACAGGTGGCGAGTGGTGTTGCTGGAGCAACAGCTGGTACAAATGTCCCATCCAGTGCAACTAATTTTAATCAGCATCCACATAAGCTAATGCAGCAGGCGGCAAGCCAACACAGTCAGCAAGATTCGTTTCAAGGCAGCATAGGAAGTGCCAGCAGTGCCAGTAATACAAGCTTTTGGAATGCCGGCCATCCTCTGCAACGACAATGGAACTTTGAAAGCGATGATGAAGATATTAATGAGGCAGACTGGAGTTCACTGGTTGCGGTCGAGATGCTTGCAGCGCTAACGGATGCCGAAAAGAAGCGTCAGGAAATTATAAATGGTATGCTTACAAAATATTCAGTACTATCAGATTGGTAACTAATTAACCTTTATGTAATACACAGAAATCTATCAAACCGAACGCAATCACGTTCGCACTCTCAGATTGTTGGATCGTTTGTTTTTTTTGCCACTTTCTGAAAGTGGTTTGCTTTCCCATGACCATTTGCAACTATTATTTCCTCCTGCGCTGCTATCATTGCGCGATATTCATGGTGGCTTCGAACAAAAACTTAAACTACGGCGCGGGGAACACAATCATGTTGTTCAACACATTGGGGATTTGCTGTTGGATATGTTTGATGGCCAGTCCGGAGAGGTGCTTCGTGAGCACGCAGCTCAGTTTTGCGCGCGTCAGCAAATAGCACTTGAAGCATTAAAAGAAAAGCGGAATAAGGACGAGCAGTTGCAAAAATTGCTGAAAAAGTCAGAGTCACATAAGGCTTGTCGTCGTCTAGAACTCAAGGACTTATTGCCCACGGTATTACAGCGACTGACCAAATATCCTCTTCTGTTCGAGAATCTTTATAAGGTCACTGTTCGAGTACTACCCGAAAACGCAACAGAAGCTGATGCCATACAGCGGGCCGTGGAGTCGTCAAAGAAGATCCTCGTCGAAGTGAATCAGGCGGTCAAGACGGCCGAGGATGCTCACAAGTATGTAAAAACATAATATTAAATTTAATACGATATTTTGATAAATAATTTCTTCCTTTCTAATAGGCTGCAAAACATTCAACGAAAACTAGACAAATCTTCGTATGATAAAGATGAATTTAAGAAACTAGATTTGACTCAACATCGTCTAGTCCATGACGGGAACCTAACAATGAAAAAGAATCCTAGTATACAGCTGCATGGATTGCTTTTTGAAAATATGATAGTTTTGCTTACAAAACAGGTAAGGCAAGACAACAAAATATACTTTCAGTTGCTAATCTTCGTTTTTGCTATGTTTAATTACAGGACGATAAATATTTACTAAAGAATCTTCATACACCACTAGCAGTCAGCAACAAGCCTGTAAGCCCAATTATGAATATTGACTCAGAGACCTTAGTGCGCCAGGAAGCCGCCGATAAGAATTCTTTCTTTTTAATAAAAACAAAGACTTCACAAATGCTGGAGCTTCGCGCGCCCAGCAGCTCTGAGTGTAAAACGTAAGTCTAATAACTTTATTTATTTTTGTCAAACACAACAACTTCATCAGAGAGTTAAAACAAACCGTTTTCTGCATAACAAATATTGTATTAACATGTAATTAAAATCGTAAATTTTTATTATTTTTCTATTCAGGTGGTTTAAACACATATCTGATGCTGCTGTACAACAATATAAGCTTCGTTCTAAAAACGCAAACAGTCAAGATGCGCCTAGTGAAGATCCTGTTATGGCCACAACACCGCAAACACATAACAGAGAGTCTGTGGAACAAACACCTGACCGTGCACAACCAACAGGTGCTACGGCTATTGCTACTACAACGCCTCTGGCACCGCTGCTCCCGGTAGCAACGATTACACCAGCGCCGACTATAAGTAATAACTATGACAGCAGTGTGCAGTTAAGTAATTGTCGCCGTGAAAGCACACCCACTGATAATGAAGGCTATTACAATATAATGGCTAAGCGACGTCTTAGCCAAAACGATACAACCACTCCTATAAGTCGGACCATGTCGACGCGTAGTTGCGGAGAGTCTAACAATAACTATCCCACCATTAGTCAGGACTTAAATGCCGTAACTTTGCGTCACACCCAATCAGCACGTGAGCCCAATAGTGAGGACCGCGGAATGACCTACGGCTTAGTTGGTGGACAGTCAAAGCGCGACAGTGCTAGCATCGTCTGCTCGAATAATTCTAATAATACACGCACATTACTCATGCAATCGCCTCTTGTTGAGCCAACTGCGATTCAAATAAGCATAAGTCCTGCGCATACCGCCGAGCCGGTGTTGACGCCAGGCGAGAGATTACGTCGCCTAGATGCTTCTATTCGAGACGGCCTTTTAGAAAAGCAAAGAATTATTTGCGATATCTTTCGCTTGCCAGTTGAACACTTTAATGAGATTGTCGATATTGCTATGATGCCAGAAGCACCCAAAGACAGCGCTGATATTGCACTAGCTGCCTATGATCAAGTCCAAACGTTGACGAAAATCTTAAATGATTACATGCATGTGTCACCTGAAATGGAGATATCAGCTGTATCGACGGCTGTATGTGACCATTGTCATGAAAAGGAAAAAAATCTAGCAAAATTGTCTCCGCCACCGTTACCGAAACCAAAAAAACAGCAACAGGCTCAACAGCAAACACCACAGTTGAAGAAGACAGCAAAACGGAAAACTCCTGTAGCGGAAGAGATTGCTATACATGAAGATGACGATGGATATTGTGAAATTGATGAATTGCGTTTGCCATCTATTCCCGCAAAGTCTCCAGAAGCGACTACCCCGTTGGCTCCATTTAATTTTTCCACAGTGCCAGGTACGGACACCAGTACGACCGTAGCTTCGACAAACAACAGTAATGCTGATGTCACCAAACGACAAAGCATCGGCGTTGATGGCATTTCCGGTCAATGCGTCGACGAGTTGAATTCAGCCGTAGCCCTTAATGTAAATATTGCAGAGGAAGTTCTAACACCTAAAGCTCCGAAATTAAAGGAACAAGCTGAAATGGAGCATAAATCTATATCTGAATTTAAGGAAAACAAAAATCAGAAAGCTGAATCAAAAATGACAAATAAACCGTCGCTTCAGATGGGCGAGTCATATTCCGTCGAAGGGGCGCAAAGTTTGGAATGTACGGATAAAAGTGATCACATTGAAATCAACGATGTGTACGATAACTTGGTAGGTTTAATAGAATATCATGAGAAAATTGTACAGTTTTTTATTTATTATTTTTCTTTTGCTAATAGGCTGCACCCAAAATGGCTCCCGCAAGAGAATCTATTCTCAATAACTCTCTAAAAACATCACAGTCAATTACGTCAAGCGAAAGGGAAAAGGGAGCGAGCGCAGCTTCCACTGTTGCGAGTGGAAATTTCTGTAGATTAAACCGCATTCAGCATGCCAATTCTTTAGAGCCGAGCGTTCCGTGTCATGCTCTCAGCAGCATTGTAAATATGTTGAACGAGCAGATTTCTCTACTTTTGGTAAGTTATTTAAAAATATGCCTGATTTAAAAATAATAAATAATTTTGTTTTTGATTTCAGCCTAAAATAAATGAACGTGACATTGAGCGCGAGCGTTTACGTAAGGAAAATCAACACCTACGTGAACTATTAAGTGCAATGCATGATCGTCAGCGAGTTGATGCAGTAAAGGTAATATTTCACATAACTTTAAAATATTTTATAGCTTAAATATGATTTTATCCTAATAATCACTACTTATTATTCTCTTTCTTTTTCAAATAAGGAAACTCCAACCGATATCATGACTATTCTGCAAGCTGCAGACGCAGAATTTGAAGATGATATTGACACTATTTCTAACACATCTCTTACACCGACACCCACACCGTTACCTTCTGCTCCTATCAGCGAAGACAACATGGAATCACAGGATCTGCAATCACAAAGAGCTGCAGAGTTTCTGGAAACCACAAGCACTAGACAAAACGTTGACCGTGATCTGGAATTGCCAGGAGATACAAACAAGCAACCAGAAAATCCGTTAGAAACTGCTAAAAACGAAGCGGAGCAGATACGCGAAGATAATATCGTAGATAACTAAGTAAATAGAACTAACATATTTTTAATTGAAAATACAAATTATATATTTATTTATTTTTTGTCTTTAGCGGTAGAATGCAAACACTTAGCCCGGTGTTAAACATTCCGCATTCTTTTTTGCGAAGATGATGCGGTGGACTTACGTTAATGTGGCTGCTCCTTCATGCAGAGTATTTAGAAAGCGTTGAAGTAGACAATAGCTTCTTTTATGGATGTACAAGCACAAATCTTAAAGTTCATACCTATTTGTTTCGCAACGCCATCGTCCAATTGAATTGGCAGCGTCTGTGTTAATATAGCCTTATTAAAACATTCAACTACTTATAGCTATTTTTGCTTTACTAAGATGTAACCTGTAGTGGCTTGAGGGTGAAATAAGTTTGATTTAAAATACATATGTAAATTCCATTTAGTGACATTAAATAATTTAATACAAGTTATTGTTAGTCATTTTGCGATAAAAGCAATTATTGTATATGAAATATTACGTATATAATTGATGTATAACGAACGCTAATGGCTACATATGCAATGTACGATACATTTATACGCCTACTGTATTACATAAAATTAATAAAACAAGAACAATTATCTTCGGCTTGCCGAAGATTAATACTATTGCAGACATAAAGACTGATCTCCGCACATTTTGTATTGAACATAGATTTAAACAAAGAAATGTCTTTTAAACGCTTTGCGGCAAGAAAGATAAATAACGGTGACGACGTCCGATAATGTAAGCTTTTATCAGGAAAAGCAATAATTTATTTTAAATAGATATTTTCTATTCTACTTTGACGATTTGACGTTTGTGGCTTTTTATTAGAAGATGAATTATCATGATGATATTTTATTTCTTTTTTTCAAAAGAATAAAAAAAAGCTAGAAAATTTAGAACAAGACAAAATATATTTATATGGGTTCAAAAACAAACAGTTTATGAACTAGTTATTTATAAATAATGGTACAAGATAATAATAAAATATTTCAGTCTAATTTGTAAGTTATTTACGCACATTAACTAAAACGAAAAAATACCGCACAGCGTCTGCAATCCTTTATCCACCATATCGATAAGTGGGTAATTGTTTAGCAGCAATCGATGAGTGCTGCTAAATGAGTTCTTGCCACACATTGCCCAACACTTGTGCGAGCAGTTGAATAGGCGCGCCTTTTCGTTTTCCATTTCATTTGCAACGCTCGGCTACTTCGTACGCGAAACGGGCGACGATCGATCTGCGGGTTTTCTACAACTCAGTCATAACTTCCGTGAACTTTTAATCGGTTAGTGGTTTCATACGCAAGTGCTGTAAAAATTAATATTATAAAGTGTGTATAAATATTATTTTTGATTATTCAAAACATTTCATACCATGGAGTTAACCAATAACAATAAAAACCTTCAACCAAAACTGTGACCGTGAATGCTCAAGACCCAAAAAAAAAAAACGCGCAATGCATAGTTAATTAAGCGATTTTCATGCAATAGAGCGCGCAGCTTATACTCCCACATACATATACATATATCTACATATGTGCTTACTTATAACATTTTTGTTCGTATATCATTTATCAAAAGCTAAATAGAAAATCATTATCAGCACAAATTGCGCATCCGACACCAAAAGATAAACAACGATCAATGAAATTGTATGCCGATAAGAATATTGGTGTGGCCCACAATTTATTTAGCCAATTAATGCATTAGTGTTAAGTAACCAAAGTTCAGCCAATGGTGTCAAAGGCCAATTGCAAATACAAAGTTGAACGCACCCTTTGCCACATAAAAGCGCAACTAGTCCAAATTTAAATTAATTTAATTTTAATTTAGTTCTTTTTTGCTTGCCTGTTTGTTTGTTTGTTACGCGTGTGTGTTTAAGCTGTGTTTCTATACACGCGCGCACACACCCACAACCCAAACACAAATACAATTGTAATTCACTTTGCTATGGAGAATTCTTTATTATGTGGTTCCACGGGCAACGTCATTTGGATTATTAAACAAGCCGTGTTCATTGACAAAGGCGGCGTTTATAACAAAAAAAAAAACATAAAAAATATTAAAATCTAATAAAACAGGTGTAATAATCAATAGTAAGAATCTACTTGGGATCGGTTAAGAGCTGATTCAGATTCTATATGTGATCTTGTTGGTCCCAAGTTCCGTTTTAATAATAGTTATTTAAATATTTATTATTTGTAATTTTTAAGCTAACTCATTTTTTCTCAGTGTATCCTTCTATTTTCATGTACTTACATATGATTCTTCTTTAAACACAACAGTGCATTTAACCATTGCCACCTACTTAAGTCGCCTCAATAGGCATTAATAAACCAACAAAAGATTATTATATTCGTGAGTCAACATGAATCCAATACGTAGCCCCCTTTCCCGTCCCGCCCATCATCCATCACGTTTCAATATTTGCCTTGTTGCAATTAACCAGCCTCAAAGCAAATTGTTAGTTACTTTACACGCTCGAATTGAATGACGTAAATCGACTCGGACATGGTATGAAATGAAAAGTGTAAAATCAACAGTCGACAATACGGTTAGTTAATGATCCCCCGCAAAATATTAACACCAGCAGGCAGCTACCAGCTACCAGTATTTACGATTCTAACTCATAGACTTTTCTACTATATAGTATCGTACATATATTAGCTAAATGAGTTTCTTCCATTTAAAATGTGTAAGGAGGGTATAATGGTTTTATTTAAATGTGTGTAACAGTAATATAGAGAATATATATTCTTAATCGGCATTAACAACTTTCTGTCTGCTCGTCTATAAAAGATAGAAATTCGAAATTCGATATGTTGGTTTACCTAAAACTCGCCCTTATAGAATTTTTTTGATAATCGATAATTCTTTCCGTTTGCTTGTTATCGATAGAACTAGAGCCATCAAATTTACGAAATGTATATTCATATACATTCCCTACATGTGGCTCAGGGTATCTCCTAGTCGGGCACACTCGACTACAGTTACATTAACCTGAATTATAAATGTATTTTCGGAACAAATTATATATCTAATCTAATTTATAGTTCATTATCTGTGTTATTATTATAGTTAATTACTGTAGGCTGGATTTTTGAGTAGACTAATTGGAATTTTTGATTATATTGATGACAAGGTATATATATTTTTGTTTAGAGCATATGTTTCTTATATAATTCATTTTTTAGACGTCACAAACCCGCAAAATCAATTTGCGTTTATATCAGACTTAATCGTGGACTAAATAAAAATATTTTGTTTTTTTAAACTATAATATCTAAGTAGTTTTTTTAATTTGTCCTATCAGAAATGCAATTAAATGTATTTTGGCATTTTAATGAACTGCGATTTGATAAACCAATCAAAAATCGAAAGTCAAATTGCTCGAATCGTTTGTCATGCGCCAAATTCGAGCCAAATGCAAAAGTCAGTGAAAAAAGACAACAACAATAGCTTGAAAATATGTTGCATTGGGATGATCACGACTTTGAGATACTCTACTCAAGTCAAGTATTAGCTGGATCAATATCTGAATTCTTTCTATCATATTTTAGAACATTTTAATTTTGGCTTAAAAACTTTATTAATAGTCAGATGTTTTAGTTTGTAATCATACCTTAAAATAAAACTGGTATCATACCATTATATACCATTTTTCCAATTGGAGTATATTTTAAAATTTCAAAGAAAAGAAATGATTCGGATTCGGAATTTGGGGTGTGGGGAATTGGAATTGCGCCTGCGTAACTGTCAACTGTTGTAAAAAATCAATAACACAAATGTTAACATGGCTATAATGCGAAAAAAAAACAATTAAGATTGCTTGACTCGAGCCGGATGGCTAGATGATACCCTGTAACTATGGTCAAAAGGTAGTTATAAATATATATTTATTTATATTAAAAAAAAAAAAATTATAAGCGCTCCCTAAAAATGAGAAAATTTAGTTGAATAGTTTAAAAGTCTGAATCTTATATTATGAGAAATATCACTTAAGTAAAGTGTCTGGATATATAATTCAGATATGGATAATATCCGACAACATATATTTCGTAGAAAATCATAATACCGTCCTTAGCCATTTTCAATGTTTACAGGGTATAGAAAACGCACAAACTTGAATTGAAATTGGACGCGATCTGTGACTGGCAACTAAAAATAATAATAAAAAAGATCGAGTTGTCAAGCTGGCAAAAACAACAGCCAATAAATGAAAAAAAGGCGAAAAAACTCGCATTGTATTAGCCAAAATGCTTGACGTTAATTTAAGGCGCTGCAGTGGTCGATTTAACGTGCGGGCCAATGGCAATTGGCATTTGAAGTATTGGCCTAAAGGCAAAAAAAAAAAAAACGTTCGACACATTTGGTTAATAAAAGTTGCTAATGAGTGCTTCGAGGCGTTGACTATTTAATGCCATTTGATTTTACTATATTGATCAACCAATGGGAATGCAACACTGTCCAAGAGGGGAGGATCGTTCGATTTGTTGGGATTGAAGATAATAGATCTGTGGGATCCATTCTTATGATCTACTGGAAAATTTGCACTTAACTTGAATTATAATAAATAAATTCTGAATTCTGTATTAACTGTATTGCCAAGTTATATATTTTATTATATATATATATATTGTATTACATATGAATCATTATATAAGAAAAAAAAAAAAACTTATTACGGTTCCTTAAATCCCAGACTCATGAATATGATTTTTTGCTAGGCAATGGAATATAAAAATTATATGCTTTGTAATTATATTATTTACCAACATACATTAATATTTATATCTTAATGTAGGTAGACTGATTGAAACCATTATTTAGCCCGAGAAATAAATATATTAAGTTCCATATACTCTACATAATGCCGTTGTATGTTGAAATTCACTTTATCCAAAAGTAATATATTAATTTTCATTTTTTGCCAAGTATTGTTTTTCATTTTTTTTTTTTGTAATGCACCAATTTTTGAATGTATTAAATATTGAACCTTCATTGAAATATTGAATCTATATTAACTGTAATATCAAAACTTTCCGTAGGCAAAAAAGTTCTTCAGTTTCGGAAAAAAACCTCTTTATCAATTAAAATATACAAACAATTACGAAAAATTTTAATTGATTATCGAAAGCATTAAGATCTAAAAATTCTTGACTGTGCATTAAATGTTAAATTCAACGAAATCGTGGCTCGAATCCAGTCAAAGAATTTTATTCAACAGTTGCCGTTCATTGACTAAAAACTGAAAACTAAAAACTAAAAACTGAAAAGTGAGTAAACGGAAAATGAAGTGCATTCATAAATATTAATCAGGAGTTGCTAAATTGGGCACTAAGTAGTGGTTAATTTAAGCAGTAGAAGAACAAGAGACATGAAAATTGTTTTTGGCCATTTGGCCGATTCGGCCGCGGAATGAAGAGTGCAAATTGTTGCTTAGTCTGCATCGAGTGTTGACTACAAAGTTAAGCGCCAGCACAGACGGAGTAGACAAACGGACGGACGGACGGACGGACGGACGTCTGAATGTTCGACACTTAATTTATGTGCACTAAGTAAACATTTTGCCTGCCATTTGCGACAAAGACGAAGTAGTTGCCAGCCATGTTGTTACCTGGAACACATGCGATTGTGCCGCAAACGTGTCGCTTTTATTAATTAGCTCTGAGCTGTGAGCTCTAAGCTGTGTGCTCTGAGTAGACCGTGTGGGCAACCATAAGGTGCATGCCACTTGCCAGTTATGTGATCAACAATGTTGTCCGCCTGGCTGCAACGCACAGATGTGCAAACGGTGGGAATTCCATTGCCAGACTCTGCCTTTGGCTATCTTCCTATAACGGGCCAACACGCAACTTGAGAGCTGCTTAGCTTAGGGACTTGCGACCCACCTGTCGTGCTTAAGTCCCAGGTGAGTCCTGGCCTATATAAAGCTTAGAGTTGGGACTTGTGTTATCTTATCATTTATCACTTGGCCTTAGCCGGAATTATTACTATACAATATTCTATATTATGCATATGGCTTATAAATGGGATTCCATTGGCAATTCTATTTATTTACTAAACTACTGTAGCTTTCAAATTAAATTAGTAATAAATTATAGGCAGATATCTTATCAACTTTATCAACTGTCATATGTCATATGTCATATGTCATATGTGTAAAGTAATACTATACCATTCTTTTATATATTCTATGTTATACATATGGTTTATAATTATGAGTGGGTGTGTGGATTCGAAATCCATATATATAGCCAGGATACAAAATATACAAAACTATTCGTTAAAAATATTTATATATATATCCACTATAGCTTTAACATTATACGAATAATATTTTCAAATATTGACTAATTAAGATTCCGATATTTTATCATTAAGCATTTGTCTATATTCATTATTCTTTTTGATACACATGATTTTTTTTTTATAAATATGATTCTATTTGCAATCCAATATCAGTTTCTAAATCTCAATGTCTAGCTAGAAAAAAGATGAAGTTCACTAAATTGTTCGTTAAATAGTTTGAAAAATATCCACTCTAGCTGTCAAATTATAATAATTTATGCATTAACTGAATAATTTTTTGTAAGCGTGCCGACCCAACAACTGAAAAAAATGAAATATTGTCTTAGCCAATTACAAATTGGTTTTTGGCTAACTAAGTTGACAGTTGGCGACTGTATTCCGTAAACCCTATAATGAAAATAATAATAAATTGAGTTTCAGTTGACAAGCTCACGTAATTAACACCCAAGTCAAAAAACTTTTAACTAGCCAACTATTTGAAGTAATTCGCTGTGACCCCCCATGATGTATTAGGCCGTCAATCAAGCGGCTAATTGGACGCCTTTGCACACCCCCTCCCTCCCCACAACCCCCCAGCAGATCTACCAATTGGAGAATTAACATAAGAAATGACTACAAATTGCACCAAATAACAAAGCCAAAAAGCAAAAGCGAGTTCTTCGCGTATTTGGTTTCATTAAATGTGCTCCAAGCGTGAAAACGTGATAGAATTTCAGTTTTTCGCGTCTGGCCATAAAAAAATGACAGATCGCAATTTTTGAATTGCGCACTGTTTGGTAATCGGTCGCCGAGCCATGTTTCGAGATATCTCTTAGCTTCATTCTCAGGCCGTCCAATTACAAGCGACATGAACATAAATAACATTTTATTAAGTGCTAATTTCTGTTTTGGTAGCTCCAAATGGAAAACCATTTGCCCGCCGCCGATCGCGTCCCGGCGATAAGTTCAAATTTGTTGCCCACTTGGCCAAGGAGCTGCTCTTGGCTGAGATTGACGCCGCAGATAAATGGCCACTGTTCAGCTCGGCTGAAAGGTTTTTTTTTTTTTTTTTGGCTCGAATCGAATGTGGTGGAAGGTGTGGTTAATGGAGCTGCCACTTGATAATTTGATACCAATATTCGAAGGGAGAAGGCAAGCTTAAATGGTATTTAAACTTATATTAAGGTGCAGAGATTTGGCTCATAATATATACTGGTAGAAGTATAGAGCATATAGGGAGTATCATAAATTAACTTGAATTCTTTATATAATTATTGAAAAAAGGTTAACTTAAGAGAAAGTAGAGAGAAGTTTAATATGGTAAATGGCTCAGAATTTGATATAAATCTGACTCATATACTATACTATACTATACTATACTATACTATACTATACTATACTATACTATACTATACTATACTATACTATACTATACTATACTATACTATACTATACTATACTATACTATACTATACTATACTATACTATACTATACTATACTATACTATACTATACTATACTATACTATACTATACTATACTATACTATACTATACTATACTATACTATACTATACTATACTATACTATACTATACTATACTATACTATACTATACTATACTATACTATACTATACTATACTATACTATACTATACTATACTATACTATACTATACTATACTATACTATACTATACTATACTATACTATACTATACTATACTATACTATACTATACTATACTATACTATACTATACTATACTATACTATACTATACTATACTATACTATACTATACTATACTATACTATACTATACTATACTATACTATACTATACTATACTATACTATACTATACTATACTATACTATACTATACTATACTATACTATACTATACTATACTATACTATACTATACTATACTATACTATACTATACTATACTATACTATACTATACTATACTATACTATACTATACTATACTATACTATACTATACTATACTATACTATACTATACTATACTATACTATACTATACTATACTATACTATACTATACTATACTATACTATACTATACTATACTATACTATACTATACTATACTATACTATACTATACTATACTATACTATACTATACTATACTATACTATACTATACTATACTATACTATACTATACTATACTATACTATACTATACTATACTATACTATACTATACTATACTATACTATACTATACTATACTATACTATACTATACTATACTATACTATACTATACTATACTATACTATACTATACTATACTATACTATACTATACTATACTATACTATACTATACTATACTATACTATACTATACTATACTATACTATACTATACTATACTATACTATACTATACTATCTATTCTTTATATAGGAAACAGAACGACTCTTTTACTTATAGACAAACAAATGTAATATAATTATATCTCTCTCTTTATAATAATATAATTATAATTCGTAATGCAATTAACCGATTTCTTTAAAGATATACAAACGGGTTCTTAACTTTTTCGAGGTAGATCAAAAGTGTGACCTTTTAAGAGGAAATTAAAACAATATAATTATTTAATGACTGTAAGAAATTAAACAGTTTACTAATTTGTAATACAAATGTTAGAGTAGTCCAGCTTATGCACACTCGCTATCTCTCTCTCGCTGCCTTTCAATCTACCTGCCCGTCTTATAAAGCACAATTACGGCCACGCCCATCAGCAGCGCCACAAAGCCCACGCTCCCAAATAGAGCCCAAGACTTGGACCTTTCAGTCAGGTTCGCACTGTCCGATTCGTGTACAATCGCTGGTTGATCCTGCAGCTCCACTTCTGGCATCATGACCCGAAAGGTGATGTGGGACAACTCCGATGCCTCGGTGCCATTGCCATGTGGCTTCGTCGAAATGGTTTCCCGTCGTCGACGCTGGGCCACGCCTGGCTGGCAATCCTGCGGCGTCAGCTGGCAATCCTCGCGCTCCAGACAGCCCGTTATGCGCATCGACATGACCAGCACATCGCCGCTGTGCATGCCGGGAAACATGACGGCTCTGAACTGCAGTCGCTGCCCCAAAGGCGGCTCCGAGCTGGGGGCGTGTGCGCAGATGCTCTGCATGGCGGGATTGAGACAGCCGCGGCTGGTGATCAGCTGAGCGCTGTTCAAGACCTCTACGCCAGCTGAGATGCGTTGCAGCTGCACGTCGCTGAGCTTGGTGTAGTTCCAGCCTGGCAATAGGAGAAAGTATTCCAGTTAACGCTTATAAATGAAATATTATTGATAAAGACCTACAAGGGGAGATATCTGACTTATCAACAGTCTTAATGACATTTTATTCAATTTTAGATCAAGACTCAAGAAGCATTTCTTATAAACCTTTTCATACACCTACTATGAGCTATACTAAAGCAAGTAATTAGATATATGTACCTTAACAAAATAGTCTGAACGGATAATCAAAAGACGGTTTGAAACTGTGATAAAATCTGCCGACTTACCAGAAAAGTTTTTCATTTATATTTTTAAATTAAGAGGCAAAAAGGATTACTAATAATTCTCTTCATACACTCACTATGATTAAATCAGATAATTCGATATATCTTAATAAAATAGTCAACAGTCGGATTATCCGAAGACGACTTGAAACTTCGATCAAGAATTTTGGATATTGACACAAGACTTATTAAAAATAAACCTATTAAAATACTTATTGGGAACTATTCTATATCAGATAGTATGATATATCTAAACAAAAAAGTTTCCATGTAAACCTTGAAGGGATAATGCGTTATCGGTTTGAAAATGCAATTAAATCTGCCGACTTACCCGAAAAGTTTCTTATTTTGAGTTTTAGATCAAGACTCAAGAAGAATTACTAGTAGTCCTTTTTCTATACTTACTATGATTTGTACTTAATCAGACAATTTGATATATCTTAAAAATAGTCATTAGTCGGATAAACCGAAGCTGGTTTGAAACTTCGATGAAACCTGCCGACTTACCATCGCCTGCCAGGACATGTGCGCGCAGCAGCAGCTCCTCGCCCAGCTGCACGGCTCCATTACTCTCCAGGTGTCGCGTGTACCCATTACTGCCTCTTCTCAGTAGCTCCACGTGGGTGCGAAAGGCATTCTGATTGCCTCCATGGGCATAGCTGCCAACGCTGCGAGCCTGACTGGGGAACGAAAATAATAAATCAAATAATCAATGTCCAAATTTCTTGACGGCAGTTCCTACATATCATTGGCCACGCCCATTTTGAGGGCGTGCGTCTTGACCGCCACCTTCTCCTGTGTCTTGCAGTGCAGCGTCAAGATGGAGTCGCCGCCAGTGCGCAATCCCCGTATGACCGGAAACCGGAGTCGCAGGCACAAATCCTGACCACAAGTGCGTACGCCGCAGCGTTCGAAATCTGCGCCCGCAATGTCGAGGAGCAGATAGCTGCGCGAGAGCTTCGGCTCGCAGTGCTTGTCCTGTGCCTCGTCGAACTCGTTGTCCAACACTGGCGCAGCGCCTAGAAAACTGTCCAGCTTGAGCACCGCTCGAAAGTAGCCAGCCTGCAGGCAACGCATGTCCTTGAGGCGCAGGCGCAACTGCTGCTGCTGCTGCTGCTGCTGCTGCTGACTGTTCTCCGCCGGCGGCAGATAAACTGGCGCTGGCGTCGATGGTCGTTGCGCCGGCGCCGGTGCATTGTAATCGTAGCCAGCCGAGGGCAATTGCTCATCATCAACATCCTCGCCGGGCTCCTGCACTATAATGGGACGCGCTGTTGTTGTTGTTGTTGTCGAGGGAATGCGCGTCGTGCTGCTGGAGCTGGGCTGGGGATAATAATAGCCGGCGAATTCTTCGCTATGAGGTAGTATAGTAGAAGGAAGACTTAGAGAAGAGTAGAGGGATTAGTGGCAAGCATTGGAAAAACATACCCTGGCTTATGGCTCTCATAGCTGGGACGCTCCTCATTGCTGGGCGGCAGATAATGCTGACTGAGGGGTATAAAATTGACGTGTGGCTGGCTGAAACTCTTCACACTGCGGTTCTCGATTATCTCTGGCAGGGTAAACTCCGTGCTAGAAGGGGCAACAGGTGCCACAGGTGCGGGTGTCGCAGGTGGGGACACAGGACTGCCGGCCGGTGGTCCGTAAAGACCAGGTGGCAACTGGAAGGGCGCCTGGCCGTGCAGATAGCTGCCGAATTCGGAAGGTGCCGCGAAGAAGTGCGCCACATCCGCGCAGCTCCTGTCGAGGAGGAATAAAGTGCAGCTGGCAATTAGCAAGTAGGTCCAATTGGTCGACATTCTGTACAGTTACTAACTGATCAAGGCCTAGGTGGGCGTGCTTTTATAAGCTAAGACGGCATAGTCGTGATTATGGTTGACCCAGATGGGAGCCCTATGTAGAATCCACTTTATATTGTATTGTGGGTAAAAAGTTACTTTCCATGTGATTAAAGCACACGATTTCGTTGTATCGATTGGGACAACTTTCCTTTATCACGACGACATGGAGGCGCGTTTATTGGGCCAGGTTATGTAAAACCAATTGCCGTTGGTACTCCCTAGACGATACCACTTCGACACCCATATCTTTGGCCATCCGCAGTCAATACACTTGTCGCAGTCGGTGCAATCCACAAATCATTTGCCATTTGACATGCCGCCTGTGGACAGCTAATGACAACACGCATTCACAGCATTTTGGCCATATTGCAGATATCCGTTTGGAATGGTCAAGATAAAGAGAAGCGAGCGCCAATCAAACTTAACGAGCGCTCGACGCTGGCGCCGACGTCGACGTCAGCGTCAACGACAACGTCAGCGTCGTTAATGTGCCCAAAGATGGAAGCGCAAAGTAAAAAGTCATCAATAATAATACAATAGCAAAACAAATGCTTGGATATGTTGTCTGCCAAATGCCAGATTTTACCTCCTCGTAAACCTCCGATTCTTGTGTGGGAAGTTAAAACTTTTGTGATATTAAGGCGGATAAAGTTTCGACATTGAGAAGCTTATAGAAAATATAATTACAGCTCAAATGGCAAGGCATGAAGGTTGACCACAGAGTATGTAGAGAGGTGTATCTATATATTTTTAATTCACTTTTATTTTGAATTAATTTTAAATTTGTATTACCTGGCAAAGAGGAACCTAAACTAATTGTACTTTCCATCTACTTTTTAAGTTCTTAACAAGAAATTAGTTTCGCTTAACGCAAGCTTAAAAACTATTTTTTTTTTGTATTTAAACTAAAACTGTCTGCAATTAGGTTTCTTTTTAATAATAATAAATAAAACATCAATCAATAATCAATATATGATATAATATAACATAGTATCTTATCTTTCTCAAATCAAGATTTTATTAGTATGAAAATGGAATTTTATGCTTATAAACAGCAGTTTTTTTTTATTAATTAATTCACCGCAAATTAATTAGTTAAGCATTTTCACTTAAATATCATCTCTGGTCTTTAACGTCGTTCTTATAATTAATTGATTTCAATTTTTCAATTGTGGGCTTAAAGTGCGGTTTTCTGCCTTGCGGCTTAAATCGTTTAATAATGTCATTCATAAATGTATTGCAATTTCAACATGACATTTATGATTTGAGGCAATTATTTTTGATTATAATTGTTTGTCAGACAGCGCAGACAGTGTTCGCAATGCTGTTGTGTCGCTTGTTGCAGCAGGTTTTCGTCTTAACGGCCATACCAAAAACCCATTTCCAGCCACAGCCAGAGCTACAGCCTCAGCCACAGATAGAGATAAAGCTAACAGCTACAGCTGTAAATACAGATACAGATAAAAATCTCTCATGGGCACCGGCACCCAAAAGATTGACAACAACGCGCAAAAATTTGCCACATCAGCCAAATCGAATGGCAATTAATTGATTTAACATGAGTAGCGCTCGCCACACACAGTTTGCGACATCAAAATAATTAATGAAGCCCAAATAGGTGTATAGTATCGTATATCGCATATCGTATATCGTGTATCGTGCATCCGCTATCGATGAGTGCAATTAGTGCTGCGCTCACTTTTTGATTTATGCAATGCCAATGAAGCCCAAAAAGGCGAGTGGTATCATATATCGTATATTGTGTACCGCGCATCATATATCGGCTATCGAGGACTGCAATTAGCGCAGCGCTCAGTTTCTTATTATATGTCGCAATTAGTGATGCACTTGTTTGATTTATGCAACGCCAATGCAGATCAAATAGTCAAATATTATCGTATGTCGTATATCGTGTATCGTGTTTTAGGTATCGCGCGTCGGCTATCGATGACTACAATTAGTGTTGTGCTCACTTATTTTATTTATGCAGATCAAATTGGCAAATAGTATCGTATATCGTATAAAGGCTATCAATGACTGCAATTAGTGTTCCACTCATTTTTTTATTTATGCAATGCTCAACTGTTTGTTACAGGATCTCAGCGAATCGAACATGCCAGGCACCTCATTTCCAAGCAACAATGATAACTTCAGCAGCGGCTTTCCAATGGTCACGACACAAGCTGAGCGTCTGCTGCAGGCGCAGAACCGGCGGAAGTTTAGTTTTCCCGCCACGCTCCACTCGACTGCGCTGCTTGAGGTGGGGCAGCGGGAAACGACGCGCAGGCGGCTTAGCAATGTCAGCGATGTGGTCACCCGCAAACTGTCCTACACAATTGGCTGGAAAGCAGCCCAAATTCCTGCTCAGGACATAATCACACAGGTAGGCTTATCCTATGCCAGTACGTACATATATATGTGTACATTCATGTTTAGTTTTGCCCATCAGGGACGCTGTTTATGCGGCCACTATATCAAGCGCCGATTGCGCCGATCGGGACTTTTCAATAAGAAGCTGGGACTGCAGCGAATCCGAAGCATATTGGGCAATAGCAACACAACCATGGGCATTGTAAGGGAAGTGTTCCCAGCGGTGCAGGTGGTAAGCATTAAGATTATAACTTTATTTTTAGCTTGTTTTAATATATAATCGTTTTTCACTTTCCCAGTTGGGTGACGAGCTGGAACGCATGCACCCGCGCATTTACAATGGAGTCGCGCGACAGATTTGTCGCAATCCTGGCGGCGAGTTTCACACACCCGATGCTGTGAGTTTGCTTCTGGGCGCAGTGGGTCGCGAACTCTTTCGAGTCGAGATCACGTGGAGCAAGGTTATTTCATTATTTGCTATAGCTGGCGGTCTTTCCGTCGATTGTGTGCGTCAAGGTCACCCCGAATATTTGCCAAAGCTCATGGAGAGCGTCTCCGAAGTCATCGAGGACGAGCTGGTACCTTGGATAAACGAAAACGGTGGCTGGGTAAACTAATTATTACTCTATTCTTTATATTTAGCTAAAAAAACGTATTTTTCTTATAGAGCGGCATCAATACACACGTATTACCAACAAGCAACAGTTTAAATCCATTGGAGTGGACAACGCTGGTAATCGGTGTTGTTTTTGGTTTGATTTTATTTTTTATGATATTGCGATTTATTGTGAATACATTGATACCGAAAATATACCAACGATTTTCGAGCTGATCGATAAATACAACAAGGTTTTAAAAAGTTGTATCCGCGAAGTACGAATAACGATAATATGTTTAAATTCAACAGCAGTTGAACTGAGTGACCTTTACATATTAGGCATATAAATACCGCTCTTAGTATTTTTTATAGTAATTTAATCGATATAATTAAACGAAATTTGTTTTATATATAACTTAAAGCAAATGAAAACTTAATCGAATGTTACATTATATTTTAGATGAGATAGATATAAACCTCTAAGGTCCCTTTAAAAGATTTATTGCTGAGCTTTATATGAAATATCGATATTTATATGAGTGCTATTAATGCTGCACCAAATATCGTTTCTGTTTCTATTCAAAAAGTTTTAAGTGACCTGGATATGAAAACTGCGCAGCAAATACACAAACCAAATAGCTTTGGCGCCAATCGACTTTAGGGTGTGCAAAGAGGATAGACGAACGATAAATGGTTGTTGTAGTTGTCTCGCTCTTGAGAGCTTTTCGTTGCGTGCTTTTTTGGAGCTCGGCCCCAAAGCGGGTAGCGCAGCCAAGCGAGCAGCAGCAAACAGCAGCTGAGTTAACGGCGCACACTCTCACGCGTTAGAACATCGGGGCCGCTAAATTTGTGACCGAGACAGAGCGGCAATCCCGCGACGTTTGCACAATACATTTTTTTTCGTAGATTTCTCGGTTAAAAGTTCAAAGCAAAGTGAAGCGAAGCGACAATAAAAACACACACGCGCTAAAGCAAAAAGGTAAAATAAAGACAGCGCCAACAACAACAACAAAATAAAAAAAAAGCAAAAAGAAAGCAACAGAAGCAGCTTGAAAATCAATCGCCCAACAGCAGCAGCAACAGCAGCAGCGGCAGCGGCAGCGACAGCAACAACAAGTTTTTAGTTGTTTTCTTTTGTGTGCGCTTTTCGTGTATGTTTGCGTGCTCTACGCTTTGCGCGCAACATTTATTCTCGATTTTGTATTTTGTTTTGCACATTTTATCAAGCCAAACCACCTCCAAAAAAGCGCAAAACTAGCTGCGTTTATTGCAAGGCGACACTCAGGCAGAGCAACTGTAAAATTAAAAGCTTAACTTTTACACAACTTGCATGCAGCTGAAGCTTACAAAGGGGAGGCAGAGGAGACTGTAATAAAAACAAAGGCAATAGAAAGGGCAACAGCAAGAGTAAGAGCAAGAGCAAGAGCAAGAGCAAAGCTTGGCCCATTGTCAAGCTGCAGCGAAGCATTGCTTGCCCTGCGTCGCCTAAATGACAATGGCCATGGCACCTACCACAGTAGCTGCCGCCACCATCACCTCGAAAACCCCAACGCCCACACCTAAGCTGGGCAAGTTCAAATCCACCTCGCTGGACAACGAGATTTATACGGCGAATAGACGGAGCACCATCGCCACTGCAGCCAGCGACTGGAAAGCCTTGCGTGCTCCGCTCAATGGCAGATCCGTTCATGTAGGCAGCACAGGTGGAGCGGGGCCAGGTGCAATTGTGGGCCATATGACGCGCGCCGCCTCCACCTCATCGCTGGCCAGCAGCACACGCACAATGACCAACTACCAGGAATACAAAATGGAAATTATTAATCAGGTAAGTCGAGACGACGCGTAGTGACGAGTGCGATATAATGCGATAGGTGGGAAGTCAAAACGAAAATATACCCTATAATCAAGAAATTAACATTAAACTGTAATCAACAAATATTATAAATTAAATGTGTTCTTAAAATACATTTTATAAAGGTAATATTTTTACACGTTTATATTTAATTCATACATTTAAAATTTTGTTTTATCTGTGGAACAGACTAATTCGATAAATTCAAACTTTTGAATAGAGTATATTAATTATTGAAGCATGAGAATTTTAATGTACAGAAATTTCTGCATAGAATTGAGGTCACATTTCCAAAAAAAGTTTATAAAACCCTCCTTTTAAATAGTTTGGAAAAACAGGGTGTGAGTAAAGCTGATCAAACAAATTGCATATTAATGTATTTTGGTAAAAATGAAGACAAATAAAAAACAGTTGGTGGTATTATTTTTGTTTGTTTAGAATTGAATAAAATATGAAAAATTATCTAATTAACGGGCGTGGCAATGCGCCTATAAGTTCTTTCCATTTAATTGATAGGGCACATTCATATTGTTTACCCTGTGAATATTTATAGCCATAACGTATCTAACTTTATTTATTTATATAAATTTTTGTTATTTTTATTTTGCACAATTTATTTATCTTAGCTGATAACAAAAATAAAAATCCAATGTGAGTGCATTTTTAACTGTAAATTTTTCGCGATTTTTTTTTTTAATATTTAAGCAAATGCGAGAGCTGGGAATATTTTCCCTGTTGTTGATTATTCGTTGATAAAATGTTCGGCTTATTAGCTCTAGAATGCGGGTTTTCTACTTGCTTCAGTTGACTCTCTGATAAAACAGAACCAAAAGTAAATAGAAATAAATTATTAGTAATTCAAAAATGGATAAAACAAATAATGCACATAAAAGTCTGTCACATAAACAAATTAAATGTTCGAGCTAGACATAAAATATAATTATAAAACATTTTTATAGGCAGGTCTCGGGGAATCGATCTTACGTGTTGATGGAAAATAATAAATGTTATGTTTGTAGTTCTCTTAAACTATATCAAAAGTACAAATTTATCAAAAAAATTAAAAAAAAACCCCAAGGGTAAAATAAACAAATAGTTTGCACTAACAAAAAATAAATGAAGATAACCAAACAACAGCTGCAGGCAATAGAAAAAATTATAAAAAGTAAAAAAAATGTGCTAAATATATGTTTCGTAATTCCTGAAAGTTCAGTTGAGGTGATGAATTCTTGAAGCAAACCATTAAAAGGAAAACGTGAAAACATTTAACTCTTTAGGTGGTAATAATTATGTCGGCGTTTAGAGAGTGCGTGGCATAAACAAATTGGATAGATTTATGGCCCAAACACTGTTTACCGTAAAGACTATAGCCGGGTGATTAACCGCTTGTGGGAAGAGTTCGGCATTAGTTACTGAGAGCGAGTGCGAGTGCGAGAGCTTCGTATATTCAGTAATAGACTTGTCAGCATTTCTATACCAGGGCTTTCCCAAGGCTAAGTCTTTTTCGACAATGTCATATTTCAAGTTGGCGCCAATGTGTTGATTGTTTCTTAAGTTGTTTGGCATGACAAACGATAATTGTGCGAAAAATATATATTATTTAACGAGTCTCGATAACAATTGCGAGCGGCATGACATTGTCAATTAAACATCAGCCATCTATCACAAACACATACTATGCATATGTACAAATATCTATCTAAATATATCTATATATCAGTGCATATAGTAGACAACAGCCGAGACATGTGTCTTGTTATACATTTGTATATTACGTATGTATATACCTAGAGGTGGGTGCGCTTGAGGGCGTGCCAGATAAGGAGGGGGTGGGAAAGCCAATTTACCTTTTTATTTTCTACAGTAATAAGTTAGACAGCATTTCAGTTAACAAAGTTTACTTTGTTTAAGCATGAGATAAGCACCAGAAGTTATAAATTTAGAACACACCGGATGTATTAGGGGGCTACCAGGTTAGCTGGAATCCCTTGTCTTGTGGCTGTCAGAGATTGCTGTGGATTGATATGATCCGCAATGGTCTACAGACACAGAATTCGTACAGATTCGAACCAGTTAATAGACTTAGCCAATTTGTTTGCCGCCCCTGCAACAAAATATAACAAAAAGTTCCGCATTTGTTTTTAGAATTTTATCACCCTATAGCTAACACACACCTCTATAAATATTTCCACTTTCTTTCTATCTGCACAGTTCGTACTGTTAGCATCGGAAACTGAATAAATCCATATTTCATTCCATTATAACGCGAAATACCCTGTTATTTTAGATTCCTTTAAGGGGTATAATTGTAAGAGAGTGTGTAATCTACATTCAAGTATATATTATATAGGAGATAGTTAGAATTCAAAACTATAAAAAAAAAATAAAATATATAATTTTCCTTATTGTGAGGTCTAGTAATAAGTTCAAGCTGTGAAATACGGCTCCAATATTATAAGACAAGTATTTAAATAAACAGAACGTAAGCACTAGCTTTATTTTTATAACTGTTATTAGCACAGGGTACAGATGCAAGACATACGGATGTGCCATATAATTCGACCCAATTCAAACCTAGAGCTTAGGTCAGTTCCTCATTATTCAATTAACTCTTTGTTAAGTAACATTTTTCCTGATCTTAACTCAAAATTCTTGAGAAGTCAATTAGTTAGAATTACAGCAGTCATAATACACGATATCTGATGACTGAGCAATCTCGATTATACAATCTTTATATTTTGTGTTTATATTATTTTTGCGAGAGGTGCATTTAATGTGCTGGGTTGGCTTTTAATTTTGAACCATCTTGAGGTGTGCGGAATGTGTGAATGAAATTTAGCAGGTGTCACTCGTTCAGTGATTGACCAGCAACTCAAAATCTCAGACAAGCATAAATTTTAGTTTCACCCAAAAGCAAAAACGAATAGTTGAAAAGTGCCACAAAAACAAATTTCCAATGTCGGATTCGGCAAACCAAAACAAGAATATACAAAATAAAAATAGATGTAATCGAAAAGTATTTTAGAATTGTTTCCAGAAATCATAAATTATGGGATTCCGGATGGGCGGAAATTTTGACTAGGAATTGATGGATACACCTTCCAATCAAACTATTGGCACTGATTGGCCCATGTGCTAAAGATCAAAGCTGGAACAGCTATCAGAGGAATTGATTTGATCGAATTGAATTATTAATTGAACTTCGTTATATTTATTTTCTTTCCCAGGGCAAGTGCTTGTGCGGCCAGTACATCAGAGCACGATTGCGACGTGCCGGGGTACTCAATCGAAAGGTGATACAAAGACTACGCAACATATTGGAACCATCGTCACATGTGGTCTATGAGGTGTTCCCAGCGCTCAATAGCGTGAGTGTATAAATCTATTCCATTATATATCCGATCTTATTAAAAGATTTTTTTATTTTTAAAAGATGGGCGAAGAACTGGAGCGGATGCATCCGCGGGTGTATACAAACGTATCCAGACAGCTGTCGCGTGCACCTTTTGGCGAGCTGGAGGACAGCGATATGGCGCCCATGCTCCTCAATCTGGTGGCCAAGGATCTCTTCCGCTCGAGCATCACCTGGGGCAAAATAATCTCGATATTTTCCGTCTGTGGCGGGTTTGCTATTGACTGTGTACGTCAGGGCCACTACGACTACTTGCAGACCCTTGTTGATGGACTGGCTGAAATAATTGAGGACGATCTGGTCTACTGGCTGATCGACAATGGGGGCTGGTTGGGTCTACAGCAGCATATAAGGCCGCGCGTCGGTGAATTCACATTTCTGGGCTGGCTGACAATTTTTGTAACCATTTCGGCTGGCACTTATGTCGTCTCGAACGTTTGTAAACGTATTGGCTGTCAGCTGTATTCGTTGTTATTTTAGTATCGGGTCGTTTTTAGTTATAATTGTACCCTGTAGTCAGTGAGATAAACTTGCAATCATTCCTGCTTAAAGTCGTTTAATAGCTTGTAAAGAATTCTGTTTAATGTTTGATATTGATATTAATATTGATACCTGTTATATTGTTTTTGTACATATGCCTAACTTAGTGCCAATCACATAGAGCAAATAAATTACAAAAGTTAAAACATGTCTTTTGTCTTATCACTTAAATAAAAACGTTACTTGTTAAACCACTGTTTACAGAAGGCAGTTAACATATTCATGTGAACCAACAGTCCGCATACCCAACTGTTAAGTATCGATAATAAAATACTTTTTAAATATCGGCTCACCTGCTAAGACTTATCGATATTGTGATATATTTTGTGACAAGACTAAAAGTGGGACTACACACATATGTGGGTACCCAGAGTAAAGCATAATTTAGGAGCATACAAATCGAAATAATGCGATGTCAGGTGGGCATTAAATGGTAACAAAGACATCTGCACGTGCTCACAGTAATTATTTACAGGACACAGTGAAAAAATATATGGGACAACAAGTTCGCAATCGCACGTGGATGATAAAAAACAAAACAATGTTGATCATTTCATAATTGATACGTGTGCGGATGAGCTTTACTATTGTGAGGATTGTAACAATGACTTTGACAGCATCGAGGCGTATAACCAGGCACACAGTGGGTCGGGCAGCTGTACGGGTACCGTCGAGGCCAGATCCAAAGTAACGGTACACGCCGTAGAGATTAAAGATGAAATACCGTTCGAGGACGACATAATAGATTTTGAATCCATTGCTGAGGAAGATTTAATTGAGGAACTAGATGAGGCAAGCGAACCGCAACTCTGGGAAGTGCTGGAGGACGACCAACAACCACCAGCGGCCGAAGCAGAAGTCGAGAATGAAGCTGAGGCTGAGGAAATTCCCAATAAATCGGAGCGGTACTTTTGCTTCGATTGCCACAGTATATTTGAGACACGCCAAAGCGCCGAAGACCACAGTTGTCCGCAGGCCGAAGCAAATGGTGAAGCTCGCAGCAAAAACAACAACGCTAAGTTGGCTAAAACACAGACCCCAATGCGACGCAAAGTCACAGCTGCCACCGCGGCCAGCAACAATAACACCAGCACCGTTTGCCACATTTGCAAAACGAAATTCAGCTCGCCCAAATGCCTTAAGTTCCACATGCGCATACACAACAAGCGCGCCTCCAAATCCATTCAGGATGCGCTGCCCGTCGGGGCTCACCAACAGTACAGCGAATTGGATCAGTTCTATTGTGAAATTTGCAACAAGAGGTCTGTATATTATAGTAACTCCTAATCACACATTTATCTAGATTTCAATAAAGCAACTTGGCAATAATCGATTTTCCTTACCATATATTTGCAGCTTTGAACAGAACCTTTTGACTGTGCACAAACAGATGCACCAGAGCCAGAAGCAGTTCATGTGCGGCACTTGCAATCGAAAATTCGATAATGTGACCAACTATGAGATGCATCTCAAGATTCATGAACGCCAAGCACTGAACAACAACAGCAACAACAACGCCAACAAAAAGCCCTCCAATTTTAACAAGGATAAACCAGGGTTTGCCTGTCAGTACTGCGAGCGCGTCTTCGCCCGGCCCTATGAGAAGGTGAAGCACGAGCGAGTTCATACTGGCGAAAAGCCGTACAGCTGCGAAGTGTGCGGCAAAACGTTTCGCGTCTCCTACTCACTGACGCTCCACCTGCGCACACACACAAACATACGCCCGTATGTGTGCACTACCTGCAACAAGCGGTATGTTAATAGGCCGAAGAACCGAGATATTGGAATAAATCTATTATTCCCTTTGCAGCTTCAAGTCGCATCAGGTGTACTCGCATCATTTGCGCATTCACAGCTCGGAGCGCCTGTACGCCTGTGATAGCTGCCCAAAGTCCTTTCGCACCTCTGTACAGCTGTACGCGCATAAAAATACGCACACGAAGCCGTATCAATGCGCCGTCTGCAATCGCCCCTTTGCCTCATTGTATGCCGTCAAGGCACACATGGCGACTCACAGAACAAACGATGCAAAGAGCATTAGCAGTGCGGCTGTCAAGAGCCAGCAGCTGTCTAACAAATACTGGTGTGTTACCTGCGGCGCGGAATATGCGCGTCCCTTTGCCTTGCGCCTGCACATGAAGGCTGCCCATGGTCATCCAGACGATGCGGACACACGACTTGCGAAAGTAGCTCCCACGGACGACGAAGAGATTATTGTACCAGACACTGAGACGGCGGTTCTTATAGCTGCAGCCAAGGCAGATTCCGCCTACCTCAATGCAGCCGCCAATGATGTGGATATTATGGGCGCCGTGCCGAAGTACGAGGAGTGCATTGAGGTCTCAACGGATGCGGTGGGTGTTAACTCTATTTTCCTTACAATTTTCAAATATATCTTAATTGATATTTTAATAATTGTTTTGCAGTTCGATGTGGAGACTTTTCACAGCGAGGAAATCATCACCGACTGGCTTAAGTGAAAATCTATGAAGAGAAATTAGCAAACAAACTTTTATTGAAACATAACTGGCAATTTAACTAGTAAATATTTATTGCTGGCGTACATTAAAACCAGTCCATTGGGTTGGATGTTGCATATATAATAATGTATAAGTTAAGAAAATTGAAATGATTTAACTACAACTACTTGCAAAATATAATATGACTTAAAAACATAAAAAAATATATTTATTATTGGTTGTTAGCATTAGTAACTATTCGTGCAGATCCTCCGAATCCTCCTGCTCGTCGCTTGCATCCCCGTCACATATTTCTTTAAGCACCTCAACCAGAGTCTTTGCTTCGTCCAGCTCTTTCCGCATTGTGTCCATTTCCTCCTCCAGACCTTCGATGCGTTCATGCAAGTGGCGATTCTCGTTGAGCGTCCCCTCTAGCGCAATGCGTCGTTGCTCCGAGAGCAGTTTGTAGTAGTTCTCACCCGGTTCGCACTCGCTAGTCAGATCCTCGGCTGTGATGGGCTTGTCCGCATTGTTGGTGGAAATAACTTCATCGGTTTGTGTATCGGCGTCCTGGGTTGTTATTGTTGTTGTAGAAGCTGTATCGACACATTTGCGTTTGCCATATTTGGGCGTTACATTGACGCCGGCCTTTAAGCGACTAAGCTGATCCACGATGGAGACACGTCCCAGTCCCGTAAGATTCTCCTTGTCGTTGGCGTTTACGTTCGCCTGCAGTGGCTTTAGTGTTTTGCGTTGTTGCTTCAGATGCTCCTGCTGCTCGGCCTCGCTCTCTACTTGAATGTAAACTCGTGCAGCGCCTGTGGACATTTTCAAGTCGTTTGGTTGTTCGTTTTTAAGCTATTTACGCGCTATCTCTCAACACATTTATAAATGCGTTTTGGCTTCTGATTTTCGGTTCTTCGTTGTGATGGCCGCCAAAAAGATGCCGCGTGCGGGTATTCAACACTGTTTGCTTTGCATTGAGCAACACTTTTAGAGTTGTCGCATATAGTATTTAAATATTCTTTATGCCGACTGGTCACACCTTTGATTTTTCCCGACTAGGTGGCAACGCTTTTCATTAACAGCTGTTGGTAGACGCGCATGCAAACGTTTTGCGGTTTTTGTTGTATTTTTCTCTAGCAAATAAGCGCAAAATGGTCGAAAAAACAACACAGGCGCTGCAAATTGAACTGAATTTTGTAAGTAAACAGCTGCTGTTTCCCTTTGCGCTGAATTAATTACGCATTTTTAGGACGAAGAGGACGTTCCGTATGAGGAGGAGATTCTACGCAATGCCTATTCCGTTAAGCACTGGCTGCGCTATATCGATCACAAAGCCAAGGCGCCCAATAATGGTGTTAACTTGGTGTACGAGCGTGCATTGAAAGAGTTGCCCGGCAGCTATAAGATCTGGTACAACTATTTGCGTACGCGGAGGAAGCAGGTGCGGGGTAGAATTCCCACAGATTCAATGTACGAGCAGGTGAACAACACATTCGAACGGGCGCTGGTCTTCATGCACAAGATGCCACGCATCTGGATGGACTATGGTGTATTCATGAGCTCACAGTGTCGAATCACGCGAACACGCCACGTCTTCGATCGTGCGTTGCGCGCTTTGCCCATTACACAGCATGGACGCATCTGGCCTCTGTATTTAAAGTTCGTGCAGCGCTATGAGATGCCGGAAACGGCGCTTCGTGTGTACAGGCGTTATCTGAAGCTGTTTCCCGAGGATGCCGAAGAGTATGTGGCATATTTGCAGGTAAGCTAGTTATTTTAATAACATATATCTTTATTTAATGTGAATCTATTGGCTTAGGAGGCGCAACGTCTGGACGAAGCTGCACAGCAACTGGCGCACATCGTGGATAATGAGCATTTTGTCTCGAAGCACGGCAAGTCGAATCATCAGCTGTGGAATGAGCTCTGCGATCTAATATCGAAGCATCCGCACAAGGTTCATTCGCTGAATGTGGATGCCATCATTCGCGGTGGTCTACGAAGATACACGGATCAGTTGGGTCATCTGTGGAACTCCTTGGCTGATTACTATGTGCGTTCCGGTTTGTTTGATCGTGCTCGTGACATTTACGAAGAGGCCATCCAAACAGTGACAACAGTTCGAGATTTCACTCAAGTCTTCGATGAGTATGCGCAGTTCGAAGAGCTGTCGCTGAATAAGCGCATGGAACAGGTTGCTAATGATGAGGATGCAAACGAGGAGGATGACATTGATGTAGAGCTTCGTCTCTCGCGCTTTGAGTATCTGATGGAACGCCGTCTCCTGCTCCTGAATAGCGTGCTTCTACGACAAAATCCACACAATGTGCACGAATGGCACAAGCGGATAAAACTCTATGAGGATAAGCCGGAGGAGATCATCAACACCTATACGGAGGCTGTGCAGACGGTGCAGCCCAAGCTGGCGGTTGGCCAGCTGCACACATTGTGGGTGGAGTTTGCCAAGTTCTATGAGGAAAACGGACAGGTGGAAGATGCCCGTGTAGTCTTTGAACGTGGCACGCAAGTGGAATACGTTAAAGTGGAGCACTTGGCGGCGGTGTGGTGCGAGTGGGCCGAATTGGAGTTGCGCCAACAGCAGTTCGAAGCTGCACTGAAGCTAATGCAGCGTGCAACGGCGATGCCAAAGCGGAAAGTTGCCTATCATGATGAAACGGAAACTGTGCAAATGCGTCTGTATAAATCCTTGAAGGTGTGGTCCATGTATGCAGATTTGGAAGAGTCCTTTGGCACTTTCAAGACCTGCAAGGCGGTTTACGAGCGTATCATTGACCTCAAAATATGCACGCCACAAATAATCATCAATTACGGCTTGTTTCTGGAGGAGCACAACTACTATGAGGAGGCCTATCGTGCCTACGAAAAGGGTATTGCGCTGTTCAAATGGCCGAATGTGTTTGACATTTGGAACTCGTATCTGAGCAAATTTCTTAAACGGTACGGAGGCTCCAAATTGGAGCGTGCACGTGATCTTTTCGAGCAGTGCCTGGATCAGTGTCCGCCTGAGCATGCCAAGTATTTCTATTTACTCTATGCCAAGCTGGAGGAGGAACACGGATTGGCCCGCCATGCCATGGCCGTTTACGATCGCGCCACCAGCGCCGTCAAAGAGGATGAGATGTTCGACATGTACAACATATTCATTAAAAAGGCAGCCGAAATTTATGGCTTACCGCGCACACGTGAGATTTATGAAAAGGCAATCGAAGCGCTGCCAGAGCAAAAGATGAGGCACATGTGCGTCAAGTTTGCGGAATTGGAGACCAAACTTGGGGAGGTGGATCGAGCCAGAGCCATCTATGCGCATTGCTCACAGGTAAATAGAATACAGATTACCCAATTAAGAGTCAAATAATAATCTTAAATACCATCTTCAGGTTTGCGATCCTCGTATTACCGCCGACTTCTGGCAAACGTGGAAGGAGTTCGAGGTGCGACATGGCAACGAGGATACAATGCGTGAAATGCTGCGCATCAAGCGCTCTGTTCAAGCCACATACAACACGCAGGTCAATATGATGGCCGCCCAGTTTCTCAATACAAACAATGGCCCCGCCGCAGATGCGGGCGCTGGCTCTGGCTCTGGCTCTGATGCGATGCGTTTGCTGGAGGAGAAGGCTCGTCAGGCGGCGGTTGAAGCTAAACAGAAGCCAACCGAGAAAGCTGCCTCCAATATTATGTTTGTGCGCGGCGAAACGCAAGGCGGTGCCAAGGACAAGGACAATACTGTCATCAATCCGGATGAGATTGACATTGGCGACAGCGACGAGGAAGATGATGATGATGACGCGGAGGAGGCTGAAGCCGAACAGGCTCCAGTAGGCGACACGTCTGCAGCCACCAAAACCGATGATGAGGGTCTCATCATGAAGAAGCTCCGTTTCGAACAAAAGGCTATTCCAGCGAAGGTCTTCGGCAGCCTCAAACCTACAACTCAGCAAGATTCCGACGAGGAATAAAATATATTGATTGTAAAATTATTGTAAAAGAGATGTGTTCTGCATTTTGTAACGTTTATGTTGAGAGTTTTCCAAGCCACAATTAAACCATCCCATAAAGTAAAAAAATTGTGTTTTTTTAAATTAATTTAATTACAATTTGATTAAGTCTACAACTACATATATTAATTAAACGTCTTACGGGTTTTATATACAACTTACATAATATTATCAAAATCTGTCACCTTTTTAAAAAAAAGAATTTTTAAAATATTATAATTATATATATGATCATAAATTTGAGAATTGAACATTTCGACTCGATTTAAAAATCTTCACAAATACTTAGCTCACATTTGTTGAAACCTTTTTTTGAAGGAAGGAGGCTAAGTTATATAAGTCGGCATGTACATGATTCAGTAGTTCTCAATACACGTGTCATATTCGCATTCGTATCACAAAAATTTTCGGAAGAGCTTAAAACAAAACACTACTAATATAGTTCGTAGAATACTTAAACACTGGAAGATTAACCGCGATGATGTTAGCAAGTCGTATGGGCATTGCATTCCAGAAAAATGCGCACTTTTTCAAGCGGCTGCGCCTACCCAAATCTTGCAGTTACCGGAGTGCATTCGAGGGCATCCTGAGACCATGTCAAATGGGATGCGTTGGTGCCACTCACCAGTTCCGGCGCTACGCCGTCAAATGCGATGAACACAGCGTTGTCAAGGGCGTTGTGGTGGGCGTGTACACCAAGGAGGGCGAGAGGGAGCCCAAGCTGACGTCCAGCGGGGAGAAGTTTGATGATCGGGCCCAGGGAAAAATTTCGGACCTGGTGCGCGAGATGCACATGAAGGGTGAATTGGGCAAGGGAATGGTCTTCATGAATGTCGATCCGGAGTTCAGTGCCGTTGCTGTGGTGGGTCTGGGCCAGGAGGGTGCCGGCTACAATGACCTCGAAATGATTGACGAGGGCATGGAGAATGCCAGAGTTGCCGCCGGCGTCGGCGCTCGAGCATTACAATTTCAGGGCGTCACCGACGTCTTTGTGGATTCCATGGAATATCCGGAACAGGCGGCCGAGGGCAGCGCCTTGGCCATCTGGCGCTACAATAGCAATCGCCGTAAGCAGGATCGCACACAAATACCCAAGCTGGAGCTGTACGATTCGCCCGAGGTGGATGCCTGGACGCGCGGTCTCTTCAAGGCGGAATCGCAGAACTTGGCCAGAAGATTGAGCGATGCGCCGGCCAATCAGATGACGCCGACCATATTCGCACAGTCCACCGTGGATGCTCTGTGCCCGTGCGGTGTTAGCGTGGACATACGCTCCATGGACTGGATCGAGGAGAATCATCTCAACTCATTTCTAATGGTCGCCAAGGGCAGCTGCGAGCCGCCCGTCGTGCTGGAGGTCAACTACTGCGGCACCGCGCCCGAGGACAAGCCCATCCTGCTGCTGGGCAAGGGTCTCACCTACAACAGCGGCGGCCTCTGTCTGCGCCCCAAGGATTGCATGCATCTGTATCGCGGCTGCATGGCCGGCGCCGCCGTCTGCGTGGCCACCATCCGGGCCGCGGCTGCCCTCTCGCTGCCCCTAAACATTAGCGCCGTGCTCCCGCTGTGCGAGAACATGCCCTCGGGCATGGCTGTGAAGCCGGGCGATGTGGTCACATTGCTGAATGGCAAGACTCTGGGCATCAAGGATGTCAGCAAGGCTGGTGTGGTGGTAATGGCGGATCCGCTGCTCTATGCCCAGGCCAACTTCAAGCCTCGCCTCGTCGTGGACATCGCCACCCTCGGCTACGGCGTCTGCTGTGGCCTCGGCGGCAGCGCTGCGGGCATTTTCAGCAATTCGAATTTCGTTTACAAGCAATTCGAGAAGGCCGGCGGTCTGACTGGCGATCGATTGTGGCGCCTCCCCCTATGGAACTACTTTAAGCGTCTGATCTCGCCCAATCTGACCTACGACATCAACAATCGTGGTCGTGGTCCGGCTTCCAGTTGCATTGCCGCCGCCGTGCTCCACGAGCTGGTGCCGTGCGTGGACTGGGCCCACATCGACATCCGCAACGTGGGAATGCTGACTCGATACGCTCCTCTGCCGTATTTGCTGCGGGACCGCATGACTGGCCGTCCCACTCGCACAATCATCCAATTCCTTTACCAGATGGCCTGCCCAGACAACAAGTAGATAGCCATGCTTTTTTTTTAATTTTTTTTTTTTTAAAGTTTGACTCTTGATTAAGTTTCGCTTGTCGCGTTTTCCTTTTGCCTACTTCAAAATTTATTCGGTATTTATTGAGATGTTACGAATTGGTGGGGGGAGAAACTCGAGCATTTTAATCCAAATTTTACTGTCAGAATCTCGAGAGATCAGTGGTACAACAAATGATCGTTTGTTCCGAATCAAGATCGGAAAATGAATTAAATTTTAAAATGTATTTGTGGATATAGACAAATAGCAATTACGGACTTGAGTCCGTCAAATATTCGAAATTAAATATAAACCTTAAATAAAATAAGGATAATTTTTGGCGACTATAGGGTATCAGCTAGTCAGTCATATGTATATTCTTCGGCTCATCCTCTAACGAAATGAAAAGAACATTTTTATAATGTAGCCAGATCTAGGGTATTTTTAGTCAAGCTAAAGAGCAATTGAACTCATACCCTAGATAGGAAATTTTCTAATCAAACAAAAGAGCAGTTGTACTCTTATACCCTAGCTTGAATTGCACACAGGGTATTTTGAGGTCAAGCTAAGGAACAGCTTTTATCTTATACCCTAGCTTATAGGGTATTTACATCCTAGCTTAAGCTGTATATAGGCAGTTTGTAAGTTACACGAAAGCGCAGTTTTATTCTATACCCTAGCTTGAGCTGCATGCAGGGTATTTTCCTGACGAGCAAGTAGAGGCCCTGGAAGCAAAACCCATATTTCATATTTAATAATTGAGATTCTTGACCAACTTTAAGCTTACTTCGGATATAGGGTAACTCTCTTTCGATCATTTGCTTGCACTCTTTCTGCAAACATTTTGCAGCCATGGGAAATCTACGAATTTTGTTCCTTTGCCGGACCGAAGGTCCATTATTTAGTGGACTCATCAGTGGGGTCATCTCCACGTCGGACCCGTTGCATATTTCAGCTGTCATTTAATTAATTTAATTGAGCGAAAATGCGAAATGCGCCCAAAAGTGTTGTAAAACTGAGAGGTGGCGTCTGACTCTGCTTCTGTGTCTCGCTGTTTCTTTTTGTAGCCTACTTCTGGGCGGCTTATTAGGCTAATTGCGTAAAGTTGGCTTTAATGAGTCGAAAAACGGTGCCAAGCCTGGCCACAAAAAGCCACAAAGCGAGCAGCAACGCTGCTGCTGCTGTTGTTGTTGTTGTTGTTGCTGCTGTTGTCTCTGTTGTTGTGCTGTGGGCTTTGAATTTATGACACGGCTTTAATGGGTTAACTGGGTTAATGCTCATCCCTCATCATGAACCATGATACCCCAACCTACCAGCGACTTTGTGGTCTTTAGATAGTTTTCCCTCCCCCCCAGCAGCAGCAGCAACACAAATTTTGACAATTAAGCAAACATTTTGCGCTTAGCGCCAGCCAACTTGGCAACTAGATGGGGTTCTTCAGTGGAGCACCGAGCACCGAGCATGGAGCGTGGAGCTTGGAGCATGGAGCACAATTCTCATCCAGAATTACGCAGCTGCTTAGCTTAGCTGCTACCCAAGTATCTCTCAACACCGCGACATTTTGCACAAGTCATTAGGCCAACGAAATGATAATTTTGAAGCATTTTTGCATTTTCCAATTTGCAAATACACTAAAATAAAATCAAATTCACAAAAAGTGTTTTCAATTACCAATCAAGTTTGCATGGAAGCAAGGAAAGACATTTAACAAAGGAAAACAAATCTAAATTATTGTTGGAAGCACTAAGTCTAAGAAGTCTAGGAAATGTATGCTTAAGATTTTTGACAGCTATTAAATATGAATGTTTATTATTTATAATCAAGAAACAGAACCGTATAAAAAAAATATTTATTTCTTTGATTAAAATTCAAGCTGAACTATATATTATATCTATATATTCAGTTTAAGTATTGACTTAAGGAATGAAATATATTTTAAGAGTTAATACAAAAATTAATTTTATAAAAAACCTAAACCTAAAATAAAATATTATAAATGAAAAATAAAAATAAATCAAATAAAAAGGATTATACATAAAAACAAAAAACCTGTCTTAACTTTCTTTAGTTCTCTTGGTTAACACTAATTTAGAATAAAATGCAAGTCTTTGCAGATTGGATATTCTTTACTCCAAAATGTATGTTTATAGAGTATTCATTAGCAGACTTGCTGCAGCTGCAGCATTTTCTCCTCTCGACGGGCACTCAACGGCGCTTTGGAAATGCTTTCGAGTTATCAGCTTTTGGGGTCGTATGAGGGCTAAGCGCTCCCGCTGGAGTGCAGCCAAATGAATGTGCTAATGAGCAATCAGGCTTCAAGAATATGAAATTCCTCTTATTTTCTCTTTTTCTTATTTTCAATTTTGGAAATTTGAAATTGTGGGCGTTGCGCACTTTAAAGATCCAGCGCGAAGCTGAAACTGAAGGCTGCGGTCGCGGCCAAAAGTTAAACGTTCCTGCGGCGGTCAAGCCACGCCTACAATGCCGGAATGGCCAAAAGGCCGGAGGCGTTAATCATGTACAGCGGCAACAAAGTAAAAATCAGACCAAATTATGATTATATTTAAAGGCGAAACGTGGAAATTAGCCACGCTCGACGCCCGACGCTCGACGTTCGGTCAGTTGCCAAGGCAGCGGCCATTTTCCTTTCCCTTTACCATTTCCATTTCTATTTTCATCTTAATCATCATTCGCATTTCCAACCACCTATTTGGCTTGGCTGCAGCCCAAAAAATCCTTTTCGGCGGGTCTGGGAATGGGTCCAGAAAGAATTGCAATTGTGATAAAATTCAGCGTAACTAATGCCGACCACAGCAAAATGCGATAAATCGCCAGCTGGGCTTGTTCTATACCCTATGTCTAGACTTTATCATTTTATCAACCAACTTGTGTGAAAAAGATCAAAATGCGAATGTATGAGGTGCTTACTTTATCATTATAATTATACTTTATGAAATTGTAAATTATAAATTTCAATTTATGGTCTGTATATAAGAAATATAAGTATAGTATATGAATACTTTATAGGATATAAAAAAAAAAATTAATTACTCCCATATTAAAATATAATTTTTAATATTAACAAAAATACATAAATAAATAATAAAAAATAACAATTCAATCATAATATAAAAAATTGAATTATAAAGTTTTTCTTCCTTTTTGCGTGTATTAGAAATAAATCACTATATAGTATATATATATTAAAAATATAAAAACTACTTTCATTATTAAATCTAATTTTCAATATTTAATTATATTAATATTTTATATTTAAGTAATAAATTACACAACAAAAATTGAAAATTAATTAATTTGTAAAATAGTTTACATTATAATAATAAATATTTCATGTGAATATTTCTAAAGGAAATCTTAAGCTTAACTCATGACATAATGCGTTATATATATATATATGTAATTGTGCATATATTATTAATTATTATCAGCATTTCTTTTAATATTTAAAACATTACTTTTTTACTAAAGCGTAATTATGGTTTTCTTTTTATTTAATTTCTTGCTTAATATTCTGCCTTACTTATTACGTTAAGAGCATTATATGTTCGTCTAATCCATTATATAAATCGTGCCCTTTAATGTTTATTTTTTTTTTGCTTTGTTGGAGCTGTTTGGGGTGTCGCTTTCTGTGGTCGTCATGGACGGTTTGCTCGCGGCTAAAGTTTGGCGACTTTTCTTCTTTTTGTTTCTGTTTTTTTTTTTTTTTTCCAGCTTCTGCCCCAGTGTCGGCTTCTATGTACATTTTTATAGCATTGGCTCTTGTTTTGCGGCTGTATGAGAGATTCAGCTGCTGGAAATGATAATTTTCACTTGAGCGCGCACGTGAAAATAGAGTTTGGTGGTGCTGCTGGGTGGTGCGAGTGCCCGATGTGGTTTGGCTCTGCTATAAATTGCCAATTAATGGCAGAGTATCGCTGCGGTGGGTTTCATTTGCATTCTGCTTCGCATTGCTTCTAAAGCATGCATAAACACACATATATACACACACATACATATATATATAGAGATGTATACATATATAGTTTATGTGATTGCCATTGCGATCGAAAACGGTATTTTTTTTTGTTCGCCCGCGCGGCGTATGCTTAATTTTTGGCGCATTCTCTTAGCCTGCTTT
Source organism: Drosophila pseudotalamancana (assembly GCA_037075185.1). Classification (NCBI taxonomy): domain Eukaryota; kingdom Metazoa; phylum Arthropoda; class Insecta; order Diptera; family Drosophilidae; genus Drosophila; species Drosophila pseudotalamancana. Next base: position 92,151 of record JBAMCK010000887.1, on the reverse strand, counting down.
TATTTAGCCTGTCACGCTTCAACGGCCAGCGAGTCGCCATTTTGTTTTGGATTGTCCAACGCTGCATTCAAATGCAGCTAAGGCGTGCCAATAGACCACGCCCCCAGCCCTTTCCGCCGGGCTCCGCCTCCATTCTCGCGCCTTATCCGGTCAAGCGTCCTGCTAAATTCGTTGCGGTTTTTGCGGTTTTCCTCGTCCAATGGCGAGGGATTTCATCCAAAATAAATACAAAGCGCAGCGGTGCAAAATTTAGTTCATTTCAAAATTGGAGCAAAAACAGTCAATGAATAATTGAGCTTGCGGTATATGAATGTATGAATGCACTCATTGAATGTGCCATTCAAGCCAAGCCCGTCAATTCATGGCTCAATTTTACTCATTAAATAATTGAAACATTGTTGATGGTGTTTAAAGCTGCATTAAATTCCTTTAAATATATTATTTACTTTACAAATATTTAGTTGTTTTTGCGTTAGTTTAAATTTCAATTATTGCCTTTAAGCGATGGCTTAGAAATATTTTATAGCAATAAATGCTCAAGAAAGGTGAATATAATATTTAGGTTTAGCTTAATTTTATATTCTTATATACGTTGAATGTCAAGAGAGAAGGAGAGAGAGAGAGAAGAGGAGAGTAGAAGAGAGATTAACAGAGATTGACGGACCGAGTAATATCGAGATAGAGATAGAGAGAGAAAGAAAAGAAAATATACGGATTGAGATAAGGACAGAGAAAGAGAGAGAGAATGACAAACAGAAAGGAAGAGTAGGAAAGAGAATCTGAGAGAGAGGGAGAGAGAGAGAGAGAGAGAGAGGGAGAGAGAGACTAGCAGAGAAAAAGAGCGGGGAAAAGCGAGAGATACAAGTAGAAAGAACGATCAAGAAAGAAAGAGAGATATATACATATATATACAGAGAGAGAAAGAGTGAGAGAGAGAGAAAGTGAGAGGGGAACAGAAAAAACCGGCACAGAAATATAGACATAGAGACGGGTCAATAGATTAAGAGACTAAGTCTTTCAGAGAGGAGCGGGAAATATAGATTAATGTAAACTCGTAAGTTAAAATTTTTCAAAACTTGCCTAGACAGTACAGTCATACAAGCCATAAAAAAAGAAAATGTTGACTGAATCAACAGTCTACAGAAAAAAAGAAATATATGTTATAATAATTTCTGTTTCAAAACTTGGCCAGAAAGTACAGTCATACAAGCCAAGCCTTAGCACACGGCTGTTTGGCTTAAGCCACCCACTATTTCACTCATAATTTATTTTTATTTTCCTTAACCCCTCTATTGTTTAGCTAATCATTTACTATATGCAATAACTGAGTGCATTCACATTCGGTAATCTTAACTAAGCCCCTGGCTAATGGCTGGTCTTATCGCTGCATTTGGTGATAATGCTAATCACATTTATTTATCATCGGCGATTATTATTGTTTTTGTTATTGCTTGTTAAACATGTGAGCTGGCTGCAGACGTATAAATTATATGCACATCTATACTATACTCTGTGATATAACGCATACGACGCGTTTGCCTCAATGGTCGTTCGGACTATCTAAATACACATAAAACAGTCTAGGCAAATGCTAAACAAATAGCTACAACAACAGCTTAGTTATGGGCAGTGCATAAACATGGCATAATATTAGGTGCCATAGACCCCACAAACAACAATAATAATAACAACAACAGAAGCACTAACAACAAATTATATTTATTTTTCAACACCACGAAAATGTGGACTTGGGGCGGGCATTAAGATAAGCAGAGCGGCCAGTCGATTCGATTGGAGCATTCAGTCTATGCATATCGAATATATATTGCCAAATTTATGTGTACATTTATTCGCTCTGCATAAATAAAACTGCAAATTAAAGCAGTCGCAACGCCTCGTTCCCGGCTCAATTGCACTTTTGTACACCCTGTGAATTTATTAAAAATAATTGCATTGGGTATTCTGTTTTTGTGAATGTGTATGTAACCGACGTGACAAATCATTATGGATAGCAATCAACAACCGAGTCGCATTAGTCCTATCCGTGAGGTTGCATGTATGAATCTATATCTCGGGATATATATGACTTAGAGAGTAATTTTACATCTACGACTTTTTAAAGCACATAATAAATTATTTTTTGCATTTGATAGATATCGTTTAAGAGCGATAAGTTTTAACTACCACTCACTAAAATAGTAAAATACAAGGTAAACACGGATTTCTCACTTTCGATTACGTCCCTGAGGTAATAAAACTAATAATAATATAATATTATATAATATATTGCTCTCTCTGTTGATGTCCGACTTATATAAACATTTTTCCTAAATTGGGATACTTGTTAAATAATATTTATAAAAGTAACAAGAATAAAGAATAAAGTTTTATTATATGCTGAAGAAATAGTTTTTAGCTTTTTTGTTTCTAAACTTTAATAGATGATAGTGCTCTGTATAACTGTACACCTACGACTCATTTATAAAAAATTAATAAATAAATTAATGTTTATTTTCACAAATAAATATTTGGAGTCGAAAATTCATTCTGTCAATCTTTTAGCTTATTACAGAGTAGTAAAGATTTTATGAGAGTTTAATTTTTGAAAATAAGATGATTTAGAGCCGATCAAAAAATAAAATAGAGAGCATATAAAAAAGATGTAAACTATGTTTTAATCCTTAGTAAGTCAATCGTTACTCTTATAAATACATAAGCGAAATAAAATTAAAAAATACAAATATAATTTAAATGCTGAATTTATATTTATTTTTGCACTGTCACACTTCGTCACGCACGTGCCTTATAAAGAAATCGGTCCACAGCAGTAAATGTAAATACCAAAATTACAATAAAAAATAGTAGATTTAACAAGAGTTCATTTCATATGACGTCATAATTTGCAATTGGCCATTTTAAGGTTTTTTGGATTGGTTTTGCTTTTAAATTCAAATAAAAACATTAAATGTAATTTATAAATTAAATAAATAAATGTGCAAATGCATGGCATTGTCTGCCACGGCAACAAATAACTGCTGTCAGCACCACTTCAACCCCACCCCCCCTTTGCAATCAACCTCTCACTACCTGCCGCAGCAATTTGCATTAACACACCCCGGGCCATCCTTTAATAACCATTTGCATCACCATTGAGCTGCATTGCGTGTTCCGACCGAAGAGCGAGGAATTAAAATTAGTTTATTTGAATGCATTGGCCCAATGGATATTGGCCACTACCAATCTGCAGAGCCCTAGCCTCCCCTAGCCGCCCCTACCCCTTCCTTTTCATCCTTCCATCTGCAGCTTTAATTGTGCACTGTGTGCATTGCTCATACGCCGTGTGGCCCCATCGGCAATTGGAGCAGCACTCGCATTCTGTTTATCGCCTGCATTGTTTGCTATTTGGTCATGCTCTCCAGCTCAGCAGCCCATCCAAACACCTGCCCCCGTTCCCCTCTCCATCCCCAACACTGTGGGGCTTGGCCTATTATTATGCCGCTGCTGTCTGTGACAATATTTTACGGTTTGTTTGATTTACTGTTTATTTATTGTTATTATTGAGTTGAGATTTTTCTGTTGTCTGCATTGGCAACACGTTTCACGAATTGCACTTTTAATAAAGATTTTCAAAATAAAAAAAATAAAAATATACATTTGATGTCACTTTAGTTCAGTGTTTAAAGTAAATTATTTGAAAGGTTGTTAAAATGATTTTTTATTCAAAAATAACAGTTTATAAAATACAAAAATATATTTTTAGACAATACATTTGAATAAATTGTGAGCACGGAGTCATTGTCATTGTCGTTGCATTTGATTAATAGCCAAGTAAATAAATTATGGCAGTTTATTTAGCCAACGCGTTACCAATGAAAGACCATAAAAAATAATATATGGCCTATAAAAAGAGCCCATAAATTGTGCAAACTTGTCAAAATCAAAAGCGCGGAAATGTCACATTACATGGTGAAAAGGGCGAAGTCGAGCAACATATACAAAATACATATATAAAATGTAAGCTCTCTCCCCCTTCCCCTTTTTTCCAACGACTAAACAAATTGCGAATGCACTTCCGATCGTTTTGAAGTGCACAACGAGATATCAACTACAATGTTATTGTTTTTTTGTACATTTATTTGTGTTTGTTTACTTAACAATAAAAATAACGCCGAGCAAAACTATGGCCAAGCCCAGAATTCGGTGAGACTGCGTAGTTGGGCCGCGATTACAGGGTATCAGACCCAGTTTGGAGGTGCAAACGCAGGCCTCCACCTGCATGCCCGTCGAGTGCGTTTGCAGGTAGCAGCCGTTGGTGCTGTTCACCTTGGCGCACATATAGGTTACGTTTTGTACTGCCAAAAGAAACGAAAAAGCTCGGATAAATATTTCTTATAATCTTATAAACTTATGTAATGCGACTTTATTTATGTTTCACATATTTGTGGATCATTGACATATTTAATAAATACAAACAATAAATACTAAGAAGGTAAGTTAAATCAAATAAGAAAGAGATAAGAAATTTAATACATAAAAATAATACAAAAGATAATAAAGATAAATCAAATCAAAAGTATTTATTATACCCTTTACTTTAGTCTTACTTTTGTTTACTTTAATTTTAAAATTTCTCCCGCCTCAACTAGATTAGAAGATTTTCTATAATAAGCCTCCCTTAAATATTCATATGATTTTCGATCGATCTTGAGAAGCCTTAGTGCTAGTTATTGGATACGTTAATTACCTTTCGGTAAAATTCTATATAAAATAATGTGCCATACAGAGACAAATGAGTCATACAACTCTTTCTAGGCTAGATGTGTATAATTCCTAATTCTTGCGTCTCTTTCTTCAATATAAATAGATAAAAGTACGATGGGTGGATATACAAACTGTAGTAAAGACACTGTGAATAACCAATATACCTTTGTTTTATTTCTGTGAATGAGTATAAAAAGTGAGTATGACTAGCTAAAACCTAGCTAAAATATTCAGCTTCTAGTTTCTCTATAAACATTTTAACCAGTCAAACTAATTCACTCGACCCTCCTTTACGCTCTTTGTTTCTCAAAAGATACAGGGTATACATAGATGTGTAGGAAACGTAACAATGTACTTACTGCCGCCCTTGAATATATAGGAGTACTTGACGCAGGAGTAGCCGGGGGACATCTGGCAGAGATAATGCTCACGATTCAATGTCTCGTTCTGCCACAGAGCCTTCACATCCGGCACAGTATCATTGGCTAAGGCAGATTATAGGTTTATATAAATATATGTTTATACTTAACTTTAGATTGATAAAACTTACGAGTGGCAACCAGGGGCATTTCACAGGGTATCTCGTTGAAATCGCCGACTCTTGCATCGCAGCTCTCGTGCTGTATGTTCGTTTTGTTCTCGTAGGGTCCTATCCAGGTGAAGTGAAAACATTGTGGTGCTGCGAATTGAGTATATATGAATACTATTCATTCATATTCACATATATATTCACCAACACTCGGCCTTCAGCCACTTGAACAGCAGCAACAGAAGCAGCAACTTAAACAGCTGCAGTGGCATACTCGATAAGGTATTTCTCTCTGAACTTTTCTTCCCGATTTTATCACATAAATCGAATTGAATTCCTTCTTTTTGAACAAGCGCTGCTGTTGCCTCTGCCGCTGACAAACTGATAATGCGGCATTCTATACGATCGGCAGACTATCGACGATCTTATCATTTACCATTGAGTACTTTTTAGTTTTTGATTACATCCAAAAGAGCAGGTTTACTTAATGAGAGAGGTTTTCGGACATTTTGTTGATTACATATCAATTTGCTTGTAAATACAAACAGTAGGGTTCGAATCCCAGATATGATAAAGCTTTTGTTTATTGTCTGTAAATTTAATTTAAATTAATTTGGAAAACATATTTTTAATTTTCTATTTATTTGCTAAAAATTTGTAACAAAAAATAAAAATAATTCTTATTGATCTTATTGACAATAAATACACTTATAGTCTGTAAATATAATTTAATTTAATTTGAAAACATATTTTAAATTTTTTATTTATTTGTTATAAAATTGTAACAAGAAATATAAATAATAATTCTTTTTTATAATAAACCTTTCCTAGATACAATAAAACTTTCGTTGACAGTAAATAAATTCAATTTAATTTTATTTAGAATGAACATTTTAAATTTTCTATCTATTTGCTAAAAATTGGTAAAAAAAAAAAATAATTCCTCACTTACAAATACACTTTTTTTTAAAAGCATTTCTAAACTTCCTGTGAGAAGAAGGGCGAAGTTTAAATCTTGACAATTTCGTTGTTTAATTTGCATTTCGTTAAAGAGATAACACACAGACTTAGACAGATCCATTAAACTTTGTCAAAAACCATTAAAATACTATTGAAATTGATTGTAAAAAAAACTAAAAATACTGCATAAGCACATGATATATGACGAGTGAAGCACGTCGAATATTATAAACTTTTATTGTGATGAAAAACGAACTCTGTTTAGTTTTGTTTTATGCGTTGTTCGATGATGACAATCAATGGGCGATAAGTGAACTTATCACTTGTTATCAGCCGGTAACAATGTTAAAATAAAAGAAAGTGTCATAATTTTTAAATGAATTTCAAAATGAAGCCAAAACAAGCGGCACAAAGGCCCCGAAGAGCATTCAAATTGGACCACCTTTCAAATGGCATTTAATTAAATTTGCACAAACGATAGAGACAGAGAGAGTGTGAGAGGGAGAGAGAGAGAGCGGGTGAAGGAGAGATGACTGACAAATAATAATATAACAGCAGTGGCTAAAAATTGTTAAACTAAAATCTGCAACTTGTATTTGTTGTTAATTGTCCGGTTGTCGGAGTTGTCCTCTAGCCTTGCACGAAATGAGTTTGAAAACAAATAAAAATGTCAAACGAATGAATAAAAGTTGTCTAATTTAATTTGTTTAGCAGCAACGGTATTTGGACAGCCAGCACACACACATACACACACACACACTGAGAAAACTCACGCATACTCACGTACTCGAACAGTTGCGCAAATTGAATAAAAGTAACATTTTTCAACATTGCTCTTCACGTATATTTCACGTAGTATTTTTAAATTTAATTTTTAATTGTTCAAAACAATTAAAATTTATTTGTCCGTGTGTGTGTGTGTGTGTGTATATAACTTTATCCACAGCTGCTGACCAGCTACGTGCTCCGAAACTTTGTACGAGTTGCTGTTGCCAATGTTAGTTGCATTTAGCAACAAAGCGAGTTGCCTTAAGCCACGTTTTTCAGCGCACATCCATCAAGAAATCTGACAAGAAGTTTTTACCTTTTAAATACGGTACCTCATAATCACTTTGTACCCCAGTCAGCAATCGCGACACACATCGCAGAATATGACATCAAAAGCACCTCAAAACCGTTTCCATCATCATATTTAAAGAGTAACCCAGACTCTTTTTTTTTTTTTTTGCAAACCCCTGCTCTATTCCATCTATGCCAATGATTGATTATTTTTATTGACACAAATGTCATTAGCTTGAGGCAGGAGTAGAAAAAGAAATACCCACGGAAATTAGCATTAGTCAGGCGTTTCGAGGTAACACAATGGAATGTCATCCTCAACAAATCCAAAGCAATTGAACCATGAGAAGGCCAACAATAAGGCAAAATTACCTTTGACAAGTCCACAGAATTAAGTCCGGTGTAAGCCCTAAATGACGTCGACATGTTTCTTAAAATTAATACTTAATAATATAAATAAAAGAACAGTAAAAGGTGTAGACAACAAAAGCTATGCTTAAGCATCCAAGCCTAGTGGATGGATAGTGAATTGTCATTTATTAATCTCGGTAAAATCTTAACTTATAGCTCTTAGACTTCGTCTTAAACTTTGTCATATTGTTGCGATAGAATTTAAAATGTAAAACAATTAAATAGAAGACAATGAATATAAGATAATATATAAAGGGGAATTTAAGAGAGTTAAGAGACCTACAAAATACGATTTTAGATCTTGCAATATATAATAACAGCATTTTATGACTCTGTTACTTTAAGACCTCTTAAGATATAATATATATTTATATTCTACCCAGCAGATCGTTAAGTCTGGACTGTTTAACGTGAATATTCCGGCTATATTCTAAGTGCCCATTTAAGGATTCATAAAACTAACAGAATTCCTCCTACACAAAATCCATTCAGCTCATTAATTATGCAAATGTTTTTTCTGGCCATGCGCCTAGATGAGGCTTCTTCGACTTGATAATACAGTAAAAATTATGTCACCAAAATGCAAATGTCGCGACAAAAGTTTCGGTCGATGGGGTGGGCGAGGGTTTCGAATGTTCGGGGGTATGTGATTAGCAAACGTCCGGGTCCGGAGCAAAAGTTGTTAACAAAACTAACAGCCAGTTGGCATATGAGCAACATAACTGGGCTCGAAACAAATTTTTGCCGGGCTTTTGGTTAATGTCGAACCTGCATAAAATTTGCATGCGATTAACATTGATAAATGTGGGGGGCAACGAGTGCTGTTGCCCCAAAAGGGGCGTGGCTTGGCATTCAACTCAAGTCGGAACTTGGAAGCAGACCTTGTCATGACCTACACATCAGCTGTCAATGGCTTTCAATTAAGTGCCAGATTCGGATTGTGTCACATTCCCCCGCCGTGGAAATCCTTCGAGGTACAGTAGGGACGGAGGCACCGTTAGATATCCTTTCAATGCTGCTCGCTGAAAGTTTTGGTCTACCATTGAGCTGTGTTTGTAAATTTAATAAAGCCAACTGCATAGATAGCAGAACCAGTTGGAACTATTCCACGGCTAGAGCTAAACCGATTTGCTAAATGACAAAGTTGTACGCGGAAGGGGGTGGAAAGGTTGGGTGGGAGTCGGTGGCGCCTCGCCTCCCTCTAATTACGTGTCGCTGCTGCACGTCCAGAGCCGGGTCATTATGTCACCTGTACGAAAAATGGCGCACGTAAGCCGGAAACGAGGGGAGCCAAGTCTACGGGCAAACGGCTCATTGTGCGGAAATCGCATTTGCCGCTGATAGCAACAGAAACAGCGGCGGCAACAGCAGCTCCTAACTAACGACCAACTAATACGATTAGTGTCATAATGCCTAGGACTTAAGTGTGTCAATAATGTCGCGCTTTATTTCAAGGAGTTGCCACCTAAGCGTCATGAGCCTCAACTGTCATTTGAGAGAGTCCTCGAAGTAGTCCTTCGATAACTTCGATGATGGAATAGAGTATCTCGCAGTCGGTTTCTTCCGTAAACTAAGGCTTATAACGGTATATAGACATAATTTCCTCATTATATTAGCTTTTGTTCTTATTTTATAAAACATTCTTCTTTATTTAATATTTAATAATTGAAAGAATTGAAATCATACTTCTGGAACACAAGGATTAATCTAAAGTGCATTCGTTGCATTTCTTAACGGCATTTGCGGCTTTCATAAGTTCGTAGTAGGAGAAGCGGTGATAGGTGTAGTATTCCGGATTCTTGTAGCACTCACATTTACCAGCATTGGGACCGAGCTTCTCCCTGTTTTTCAATTCTCGAAAGGCTTTGGGATTCACGAACGGAGGTACTTTAAAGGCCTTTGTTGCCAGACGGGTTGGAGCAAAGCCGACGGGTGGATCCCGACTACAAAGCGGTCTGGGTCCTAAACGGTTTGGCATTTTCTTCGCCGGGACTTTGGATTTCGAGTATTTGCGAGACAGTCGACTTGATCCTTGGCCATTGACCTTGCCTGAAAGTAATCCTGAGCGTGACAACATTTTTCAATTTGTTATTTTTGGAATTTTTTTGAAATTTTTTAAAAAGAATACAAAGAATTTAATTTAAATACGACCTGGTATCCAATATACTCAAATATGTTTTGAAACCCTAAAGCTGAACCTGCTAGAGCTCCATTTGAAGTTCGTTGGCTACGGTTGAAATTTCTGTCAGAATTATTACAGATAAAATACTAAAAATACTGATAATACTTTAAAGAGTTACAGTGTGCATTACTGACTCTTTAACAGAGTACTTTTTACCTGCCCAGTATTTTACCTCAATAGAATCCAATAACCTCTTAATATATGATTCCTGGCTTTGAACCTTAACCTCACGGAGCCCGCAAACTGATTGCAGCAAACTTTCAACAATTTCTATACAAAATCGCACACACACACACATACACACACACAACAAAAGTTCTACAAATTATGGCGGAAAATTACCTTAACGAAAGAGCTTCCGCAACTGTATAACCTTTGTGGCACAACTGTACCGGGTCAGTTATGTGGTACGGGCACACTTGACATGGCAGAGGAAGGGGAGCAGTGGAAGCATTTGCGGCGTTGCCAGTATAACCCAAAACAAAAGCAATTAGATGACATCGGCGACGTTGCCATTTGTTTGGCTCTGATTCGGATTGTGCGGGTGTCGCACGCAGAGGAAAACCCACTAAAAAGTTTACCAGCGCGATTTTCTTGCTGAAACTATAAATTTACAAGCCGCAATGGCGACGCCGCCAGCGTACCGTTATGTGCGCCATCTTTGTTGGGTTGGAGTGTGCATGAATTTGTGTGTCAGTGTGAGTGTGAGTGTGAGTGTGAGTGTATTAAAAAGCATTCAAGTGAACCTGCGCCGTGTTTCGTGTCTCGGCTAGCTGAGAGCTGACAATTTTCCGGTGCTTCAACGTTTATTTTGCTGTTGTTGTAGTCGTTGTTGTTGGGGATTTTTATTGCTATTTTCGTTTCTGTTGTTGTTAGTTTTAAAAACTTTGCTTTGGCATACAGCAAGGGGTAGAGTGGATTGTGGGGTGTGAGTGTCTGGATGATTGTCGAGGTTTAACGTTTCGGGTGTTGAGCATTTATCTCAACGCCCTCAAAGTTTAACAGCAACTGGGTTTCCCAGCCCAACAACAAAGCGCTTGGATTTTAAGTGCGAATAAGTTTAATGATCAAAATAATTCAACGTGTGTTAGTGTTTGGCTAAAGCTTGTTTATGCCTGGCCCCAAACTGGGTCGACTTTCAAGTTTATAACTGGTTTAGCTTATCGTATGCTGTTTATAGACAAGTCATTGACTTATCCTTGTATACGACTGTAATACTCGAGATACCGTACATGTGGTTAAAACATATTGAGGTGGTTATTCAATTTGTACAAAAACTTTTGCCCTTGTGCATCAGATAATTATTAATAAAATGTAAAATTTTAAAATTCATTTGTATTCCTTAATTATCAACAAAACTTAATTTTATTTTGTGATTGTATTATTATTTAACGTCTAAGATGGCTTTGTTTTTATTTTATACATTTTTATATTTTTAAATAAATCTCAAGAAACAAAATCCAAAAAAAAATATTAAAATTTTTTTTTGCAACAAAATTTTCAGTATGCCGTCACGGAATTTAAAACGAATTTCGCACAAATTAGTTCAATATACAGGCTCCCAGATACGGAATCAGATCCGATTGTGTCTTATCCGCAATTACACGGATTGCGATTGCGGCTGTAAGGAATCAAAGGTTTGCGATTGTGGCCCGGAATGCGATTGTCCTCATCGGAAAACGAGTTGCCGTTTAGGTCCGAAACCTTTATGCTGCCACGATCCTTCGACGAACTTCGCACCCGAGAGTCTGGGCACAGACGCATTCGAAATACCAGACTTTATTAGTCCTAAGGCATTTAGATATCTTAAAAAGGGTGAACAGCTGGGTCCAAACGCCGGCAAGTCGAATGATTATAAAAATCCCGAGTATTACAGTTACAATCGGTTCTCATTTTATGAGCTTGGGGCAGCTGTAAAGGCGGCAAAGGAGTCACCCGATCCGAAAAATATAAAAGAACTTTGTGAAAATGAATAATTGAGGCTATAAAATTATTCCTAAAATTTGAGCATTGCCGTCCTTTTGTTTATAAGATTTACTAGAACAAGTAAGACAGTCAAAAATAAGAGGCGATCTAGCTCTTGAGATAATCGACGGGTTCAGATTGATTGTTATTATTTTTTGTTTAGATTAAGGGTTTTCAAAGAAGCATAAATTATTACATAAGGCTGGAAATATTTTTAGAACTAAAAGTCAATTTTGTCGTACAAATAAAAAGAATATTCAACAAACTGAAACTGCAACTTCTAAACCAGGAAGCCTATCCTTAATGTAGAAAGTATTATCTGAACCTCATAGACGATTCTGTTTTCCATTTAATATTGTTACATATGTAACCGAAGTTCTACATTTCTTATATGTTTAATTTATAAATTGTTACTTTTATACATGTATCAAAGATTGCTGTGCCTTCTATTTTATATCTTTTATAAATGTAAATAAATCTTACGGTACAAAATCAGAAAAAAAAAATATTTTATTATCATCTAAATTTTCAGCATGCCGTCGTGCAATTTAAAACAAATTTCGCACAGATTACTTCAATACACGTGCTCCCGGATCCGGAACCAGATCCGATTATGTCTTATCCGCAATTGCTCGGATTGCATGTGCGCAAGCGATTGCGATTGTGATCAAGAATTGGATTTTCCGCAAAGAAAAATGGCCTGTCGGCTAGGACCGCAGCCTTTATCCTGTCGCGATCCTTCGACGAACTTCACACCCGAAAGTTTGGGCACCGACGCATTCGAAATACCGGATTTTGTTAGTCCTAAAGCATTTAGAGACTTTGAAGAGGGCGAACAGTTGGGTCCAAATGCCGACAAGTCGAATGACTATAAAAACCCCGAGTTTTACAGTTACAATCGGTTCTCATTTTACGAGCTTGGGGCAGCTGTAAAGGCGGCAAAGGACGCACCCGATCCTAAATATAGACAAGAAATCAATTCGGAAAACTTAAATCGCTTGTGGAGCACACCTCCAAAAATTCAAGAATTTGTATTCTATATACTGAAGTAGAATATGTTCAGGATATTTCTTGGCTCTGGCTCTTAAGATGACAAGTTCCAAAAACAAAGGGTTGATATAGATCTTAACCTATATCAAGCAAAAAATCAAAGCTTTCGATTATATTATACAAACAGGAACTGCGAATACTTTATGATCAAGCTTTTAGAAAAGAGGAAAGGACAAGCAAATGGATTGGGTTAAATCGACTATATGTACTTTATGGGGTCGTGTCCGTCTACCAGTTCCGTTCTATTCTCTATAAAACACACCCTGATCAAATTTTAATTGCTTACATAATTATTGATAAATGCAATTTTTAATAAATATAATTTTTACTTGAATGTACTTATATATATATATGTGTATAGTAATATTTATGGCTTGATATAGTTTAAAAAGAACTACGAAATAATTTAGTTATAATAAAATACAAAAATATAATATATCAATATAATAAATAAATAAACTAAAAATAAAAGCGAGTTCCTCAATGCAGAGACTGTACCGTAAACTCAATACTCGATCACTTTTTTGTTCGAATTATAAACATTTATAATTCCGAATTGCGAAAATAAAGGAACTGTTAGTTCCAGATTATGATTAGCAATTATCAATATATAGTATAGCTTTTATACAATACCATAATAAAATATAATACTAATTGTATATTTTTTGATTCTAATATGTTTTTGAGCTCGTCTCATCTTCAATATTGGAATAAAAAAACAATTAATAATTCCGAGTTTCGATAACAGCGGAATTCCGACATTAGTAAAAGATTTTTATTAGCAATGATCAACTTAGAGCTTTTATACAATAAAATAAAGCAGTGTGTGGTATATTTATTGGTTCTAATATTTTTTCATCTTTTTTCTCTTATATTCGAAAAAAAACCGAATTGTAATTTCGAATTTCATGTGTATCTGAAGGAAAGTTTCGGAATGCGATTAGTTAAAGCTGTCTATTCTACGATTATAAATACTGGATTAATTGGTTATGCAGAGTCTTGTGTTGATCAGAACGAAAGTTAAGGAACTCTTGATTATGCTTGAAATTTCTTAGGATTTTCGATGACTTTCACTGTTGGAGGCAGCCACAAAACTCGACTGCCGTTGCAGTTGCAGTTGCAGTTGCAGTTGCAGTTGCAGTTGCAGCTGTTTTATGCAAATGCAGACGCGTTTTTGGTTTAACATTGTGAACTTTGCATTTGGCTTCATTGTTGGTTTGGCAAGTTTTGTGCCAGATTTCGCGCTCGCCGTGTGATTGCGGGGAACGACAGCGATAACAACAATAATAACAACAAAGCGGACAACAGCAGCAACAACAACAATAGTAGGACTAACAACAATGGGAAAGTCGACAACGAGTACTTATTTGGCTGGTTGCTTAATTAAAATGCGCAGTCGGTGCGAGAGCTTCATTTGGCTCGCTTAATCGCCCCGGCGCAGAGATTCGCATCGGCCAAACCGAACCGCCGAGCCACGCCCACAATTCACATCTGCCCCCACCCTCGACGTCGTTCCTTTGCATGTAAAGTGTCAAGTTTTTCATTATAATTTGCATATTTTTCGCCAGCGCGTAAACTTTTCGCCTACTCACCACGTGCCCCGCCCACCGCCCATTGGCCAAAAATACCAAAACAACATAAAAAAAAAAACAAAAAAGAGGACAGGAAGAAAAGCTGAGCCTGGTAAATGACAACAATAAGCATTATGGCATGTGCCTGAATAGTTACAAGGACCTCCACTGGCCTGCTCTGGCCCGGCACTCTAGGCTAGATCTGCTAGATACACAGAATGTATCTTTTAAGTTATTTTCAAGTTTAATTTTTTGACTCTGCGCTGTGTTTTTGTTTCTCGCCTCCCAAGCTCCACCCCGCCCACCGCTCACCCGCATTCAGTCAAACTTCAGGGTCTCAGATCCTGCGAGGCCGTCGCTGAGCCGCGGCGCATAATCACGCGAAATCTGAAAACGTGTCTTGTATAGTAATGAGCACTGATTATAACTTGAAATTGTGTGTGAAAGTACAGTTGTGTGCGCAAGTTATGCTACGTGGCATACTCCTCAAAGTTGTGAGTTCCCAAGTTCTGACGCACCAAAATGAAAACAAAGAAAAATCTCCGAAATTTGACTTTTCACAATGTATAAGAGTTAAGCTTGGACTTATGTAGAATGTGTTGGCTTTTATTTTTCTTAAATAACATATTGTAAATATTTATTTATTACAGATGGTTTTAAGAGCAATTTAAAAAAAAAAAAAAACGAAAAGGAACTGTCTTAAAATAAAAAAAAAACAAATAAAAAAAGGCAATTCTTGTTTTAAAATAAATTTCTTTAAATAAATAGTATAAGAGTTGTCTACAAATAGTTTAATCGTTGTAGGTGGGAAAGATAGTTTTTCTACATATAGTATAAGTATATAACAGTCGTATAAGTGTTACTAGTATATAAAAAAGTTTTTAGTTTTGTATTCGTAGTAGGTGGGGAAAAGGGCTTCGGCTGTATGTAAGAAGTATAAGAGTCGTATAAGTGTTGCCAGTAAGTTAAAATGTTGCTAAGAAAAAATATTTCTAAATGTAATCAAAGTAGGCTATAAAAACGGTTTTTAGATGCATAAAAGTAGTATAAGAGTCGTATAAGTGTTGCTAATCAGTATAAATGTTGCTAAGCACAAAAATGTAAATACAATATAGTAATGTATAAGTATTGGAAAATAATTTAGTGCTATAAAGTTTATATATAGAGTTATTTAAGAATAATAGGAGTAAGATAATAACAATTTATTTTGAAATAAAGGATCATGTGATGAAATTCAATGGTATTTGTGCAATATAAGAGCTATTATTGAACTTAAACATTTGTTTTTGTTGCATATTTCTGTTAGCCACTGTATTCCATTTTCTTCACTTGTGTCACACCTTGTAATACTATTTGATGTGTATTTAAACTTAAAATGATGTCTTCTTAATCAACTATAAAGTCAGGGTCCAAGCGGACGACCGTTGTGCCGTTGGCTTTTCCGTCGCCCTCTCTTACTCCCTCTATTGTGACATGAAGCTTCGAGTTTCGAGCTTCGAGCTTCGAGTATTGTGCCAACATGGATGCCACGTTCACCCACCGAACGTGTCGGACAGATGTGAGTGTGGGTGTCTGAGTGTTAAGAGCCTGAAGGATATTATATAATGTGAAGTAATTTGAATGTGAAGTGTGTGGCAGGGAACATGGCTTATAAGACTTATACGTGTGTCATGTGCTGCCTTTCGATTTTCCTTTTGCGTTTCCTCTTTTGTCTTGAAAACATCAAAAACTGTCAACCATCCATATTCAGCGTTATATGCGAGTGTGTGTGTGTGTGTGTGTGCGAGCGAGGGCGGATTAATGAGATTTTCTTTTATGGATTTATGATGATTATTTCTATTATTAGTTAAGCGCGTGACAGTCGACAGTCAATTTTCGCAGCGGCCATTTTGATGGCATTTTAAAGTAATCCATTGATATATGACCAGTCTGCGTGGTTGCTTCTGCTGCTTCCAGCTTTCCCAGCTTCCCAGTTTCTCATTTTTAACCGCACTAAATCACAAAAATTGAACGACCCGCGCACCATTAGCCTTTGCCTTATTTATGGCAACGCGACATTCAATGACAATTCAATATATTTTACATGCCCAGCTCTCTTTTGCAGTTGCACAAAAAATATAGAATTGGTATCTGTCTTTCTACTATCCAGCGGTCAGTTATCATTCCCTGGAGTCTGCAGTAATACACTTTTATCCTAGAAGTCCAATGTAACCCCTATAAATTGATATAACTGAATTTTAGAGAGAAAAACTCAAGTCTTTTCTAAGTAGTAGAATAATATTTTATATATATAGAATCAATATTTCTTATAGAAGAACTTTTAAAATTGATTTAAGACTATGATAATGATAATGACAATGATAATGATAATGATAATGCGAATGATATTGATAATGATAATGATAATGATAATGATAATGATAATGACAATGATAATGATAATGTTAATGATAATGGTAATGATAATGGTAATGATGATAATGATATTGATGTTGATAATGGAAATGATAATAATATATATTATTGTTTGAAAGAGTATCCTTTAGTCGTGTTTTTTTTACTACCAACAGTATTATGTTGTGCTTTTTTTTTGTGGTCGCCCACCATTTGGCCTGTCCTGAAAACAAATTCCGCAATGGTCGCACACAATAAACCATAACAGACGATTAATTTCATTATCCTCGGGCATCGAAATCAAAAATACGATTCGATTTATGCGTGCGGCCACAGCATCAACAGTTCCAAATGCAATTGTCCGCCGATTGTTGTTTTTTTTTCCCAGTTTGAGGTTATGAAATGTTTTCTAGTCTGGCATCAATGGCATGTCGAATGAGTGATAAAAAGATTTCGTATTGGGGTTCATAATTTGTCTCATATTTACAGAGTTTGGCTTTTGGCAGCTGCAACATAAATGTCTTAAGACTATAAATAAATATAGTATAATATTATATGCAACTATCATGTGTCAAGGCTAGAAACTCATGAAATCATTTTCTGGAATAATATGCAATTTAATAAATTCTATTCCCAAACTAATTCTAGATAATGTTAGCCGAAACAGAGCAATGTTATGCTGAAACAGAGTATTACGAAGTTGGTTAAAGTCTTGTTTTTTTCGGACTTAAAGCATAACCAAAACTTTATTATAGTTTACATACTTTAGCTTATCTTAGCCCAAGTAATATCCATTAAACTAGCCATACAATATTTGATTTATATTATTGATATATTTTATTTCGGATGTTTAACCGTTACCAATCCAATTGACGTATGGTAAAGGTTGTTGGTATAAAAGAAACTAAAACAATACATTTTTGAGTTAGCGAGATTTTAGTGAGGAGAATATGACGTGGATATATGCACTATTACTGTATTTTTTATGCGATGAAATTGCAATATGTGAAGAAATATCAATAAGTAAAAAAAATATTAATATTTCTAATGACGAAGCAAAATAAAGTGTTTGTCCAACTAAGCTAACAATTAAAACTGAGTTATTGAAGTGCGGAAATTTTCGGATAAAAAATAATTTATAGATCTTATTGAAAATAACGCACAAACGCGACCCTTCATAATTTAGCTCCGTAATCTTAATGGTGTTTTATCAAAAGAATTCTTTTTAAAAAGTTATTTATTGTATTTATATTTTTTTACTTGTTAAACATGACTTTTGTTTGCTTTTTATTTCGAAACATTTCTTTCTTTGGCCATGTGAATTATGATTCATTTAAAGGTTTATCTATTTTAATGGTTTTCATTTGCTTTGGTTGCATTTCGACTGCTTTTTGCAGCTGGCTCATCCATTGCCTTAGCCAAATTCTCCCTCGGCCATCGCTCAATTCCCCAGAGCGCATTTTATTCTAATTGTTTTGCATTGTTTGTTTGTGCGTTTTGGCCAACTTGCGGTTTGATGGCTAACAGAAACATTGTAAATAGAGCAACAAATGGGAAACAAAAAATATAAGAATACAAATAATAATAATAATACCTAAATATATGGAGTGTGTGTGGGTGTGTAAACACATCTCAGCTCTCCCTCTTACTTTCTCTCCCTCTCACTTTCTCTTCCTCTCTTCTTCTTTTTTAAGTCGCGCGCGATGTCAGTTTCAAAAACATGGCGCGTTTCCCTTTTCGGCTCCGAGACTAAGTCCAAATGCTTGCTTCTTGTTATATTAGTGTTGTGTTTATACCCTCTAATTGTGAATTGATTGAATGGGATAGTGTGTATGCTCAGCATACAATTGAGTGTGGACGTTGGCAAGAGACCTTTTCTGAATTGATTTTTTTATAATGATAAAGTATTTCGTTTGATGAATGGGTAGACCGATATTTGGATATAGAAAGATATAGCCTTAGTTATATATACTTATATAATGATAAACTAATTTTTGAATTAGAATATTATCAAAAAAACAGATGTATGTAAGGAATTAGAAAAATACTTCTTATAGGGAACAGGCTAGTCGAGTATACCCACATGCACTACAATAGCATGATGTTATAATGAATACCTTAAACTTATACTTATTTAAACGTATTGGAAATCTGGAAGTAAAAGTTAGTAACAAGAAAAAATTGAGTATATTACAGTCGGGTATGCCCAGCTAGACACAACTAGTGTATTTTCCTATGTATATTTGTGTTATTTCTATTTGTATTGCCACGCTTTTATTTTCGTGGTCGTTGGACGCCACAGGAGACGGCAGGACTATCGGAAGCCAGGAGTCGTGTCCTGTTTTGCCCTGGACGGAACGGAACAGGACGAAACGGGACGAAACGGGACGAGATGCGAGTGGATCTGAGTGGAGTTCGTTGCGTGCATTGCTCGAGGTCATGTTTAGCTTTTTCACCCCTTTCAATTGCTCGCACTGGCAGCCGACCCTTGAGGGTAGCACCACTAAAACCAGCTTCACATTTGTATTGCTGTTGCTCTTGTTGTAGTTGTTGTTGTTGTTGTTGTTGTTGTTGTTGTTCCTGCTGCTGCTGCTGCTGTTTGTTTGTGTCTCATTGAGCGAGCGGGTCTTTTGATATGGCGCTCAAGCGTTTCGAACGGATTTATTTGCCAAGTTGATGTCGAGGCGAAGCAGTAAAAAGTTTCCTTGCCTTTCCTTGCCTTTCCTTGCCTTTCCTTTCCATTGCTTGCGTTTCGTTTCGTTTCGTTTTGCTTGTCGGCGTGCACGCGGTAACTGTAATTGTCATTATGCCCCCCGGGCCAATGCCACGCCCACGCTCAAAACATGCCACTGAACGCCCACAGTGGCCCCTGGTGCCCCATTCGAATGTTTGTCTTTCGCATAGAGTGAGCGCGAGACTAGGTCTCACTCCACCCCCCACCACATTCACTCATCGCCCCCTCCCCTTTTGGACTAACAAAGTGCTTTTCATGTTTCCACACAAACGCTGCGTGCAGTTTTCCATCATCATTATGATCATCATCATCGTCATTATGAAGATGGAACGTCATTAGCTGTGGCTGCTGCCTTGGCACGCCCAAAGTATCTATCAATATTTGCATTTATAAGTTCTTTGCCTTGCGGCGTATTTGTTGAGTTATTAACTGAAATTAAGAAAATTGAAATGCGTTTCGTTGCGTTCGCATTTGTGACAGAGCGTGAAATTGCCTCAACTTCCAACATCCAGCTCCACATTCTCGAAAAAGTGACCATCGTGGCCCGAATGAGTCGTTTTAACTTTTGTAATTATGCGACAAGATAATTAACTCAATTTTTGGCTGCCTCGAACAATAACAACAACAACGACAACAACAACAAAAACAACAGCCACAATTCGAACAAAAGGAGTTTTGGGGGGCATATGCATTGGGCCCAAAACATTTGGCAAGCCAAAATGGTCATAAAACCCACCGATTTCTATGAAAAGCAGTCAGAGTGGGGATTTGCGCATTTGTAGCATACTTTTTGGGGCTCTTGCAAAAGTGACAAAAGCCACCCGGAAAGCAAGGCAAAATTTTCAAATGCCTTTGTTTCATTTTATTAGCTCAAATGTAATCTTATATAATGTTCTGTCGCTTTGCAAATGTTCCAGCAGCGGACCGAATTCCATTAAAGCAGCGAAATCCTCATTAAGAATGCCAATTGCGGAAAATCTGGGCGTCACAGCTTAAAGTCAGCGGACTGAAAGCCATGTGACATTTTACTAACGGGATCTGCTTGTAAGATAGTTGGTGATGAGTACATATGATAAACAGCAAATATACTTGTTTAGATATTGTGAGATATTTCACTTATAAATTCATTATAAGAAGAGATTATTTTAATTTTTATAGGTCATCGTTGGATTCATATATAAACCAGACGGAAAGCACCCATATATATATAATGCATATAGAACTGAAAATAAGTAATAAGTAACTCTTTTTTTAAATAATACTAACAACTATGACTTTGAATAGGTCTTAAAACTTTGTTATTAATTTCTCTAAATAAACTGCTAATTAAAAACAAAGAAGTTTACGAGCTAACTGTCATATATGATCTGGCAGCTAGACATAGATAAATTAAAAGTTGAAATTGATTGCATTCAATAAAATGTGGGCCTGCAAAGGATACTTTCCAAAGAAGTTGACCAACCAACCGAATTGCCTCACACATAAGCATGATCAATGGTCGACCAATGGCCAGACGAAAGGCTCGTCAAGGAAAGTAATCAGGAAGATTCGAGTACGTGAGCCTCCAGTGGGCTATGTGTCCATGTCTATGGAGGAGCCCACTCGATTTGTGGGACTGCAAATGGATACTAAATCTATAGCTCCAAAAGCGAGCAGCTCGAAGTTCGCGCCGAAAATTGTGGATTACAAAGTTAACAAAAATCATAAATTTGACAATTTTGAAAGCTGTTCATTCGACGGCTTGAAGTTAATCGTCAGGCTGTTCAATTTATTTCCCGGCTGTCGCAAATGAAATACGATTTATGGCTGTCAATTAATAATTAATATAGTTCTTTTATCATTAAGAACAATCTTTGAAAGATTTAAAAGTTCTATAACCTTTTAATAAAGATTTGATTCCGTGAGTTATTGAACTAAAATCGGGATGGTGTGGAGTACTGGGCAAGCTTTACTAGGACTTTTAAGATCTAAAATGAATTATTCACTGTGAATATTATTCTATTTAATGAAATTTATTCAAGCTGAACATTTTTAATGATTTTTTAATTTTTAATCAAATATTCTACTGACTTTTATTTAATTAGATTTTCATATATTTTATTAGGTTTATATATGGAACACTTCCTACTATCCATTCGGAATGCACATATTGTGCTGCCAATTTTCATGGGGGGAACAGTGAAGTATCATGACTAAAACAGTCACAAGCACATTTGTTAAAAATTTCATCTCTTTACAAACGCTTTCCAGCTGTAGAAATTTTAAATAATTTCTATATCTTTTATAAAAGAAAACAAATTTCACGGCTTCGTGCTCCTTAATCTCAATTAGCTTTGATTATTGGCGACTGAAAGTCTTTAATGAAAAAAAAAAAAAAGTTAGAATACTTAACAAAAGTATTCATTAAGATCCGAATTTATAAACAGTTTTATTAATCCAAAGTAAAACTTTTCAAAAAATTATGAACTCCATTCTGCTGTTCGATCTATAACGATCTGCTATAGTAAACTTTGTATAAAGCAGTCTACCGTATTCGATTAGAAAGTTCTGCCTTGTTTTTTCGCTTAATATTCATGAAATCGATTTTAAACCGTTAGAATGACAGGTGTGTGAATTACTTTGATACATTTGTAATCCGTATATATCTTTGCTGGTAACATGTAAAAGACGTTTTAATATATGTTTGAGTTTCATTTAATCTTATAAGATACATTTT
Organism: Drosophila pseudotalamancana; assembly: GCA_037075185.1. Taxonomy (NCBI): domain Eukaryota; kingdom Metazoa; phylum Arthropoda; class Insecta; order Diptera; family Drosophilidae; genus Drosophila; species Drosophila pseudotalamancana. Next base: position 69,819 of record JBAMCK010000887.1, on the reverse strand, counting down.
TAATTAAGGGAGTTTTTTTATATAATCCATGAAGTTTAAGAGCTTAGTACAAATTAGTGTAAGCTAAAACAAAAACCGTTCTACTTTATAACTTATAAACTTTTAAATTCTTAATTAAGTCTTATCGAATCTTTGATAATTCTACTACTTCCAAGTATGTCAGGGCCAGAAAGTCTCGCAATGTAAAAATTGAACAATTTTTTCTTAGTCCACTGTATCTTCTAGTCGTACCCAACCGATTAGATCACATTCTCTGTCTTACCCTATCGTAATGCCTCAGTTAAGTTTAATAACTAATTTATCGCCAGATGTGAGTACACATCAGCAAATAGCTATATATCATAGCTCACAGATAATGCGCCCTGATTAAAGGCCCGTTGGCATTCAAAAGGAAACACCCGCCCACCCGCTGAGAGACGTTAAACCCTAAAATTTGAACCAACGCGCGGTGGTTGATCTGCTGACTTTGGCATTTGCATGGATTTGTGTCCAATTCTGGATGGATGTGTATCATGCACGTCATCACCATCATCATCATCATCATCATCAGCATCATCAACATCATCACCATCATCATCAGAGTCATAAGTATCATCATCTAAAGTAATTGGAGGCACACTTTGCGTCATTTCATTGAAGCGTGCTTTGAAATTATTTTACAATTTTTAATATTTTTAGGGGGGATTACGAGTGTGCGGCGTGACTCGGCTAATTTAGAATTGTGGGAACTCTTAAGGCACTCAACTTTATTAGGATAAGTGTAGAAATTTAACCTTGTAATGAGTTCTGTTGCCATGTGTGAGAATTTCAGGTGTCGCTCAGCTAATCTCCATGTTTTCAACTTTCGAAAATAATCCCATGTGAATAATGTTGTATGTAGCTTAAGTATTGTATATAATGTATTACATAAATAATTCCTAATCGTAACAAATATAAGTGCTTTAATCTTGAGTGAAGAAATACCCTGTAGGCAGCTTAATATACTTTTATTTAAAGAAGGATTTACAGAGAAACTAATTTTATTTTTGTATACATATTATAATAATTTAATAGAAAGAATATTTACTATGCGATTATATTTATAACAGTAAGTGTAATGCAAGTATAATTTTGTGAATTATAAATAACAAAAAAAATTAATTATACTTATAGAATGATATAATTCTAAGCCTTAAGCTTCTTTGAAGCAGGGTAACGCATAAATGGGCTTCCAATCTGAATAATCAAATATTTTGTCTCATATTTGTATATAAATCAGTAAATCTCTTATATGAATTTCGTAAAGGTATACTGTGAGTGCAAATAAAATAAAAATTACAATCTTAAGTTTCCTAATAGTTTTTCTAAAGTTCCATCAACTATCATGTCTATAGATGAATTAGCATACTATCTAGATATATGAAATAAACAAAAATAAATTAAGTATTGAAAAAAGATATCATAATCAAATAATAAAGAGTTTTTATAAAACATTCTTTATTTTGAAGAATTAAATCACAGCGAGGACACATTTATCATTAAATTTAAAAATGTTTACGTTACGTAATCTTTCTCTTTAAACATTCTCGCGTTCTTGTAACAAAAGCTCAACCTTAAATAAACATAACTTACAATACTTAATTTACTTTAAATATTATTTTTTGCCTAATTATGTGGTGTGGAGCAACTTCGAAAAGCCTTGAAAAAAAAAGTTGAAATGAAATTTAAGCGACGTCAAAGAAAATGGTGGCGCAACACAATGTGGCAAGTGCCACGCCCACAAAGCAGGGCCGCCTGCAAAGAAGCTGTCAAGCGTTGAATGTAAATGCCAGGCAGCCAAAAGATAAGCTCCCCAGTTCCCCATCCCCCAATGGGAGACAGCCCCTGAGCCACAGCTAAAATTAAAAGAAGAACAAGAAAAAAAAGAGGATGGCAAAAAGGAAAAATGATAAGAAATCGGCGCTGCCAACTTGACACAATGAACTTCATATTAATATGAAGTAAATAAAGGCGGCGAACCAAGTGTTGAAGTGAACTCGACTCGACTCAAGTGCATTATGGAGGGGTGTGCGAGAGTGTGTATGTATGTGTGTGTGTGTGTGTGTGTGTGTGTGTGCGGTGTTGAAAAGATTTATGGCACAAAAATGTAACGAAACTTTAAGAGAGCACCCCATAAATTAGCCGGAGCGGAACTGCCAACTCGGACTCCGACTCGGCGTCGAAAATTTGTAGCTGGTTTCTATTTTGACAGCGCCTTGCGACGCCTCCTTAAACTACCCTCGATGTTAAAAGGGTTGGCAGGGAGTTTTGATATGACAGCGAACGGGACAATATCTTGAGCACAATTACTCCCAAGTATTCGTTATACGTTGTATGTAATCGAGAAACCTTTGTCTCATATTTATTTATGTGTTTGTGCTTTAATAAAACAGGTGGAGAAATTGATACATAACTATCTAAAATTTTGGAACGGGTTGAATTATGAAATAAAAATTAGATTTAATTGACAAATATTCAAAATATTATTCCATAAAATATTTAAGTGTCACATGAAATAGACTTTCGATTAAGGCTATAATAATTACTTTAAGGACTAACAGTTGATCATTAACAAAATCGATTTATTTTGATTATTATCGATTTAGATAAAGTATACAATGAATCGCTAAAAGTATATTATTATTTAAAATGTATATTTGTATATTTTGTATCAGTATTATATTACAATTTGTAAAATAAAATATACTATAGAAAACTGACAGCTAATACTTAAGCATATGCAGACTGTACTTTTTTTTTTTGTAGTCGATAGTTGTGCAAGATCAAAACCAAACTGAAATTAAAATGTTGAATTTGGATTAAACTTTATTCAATTCATTAATTTTATTTTATTCAATTAAGTTCAATTTTTTTTTTCGTTACAGGGTATCTTACAGTCTCATAACCTTTCCGCTGCTGTTTGCGCCTTATCCTTTATGCTTCATCCTTTATGGTTATGTGTGTAATTCGGTACGTTTCTCAGTCGACGCACCTTTCATAGAATATCGGGTGTCCCGCTTTTCGGCTTATTGTTATTGATGTTGTTATCAGTTGCAATTATTTTTTTGATTTACACATTTCGGCTGCCTCTCCTTTTTTTCCGGCTTTTCCTCTTCAATTTTTGTTTTCCGACTGGTGACAATTTTCTCGCGTCGTTTGCGGTTTTACATGTTGCCTGAGCGAAAAGGAGGGGAGAGTGCAAGCTCTCATATTCCCAGATAGGTAGAGAGCCAGCCGCTCATTTATGGGGCGGGCTTAGCTCATCTGAGGTTTAAGTGCTGTGTAGGGTGGTGGGTTAGGGGGTGGGGTGGGTGCGAGGGTTGGGGGGGTTAAACAGTTTGCATTATTGACAGTTGTTGTGGAATAATCAGATTTAAAACGTTAAATGTCGACGCCGTTTGGTTCAGCTTCCACTTCTCTGTCTTTTTTCTTCATCCATAGGTTGTCTGCTCGACAGGCAGACGGACACGGAGCGAAGGATGAGACGGAGCGGAGGATGAGACGGAGCGGAGGATGCGACGGACAGCCATATTTTGTGTGCCTTTGTTTTGGGCTCGGGCTGTGTTTTTGTGCTCCGCTTTTATCTTGTTGGCTTGTTTTTTGGCAACATTGCCACAGATTGGCTTTGAATTTAAGTAGCAATTTCCTCCCGCTGTTGTTGTTATTGTCATTGTTGTCGCTGTCGGCTTTGCTGTTGTCCGCGTGGACACGGCCCTGCAGCATTTAATGAAAGTTGAAATTTTTGGCCCATAAGTTAACGGCAACAATAACCGATAATATTGGCAGGTGTAATTTTCACCAGGTAAGCCCAATAGCAGATATTTGTGGCTCATTTTGAGGGATATTCCTGTAATTCGGAAAAGGTTTTAGAATAACAATAATACAGTATGATATGAAGGCAGCTTGTCAAGTCGTTTTCCTTAATGTTTCCATTGATATTTATATTTATGTATATATTTATATATGTTTATTATTGGAAAAATATTTAATATGATATATATTATATTAATATATATATATATAAATATATATATATACTAACACTTTTGTGCCTACTTAAATTTAATTATTTTTTTATTTATTTATTTATTTTCAGTTAAATTTTTGAAGGTTTTTTTTTATTTGTAAACTAGACCTTAAACAAAGACAATGCTTTTCTAATACTATCCCAACTAAATAGTGATGAAGACTGTTTCAGAGTTTCTGAAGTACATATATGTATAAGAAAATTGTATCTGTTAATGACATTTCCCTTTAATTTAATATATATTTTCATTCTATGTTCCGTTTTACTCCATTATATAATCGGCCTACGTAAACGTAAGAAATCAACAATATTTAATTTGGGTAGTTGGTAGATCAAAGATGCATAAAATTATAATATATTCCAGAATCTATTATGTAACATATTATAGAACAGAATATTCGTATATATAAATAAATCTTGCTGTTACGTTTCATTGAGGTTAACAGACTTAAGTTGTAACTTTTGAACGTGTTTGGAATTACTTTGCTAAGTTTAAAGCTTACGTTAAAATCTAGACTTGTGTTACGTAAATACTTTATAATACTTTTTTAAGAATTCATTCAATATTGTATATTTTTGTCAAAGTTTTTGTTCGAATTTTATGTTAAATCATTGCGTTACGTAACAAGTGTTAGACTTCAACTTTCTCTTTCTCTCTCTCTCCCTCTGCTCTGCACATATTAGAACTTGCTTAGTGTCTAATCCCGTCTAACGGTTGTTAACTACGTAATATGTTTGTCAATTTTCAACGTAATCAGGTGCAACGTAATCCCACGTAAGGTGCTATCTAATGTCACGTAAGCTCTTTTATCACATTTAATGCAGCGCAGGTAGCCCTGTCGCAGGCTCTACCCCCACCTCCATCCCCTAGTCCCCCCTCCCTCCACTCCATCAGCCATCATCTGCGAAGTGCATTTGCTTAACACATTGCCGAGAGCTGCATGCAGCTTGCGTCGCCGCCAACAGCGAGTGCGGCGGCAACCTTCTGGCAACCCTTTACACCCACCTACACACACACACACATACACATACACATGCACACACACACAGTGGCACACACATTCGTGCATAATCAAATTCAATTGCTCATTCAAAACATTAAACTGTTTATTTTTGGATGAGCGTTCGACGCAGCTTTTGGTGGGCAAGTGGAGAGCGGGCTGGAAAGGCGGGCGAGTGGGGGGCTGGTATGGTGCAGGTGGGGTGTGTCGGCTCAAGTGGCAAAGGCACTTCATCATGCCGCCTAATCATTTGACCCACTTGAGAGTTGTGCAAATACTTTTTACGTAGTTGCCACCCAGTCGAAAAACGCCCACGCGGGCTGCCGGCTGGTATGCAATCAGACAGAGCGAGACAGTGCTAGAGGAAGAGGAAGAGGAAGAACGGAGAGGAAGAGGATGAGGGTGAGGGAGAGAGGCACACATGAGCCGGGCTCTAATCCTTTCAACAGTCGACTCGGAGTCGTGAAGCAGTTTTGCATGCATGCAGCAATCGTAGAGCTAGACAAGGAAATGGTAAGTGCCGGATGAAGGGGGGAATTCAAAGGGGGGCAGGCGTGGTGCTTGGTTGGCAGTGAAGGCAAGGAATTTGGAAAATCTCAGCTCAGTGTCAGGTTGCACGTTGAAAATTTGTCGTCATCGTGTCTCGCACACAAAAATGGCGTTAAGCATAGAATTTTGCCAAGCAAAGAAACAAGATGCGAGAAAGACGAACAAGTGGAAGGGGGTTGCGGAGAGGGGTTGGGGTGGCAAAGACAAACACATCGCAGGGACGCGGCTTGGCTGCGGCTCAAGGATAAGGCGCAAAATAATAAATTATATTTGCGTGATTTGTGTTTAGTTGTTGTTGCTCTTATTGCTCTCGCAGCTATTGCTTGTTATTGTTGTTGTTGCCTTTTGCATATATTTTGTAATGCTTCAAATGTTGAGCATAAATTTTTAAAAATTTAACTTGCGCTGCGGCCTTGGCTTGTGTTTTGCTTTGTTGTTGCTGCCGTCGTCGTCGCCGCCGTCGCCGCCGCTTGATTAGCAAAAGAGCGCGCCAACCGCCTCTCTTTAACGCACGCTCACTCTCACACATTGGAAGGATGCGCAGAGAGTGCAAGCAGTTGGGCGTGCAGTTAAGAGAGCGAAAGCGCTTGCAGTGCGACGCTCTTAGCTCGACCAGAGTTGCCAGCTAGTGGCGAGCGTTAAGTGCATGCGAATTGTTTTCGAGTTGGTTTCAATACTTCTGCTGACTCACCCCCCTCTCCGACCCTTTGCCAGCACCTTACATGCTTGCAATTTTTCTCACACGCTTAACACTTGAATGCACACACACACACACGTGTACACACGTACACACGCACAAATCAAAACAGCATTAGTTGCGCTTTTGCTGCTTGAAAGGATAACGGTTAAACGCTTGGCTGGGGTCAGCAGTTGACACTTCAGAGTTCAGCCGAAAAACCAAACACTCTGGCAACCCGGCAGCAGTGTAAACAACAATAACAAATATCACATAAATGAAGGAAATTGCAACAGTAAATTTAACGCGTGCCGCTGCTCACATTTGTAATCAGGCAATTTCATTTCAATTGAGTGCGTCATCTGTCCCAGCGTTGCCCCATCAGCCAAAAAGTACCCCCCAAGCAGCACCCCTTTTGGACCAACAAATTGTGCTAACTCATCGCCTGCAAGCCATTAAATGTAGAGCTCTTAAGTCCCGCGCGCGCTGCCATTCAGCATTTCCTTAGCAGCAGGATTAACGTGAGCTTCAAAAAAAAAAAAAAAAGAACACAACAACAAAACAAAAACAAAAAAATGGAATATATAGAAATTGCTTTTACGATTGTCAAGCAGATGCAGCAGCCAACCCTCAACACAATATGCGAACCCAATCCAAAACAACGCACACAATGCAACCGCAATGGCAACACTAACAACTCGCCTCTACGTATGTATGTGTGTGTGTGTGCGTGTGTGTGCGTAATGCCAATGACATTTTTTCTCTCATTCCCCTTTGGGTTTTTTTTTTCTCGCTCAGCTCATTTTTCACATATTTTTGCCAAACTGCAAACTATTTTTGGAACCCCGCATATGAGGGATGACTGCTGCGCTTCTTCTTCTGCTTTCCATTGTTGTTGTTGTCGGCACTCGAAACCGTTAATTGGGTTTTATTTTTAATGATGTTTAGGCGCGACAAACGGAACTATTTCCAGCCCACGCTGATATTTCGGCCTCTGCAACAGTGACTCCCAATTATTTATGTAAAATTCCGGGGGGAGTTTTCCGTGATTTATGTTTTCCACTCTCCATGGAGTTTGTTTTCGTTTTTCACTCAGCGTGGAACAAAAACAATTCAACAGCTAATTGACCAAGTGACGATTGAGAGAAACTCTACAAATAGAAGATGCTATAGCTATCGTATATATCCGCTTCCTAAATGCGGTTAATGAACAGTTAGTCTATAGAGTGCGGGCCTTAATGGTTTTTCAATTAAGTCAGGCGAGTGTAAATGGGTACGAATTTTATTAAATATATTCGGATTCTTTAAAGTAAGGATTATTTAAAATTAATAGTTTTTCTTTCGATTTAGTATCTGTATTTCTGAACAGTTTCACTATATTATCTGATTTATATACCTAATAAACCTAATGTTAATTTTATTCCATTTAAAATTTATTTGTTAAAAATGGGAAGTAAAAGTTGTCTTACTTTGGTGTTTCTTGAAAAAATTCTAAGTATTGAATTATTATTTTTCTTAATTTATTTTTTAATATTTGATAATTATTAAGCCTTAAAATAGAAAATAAAATTTTTAGTATACAATTTTTGACTTATAAATAAAATATAAAATATAAAATATAATCATATATGATATAAAAATAATAATAATAATAATGGAACTACTAAGAATTCACATATGTATGATTGAAGAAAATTCGAAATAATATCAAAACAGAAAATTCTTAATCTTTAATTTTTTAAAAACTTACTAATTAAGTTTTGTTAACCTAATTAAATTAAAACTAACATTTTATCTATGTATACTAATATATTATATATAATATAATACTAAAACTCAATAATTTGATTCCTATCAGTAAATTCTCATAACTCTCTGCTATATGCACTGATTGCATCAGCAGCCAAACACCTGCATGGAGCACAACAGGTGTGTCCTTGTCGTAGGGTCGCCTAAGCCAACGTTGGCAGCAGCAGCGGCAGCGACTGCGACTGTGACTGCGACTAAGTGAAGGGAATTATTGCATTGCATGTCCCTCTTAACACATACACAAAGCTTGGCCTCAGTCGGCGTTGATCTCTAATTTATTAGCAATGCAGCCGCAGTCGGCAGAGGCAGCGACAGCGGCAGAGGCCGATACAATAATGACGTCGCAAATGCCGACAAAGGCGTGCATTGAGAAAAACAAAAACAAAAACCGGCTAGCAGCAGACGAAATCCAAAGAGTGCGCCAGCTGTCCATATGAGAAAAGTAGAGAGAGAGTGAGAGAGCATAGGCAAGAGTGTGCGAGAGCGTATTAATGGAAAATGAAAGGAACTGAAAGTGCTTTCGCTCACTGGAAGCAGAATACGAAATGTTCACAGCATGGCGTTCCGTTAGCTACCATCGTTCCGTTAGTTTGCGAGCGATTGTCGTTGGCATCGGACGTTCGTCGTGTGAAATTCAAAGCAATACGGTAAATTGTTACGCGTAAAACGGTTAAAATCAACGTTAAATCGGTACTTCGTGCGGATCGTGCAATTTTAGCGACTCATTTCTTATACGCGCTCAAATCTTATTGCGAATTAAAAAAGAAACAGAAATAAGTTGAGAGCGTTGCAGCATTTGGCGCCGCGCGCGAAAAACTCATTAAAAAGTTCGACGCTTGACATGTTAAATATGCACAATAAACACGCGGCACAACAAGGCAAATATAATTAATTGCCCGCCCGTTTCTGTCTGTCAGTATCCTTTTCTCTTTCTCTGCCTATCTTAACTTCGTGTTTACTTCCCTGTGCATCTGTGTGCTTGTGTGTATGTGTGTGTTATTTAAAAATCAAAATTAATTGCATTTCAAGCATATTTAAATACGCATTAAGTGCCGCATAAACGAGTTTTGCGGTTTCAATTGTGAGTAAACAGCGAAACAACAACAATAATAATAATAACAACAACAACTGTCGCCGCTGCTGCTTGTTGTGCGCGCAATTTCCGGCTTCCGTTTCCGTCGCGCGACGTTCGCGTCCGCTGCAAAAAGTTCTGCCAAAAAGTCGCTGCCCACCAAATTTGTCAGCAGAAGCAGCAGCAGCATCAGCAACAGCAACAGCAACAAGCAGCAAAATATATAATAGTGTTAAATAGCAGCAGATCGCCAGTGTTCCCTGACAAAGCAAAGAGTAGTAGTTTTTATCTTGCCTCCATCTGTATTGAATAAAAAAAAAGAATTGCTTAAGGAAAAAAATATACTACTTACAATTGCATCAGCTGTTGCTAAATACCAGCAAAAAGTGTTGCCGACTTGCCGGCTGCCCCCTTCATTCTTTGCAAAAAAACAAAAACAAATTCAACACGGTGGACGCCGAACTGGATCAAAGGAACAACATTTCGAAGCAGGTTCGTGAATCTACAACTTTAAATTTCTGCTTCTTTTTAACTCCTTTTTTCCTTTTGTCTGATTTTAAGTGCATTTGCGGCATTCAATTTCACGCATTCAACATTTGAAATGCTCGACGTTCAGATATCTCTTAGATTATAAAAACTAAATCTTTTTAATAATCCTATAAATATTTCTTACTCTTCTTTTGAAAAAGAACTTATAAATTCTTTCTTTTCTTTTAATATTATATTTAAATTTGTTTTGCACTAAATTGAAATGTAGGTCTTTAAAACTAGCTAAGATATTAACTTTAAACTGTTTTAAAATTTTGTTGTTTTTATGCTAACAGTTTATAAATTATATATATTTAAAAATTATAGTTTTACTTTTCTTTACTTATGATAAAATAAAAGTTATTATTTAATACAGTTAAAGTTGAGTCTTAAGTTATTTTAAATAATTTATTAACCACAAAATAAATTTTAAATGTGAATAGACGCACATACGATCCGTCTGCAACTGTTTTACAGGGTGTTTGCGAATGAAGGCGTGCAAAGACAAGCAATAAAATGCGAGGCAGTGTTCAAGTTTTTGCGCGCCAAAAAGCAGGCAACAAAAGCGAAAAGCAGAGGTGAGAAAGCGCACCTCGGGGAGTAGGTGAGGGCAAGCAGGTGAAGCAGCAGGCGAGGGCGAGGCTGGTGCCTAGGTGCGAAATGTTTATGTGGCACATAAAACTAGCGCGCATTGTTGGCCCTAAAATGGGCGCTAGGGTTGCCGCTCAGCGATGCCAGGGTTGCCATTTTTATTTTATGCACTTTTATTATGTTTATTTGCTTTGGTTTTTTTAATACTCGAGTCAACAATAATCATAATAATCGTAATCACAGTCGGCAAACGAAACAAGTTTAATGATGTGCGACTGCAGTATACCCTGTAATTGATTTCAGGGCATATTTAATTTATATATATTCATTATAAAATAATACGTTTGTGACTTAAAGAAAATGGAAAAATATTTGTGTTCACAGCAAGAAGAAGAACGTATAGCTAAGTTTGGCTTTGTATGACTGGAAAAGAAAACTGAGCCCTATTACAGGAACTGCCAGCATTATAATCGAGTCATAAGTTTATAAATATATGTTGCCAGTTTATAAGCTGAAATTGTTGTACAGATTGTCGATACCAACAAGTGGAAATACTCAAAAGTTGTTTTGTTTTATAAGCTATTGAGTTAGTTCGACATATCTGCGCTTTTCACTACTTAGAATTTTGATATACCCGCTGCTATTACTTTTGTTGTCCTACAGGGTAGTAAAAAGCCGACGCACCGCCTGTTTTGACCATTTTGTGATGCTTGTTTTTCGCCGCTTTCGCACGTTTGTTCGCACCTAGTCAAGCGCTTGCTTGGCTACAGCGGCAACTGAGGGCCTCACACACTCACACTCACACACCCATACATACACACGCACAGCCTCTCATACTCGCTTTGTTGTGCCTTGCACTAAATTGTTCACAATTGAAAGCGTACTTTCGAGCATTTAGTGCGCACTTCTTGGCCAGCAAATGCTAACGGAATGTGAATGCAAATTCAGGCTTCATATTCTCCCACTCTCTGTTGGCCCTCCCGCAGCTCTTGGCTTTTATTTATCGCACTTTTCCGTTGCGTCTGTCTGCTCAACTGTAGCATTCTTTTAGGCGCACGAGGGACATTTTTTTGCTCAGTTGTTTTTTTTTTGTTTGCCCCTTTTAAAGATGAAAAAAGGTTGTCGTTTTATTTATTCAACATTAGAGTAAACGGACCTTTCTTTTCCACTTTAAAAATATATATTTAGATATTGTTTTGATGGATTATGTTTTGTTGCATGGGAATTCAATTTAGCAGGAAATATTTTCCATTTTGAATAACAATCGTTTGAGTTAAACAATAAATATAAGACTGACTTACGGAATATATTTAAGGAACACTTATTTTTAGAAAAATAAAAGAACATATAGAAAACAAAATATATTAAGCTACACATATATAATATATTATATATATAATAAATTATTTAAAGCCATTATGCAATGTTTTAAACCGTTAAATCTATTTATCTAGAGCACGAACTTTCGTAATATACTTGCTTACAAAAATAAAATTTAGTTTGTGCTTTACATTAATTAATGTAAATAATTTTTTTCAGATATATTCAATTTAGTTCGTGTTCTAATTATTGTAATTTCTGAATAGTAATAGATGTGGAGCAATTATATAGTTTTAAATTAAGTTAATAATATTTTTAATTATATCAGTCATTAGGTATTTATCTGACGAAATATTTGGGGCTTTCAAAGCAAGAAAGTAAAAAAAACATTCTTCGATTAATTTTGTATGAAATGGGAATAAAGACATGTGTTTAAACATAATATTATTATTATTTGTTATTGCTTTTAATTTAATTTAAGTTATAAATAACCAATAATTATATAGTGTATTTTAGAATCCTTAAGAAAAATAAAATTAATATAATGAAATGAAAAAAAGAATAATCTGTAAAAATAATCCGTCGCTTTATTAAAATATTTTTGTGAATCAATGAATTTGGGTATTTTGAAGAGAATTCGAAACGGTTTCCATTTGAAATGCTGCTGAAATTTGGAATTTCAATGAGGCCATCAAAATTCCTCAGCGGCTAATTCAAGTTAATTCGCTAAATCAATAAAATTAAGGCAAGAGGTCGAATAATGCATGCCTGCACACTCCTGCACGCGTCTTTGTGTGTGTGAGTGGCTGCTGTGGCATAATGCTATTAGCTGGGCATTGGCCATAAGGCTTATCGAATACGTGGCTTAATTAGATTAATGAAAAATAGGCTAAGACGCAGACGAAGGCAAGTTAGACAGCGACTAAAACTGGCCTAAAACAATAATGGCTAAAATAGAGAATGGGACAAATGTATTCAAGCACTCATTAAATAAAATACAACTTTAATTTTTAACTTTGGAAAAGTGGACACAATTTTTTTTTTAAACGATGCTTAGCTGCAAATAATGAAAGCTGGAAAATGTTTCTAAAATTTATGGCTAACAAATTTGTCGAACTGTTTAAACGAGATGCTGTCCGTGACACACAACAAATTCAACGTCCCGCTGCCTGCCACTTTCCCTGCAAGCATTTTATGTTTTCAAATTAATTTTAAGCAATTTTCCTCATTTTCCTTTTATTTGGTTTTTCATTTCTTTCCTTTACTTTGCTTTCCTTTCTACCCGCTTGACTTTTCGCCGGCAAACTTCGGCGCGAGTCCGAGTTTTGACATAATCTATTATAAGCGCTTATAATAATTTTGTTTTTTTTTTTTTGTGGGGGCGGATATTGTTTTTGTGGGCGTGGTCGGACTTAATGAGAGCAGCTGGAAATGTTAGATTTTTGATGGCCAAATGTGAACAGAATTTAATTAATATTTATGCGTGTGTGCTTGAAAACAAGTTTGTGTTTTGCAAAAGTCGGCTGAAAGTGTTGGCCAAATTGCAAATACTTGTCCAAATGGCTGGCAGCATAAATAAATCACGAAATTCACAAAAGTTACCTTCCAATTCACAGTGGCTGCCACTTGCGGTTCTTTTACACACACAGACACACGCACACATACACATTTATGAGCAGCTTATGACAGTGACTTATTGTAGCCAGCTTCTGCGTATGTGTGTGTGTGTGGGAGTTGCTCATAAATTTAATAAAAGAAAAACTTAAGTAACTGTGAAGGTGGCTTTAAAAAAGCAAGTAAGAAATCTCTAGTCGAGTGTGTCCGACGAGCAGATATCCTGAATCCCGTGAGTTTTCTTTAATGATAGGAAAATTGAGGAGATGTTCAAAATCTGATGTATCAAAAATGTGTGTTATTAAGCTAAATATATCTAATATTTGATGACTGTAGATGTGCGAGATCTGCTCGAAAAACTAAACTGTGTTATCGATAAGAAACAAAAGATAAGAGTAATCGGTATTTTAAAAGAAAATAGATATGCGCGTCCTATAGGAGTATCTAGATATAAAATTTCAGGTCTCCAGCTTTTAGCTGAGATCCGCTCTTTTATACATACCGACAGACGGACTGGACTTAATTGAATCGGCTAATAATTCTGATAAAAAGTATATATCCTTTATGGGGACGACTGTGTCTCGTTTTGCCTGTCACATACATTTTCGCAAACACATTATACTCTGTTTACTCGATTTTAATGGGTTCAGGGTATAACAAGAAAAATGTATTTTATTTTATTTCTTTTAAGAAACCCATAAAACATCATTTTACAAATTCAGAAATTTCGAATAAAGTTTAAAGTGAAATATTTTACAATATTTGAGTAAATGGATTGGGATTATATTTATGTCTGTTCAATATATTCAAGAGTAATAAATATTAAATAATATTAAATAATATTAAATATACTGTAATAAAAGGTAACCTATTTTTACAAATATATTATATGTGAAATATTTCTTTAAACTTCTTCGAGCCTTTAATTTGAAATATTTGAAAACATATTTTACATTATTATTTGGAACTCAGAATTCTCGCTTTCTCTTCTTATAGCTTTCTCTTTTATTCTCTAGGTATTTCATTCAGTGCGAATAATCGGCATATTTTGGCAGTTTTTTTATATGCAACTTTAACACACAGACTAGCACAGACACTAGCTCACACACACACTCTCATTCACGCACGCATACAGATGAAATTTGGAAAGTCGCAACGCTTTTAGCCAAAAATTTTACCAGTGTTGGTGCCAAAAAATGCAAATTTAAAATGCGTTGGCATGTCAAAAATGCACATATACACACACACACACACACATGCATGGAGTGTGGCGCAGGGTGCAGCTGCAGACAGTGGCACGAAAATCGATAAACGAGATACATGTGTGTGTGTATGTGAGTGCCTGTCGAGGGTTAAGCTTTTAGTAGTATCTTTTGCTATGCAACTTCCATACACGATTTTGGCCTGAGTAGAAGAGAGCGGGAAAAGTTGGGGAAATTGCGAGATGGGGTGAGAGAGAAAGGGAGAGAGAATGAGAATGAGCGGGGAGCAAATAGCTTAATAGGAAGTAGCGTAAAAGCGTCGCTAGAATCGCCCCAATACATATGCATATATGTATATGCATGAATACATATACATTTACATATATATGTGATGAAGTTGATTGGGGAGGGGGTAAAGGGGTGTCACATAACTGGGCTAGCGAACAAAATCGTTGCACGTATCGCGCTCAAGAAATCGGCAAACGCATTGGCATGTCCTTTCGATCCATTGTTGAAGCTGTGCTGCTTCTTCTTTTCGGTGTTGTTGTTGTGTACGGGTTAAGGGGAGTTTGACGAAGGGAAGCCTCTTATCGGATAACTGTCTCTGTGTGAGTCTGTGTGTGTGTATGTGTATCTGGCATTAGTCAAATGCAAATTTTTATAGCAGCCCTTCGTCTGTTTACTGGAAGCTCCGATAAGACCGCGCATCAGCATTAATGCAAAGAAAAAGAAGCAGAAATTTTGGATGTCATTCTAGAGAAGAGTAGACAAGATGTTGCCGAAAAAGACTATTCAAATTATAGGGTATTATAAAGTTGAGCATTCTTGTTGTATGTCTTTTGAGACAGTGTTGTTAGAACGGCAGAAAAACTATTAAAATAATAAAAAAAAAAAAAATAAATAAATTCATAATTATTTAAAATCATTTTAAATGCATTTTCTGATTTATACATTGCATGCATATTTATATTATTTAAATATAATAAAAGTATTGAAAATGAAACATTTCTGTTTATTTTTTTATAATTTATTTTTTATAAAAATGTGAAATATTGTATGGAACTAAAGCATAGGGCTTTGATGTGGTTTTTACTTTTAAGCTATACTTTTCTTTAACTTAAAGCGCATTACCGTCTAACGGAAGTTGCCACAAATGAACAACATTGCCACGACCTTCTCCCTTTGCCGCGTCGCACGCCCACTCCCCAAGCGCCTGCATCACGCGCCCAGAAGTAGGCAATAAGCAACGTGTTTGTGTATGTGGCACAAACATTTTAGCGTATTTTTATTACACATGCAGGCAAGTACGTGGCTCGGTGTGTGTGTGTATGTGTGTGTGTCGACAGGCTCATTGCTGAATTTATGAAAATGTTTGCCTTCTGATATGGGAAGCTGTAAAGCTGAGGGTTGGGCAAAAAAACATTAGCACCCAATAGAGTTTAATGCGTGCGTGTCAGCCGACAATGCTGTATGTGTGTGTGTGTCAGTATGTAACCCCCAGCGGATGTGTATCCTGTCTGCGTGTGGCCCCAGCTGTGAGTCTGCTGTTGGTGCCGCTGCTGCTGCCGACGCCGACGCCAATGCCAATGCCGACGCCAATGCCAATGCCGATGCCTAACGTCAACGCCGGCGCCAATTTGCGGCTTAACATCTTTGAATTATTGAGGCGCGTTGGGGTCGCACACTCTCACTCGCATACAAACATGGAAGCACACACAGACACAAACTCAGGTCCTTCAGGTCCTTTTGGCTGTCGCTCGTCCAGCTTCGTTTTGCGTGCTTTTGGCCAAATTAAAATTTTATCAAAATGAAATTTGCGGTTTTTGTGTGTTTAGTTTCAAATTTTAGAAGTGATTTTTCGTTGCTTGTCGCTGGCTGCGGCAGCTGTTTGTTGTTGTTGTAGTTGTTGTTACTGTTGTTGCTCCATCCACTGCTGCGTTTGGCATTTCCTGAGGCCGGGCGGAAGTTTTGGCTTGTGAAAGTTGGCAGCCAGAGATTTGGATTGTGTTAGTTTTGGGGCAGCGCGTATTTTAGTTTTAGCTAGAAACGCGCGTTTTCGAATTTCGAATCGAGTGCCTAAAAAGTAGACTATGTTATTTGCGTATTGCTGCATTTTATATGAGCAGTGGGTATTTACATTTGTTGCTGTGTGTATGCGAGTGTGTAACAAAAGCATTAAGGAAAAGAAAAATTGTGGATGCCACGGAAATAGAAACAACATTTAAGTAGGAGTTAAAAGCGCTAGCCTTAAGATTTAGCAAGATTTTACGTCTAGATAAATTGTTTGCTATACTATCAATTTAATAATTAAATGAGATTTTTGGTTTGTATTTATTATGAATAAACATATTTCTAACCTAAAGCCTAATTTTGTCGATAAATAAAACCTATCTTATAATTGGAAAAAAGGCTAAAGATAAAGTTTAACATTTATTTATGCGTCTTAATCTTATAAATATTTCAAGTCTTAGCAATTTTATTGTTTGAAATCAATGGCAAAGCTGCTTTCAAAAAAATAATAAGAAAATATTTATTTTTGAGTCTTCCAGGATTCACAGCCTTGCCTAACAAAAACTTTATAGTCCTGTTTTGCCGCACATTAATTCAATTCAATTCAATTCAATTGTATTCAATGCAATTTGCTTATAGATGAGCACGATTATAATTTACTTTTAATACCAATTTTCTGTGCCGTCAGCCACTTTCTTGGGCTTTGTAAATCTCGTTTTATGCTCCAGAGAAAACTTTACTGACATATTTTCATATAATCTGCACCTTTATTGTCTCATCTCTGTTTCACTCTCTTACTCACTCTCTCTTTTCTCTTATTCTCTTTTACTTGGTCTGTTTTTGCCCCGCACTTGTGTTTACATTACACTTTAACTAAGCCGCCTAAAATTATGCAATAAACTTTACTTTTACGTGTCTCCCAGCCACTTGGCATCTCCCTGCAAGCCCCCAGCTTCTGCCTATCGTATATTTATTTTGTTTGTTATTCTTTTTTTTTTTTTTTGTTTTGTTCCTTGCTGTCGCACTTATCCTTGCGATTTTTGATGTTCGCGCATTGTAGCTCGTTAGGGCGGCCATCGAGTGGGCGGGTCGGCGAGTGAAATCGGGATGGGATCGGGAATGCGAATGCGAATGGAAATGGGAATGGGAATGGGATGCCAGAGCGGCGTTGCAAATCTTATTTGATGATGCCACACGGCAAATACTTTAATTTATGCAGTAATCCTATTACAAAAAACAGCTACAACAACAACAGAAATCAGAAGAAGACGAGGTTGATGGTAACCATAAAAAGAAACAAACGAAAAAAAAAAGTACTAAGTATAAAACACTGGACACTGAACGACTGCAAGTTACTCTCTATTGACGAGAAATCGTACTGGAATCTTATTTATTTAATTAATTTTTTAATTTAAAATAAAATTTTTTTGATTAACTTTTATTTCTTGTTTATTGTTTTATTTACAAAGTTCTTCAAATTGATATTTCAATTATATAATATAAAGCTCAATATTTTAGCTTATACTACAAAGATATCAATATAATTATTTAGCGCTATAAAATAGATACATGTGTATCTAAATTAATTAATCAATTAAAAGTAAGACTTAGTTTGTAATATAAAATATAAATGCGGATACTATTGACTCGCCAATTATAGGGTATAACAAGGACAGCAACAACAAGCACAGTGCATTTATGGCTTGGCTAGATTCTTTTTCTTTGCCCAGTTTGCTTTACATTTTATTTTGTTTTCATTTCGTGGACCATGAAGAAGGACCTGTGCCCCATTCCAAACCCTATTCGCCACGCCCACCGCCTACCGCCCAATTCTCTACTCGAGAGCCGATGCGACTCATTTGCATTTTCTGCGCGTTTGCCTTTGGGTTCTGGTATTTTGTTTTTTCTTCGGTGTTTTTTTTTTGTTCTTGTTCTTCTTTTTTTGTATTTTCTTTGTATTTTCATTTTGTGCGCCTTCAGCTCTGCTATTTGCCGCATCTTCGCGTCTTAGCAGCAATTCAATTTATTTTAATTTCTGCTTTTAACACAAAAAATTACCAATTCAATTTTATGACTTTATTCCCCCTTCCGTCTCTTTCACGAAAGCAGCTGCCGCAGATCTGCAGCGCGCTTGACATCGAATCGAAGTAAATGCCGAGCTTATATATAGGTATATACATCCGTGTATATATATATGTATGTGGGCTCTATTGCAAGTTGTTGCCTTAGTTTTGTCTATGCAAACAGCTGCCTGCACCCAGTCGCTTGTCATCTTGTATCGCACTATGCAAATCACTTTATAAATAAATTTGTGAAGCGTTTGGCAAACTTTACTGGGCTCTAGAGCAGCTCTTCAGCTGCTGAGCTTCTTTCCTGCTACTCATTCGCTTGTTCCGTCGCTCACATTGGAAATCAGCTTAAGTCGATGCAAGTGTTAATGCTGGAGCAGCAGATGGAATGGAGAGTGGGGGGGGGGGGGGAGAATGGGGGAATTGGTAAGAATTGGGGGTTGTACGTGACCCACTGCTTGTCAGCTAATCGGATAATATATCTTGGGGTTTGTTCATTGTGCACGGCTTAAATTGTGTGTATGTCGAGTATATGAGTAAATAGTTTAGCAAATGCTTTGTAGCAAAATCTTTAACAATATGTATTGTGGCTTCTTATATTATAAATTTATTTGAGTTATATATTAAATTGCACTATCAATGAATATGTAGAGAAACCCTCTAATGTATTTGCAAGAATATGATATGTATTACAATTTCAATAGCTTCAAGATTTGTTTGCTAATCTTAGAAGATTAAAAAATCGATTTGGTGATTTTATGTACTAAAATGAACTGTTCTAAACTCAATAAAAGTATGCAATGTAAATATATAACACTACAAATAGATACAACATTACATTTTAATATTATTATTGTATTTATAAGAGTATATTTATGTCTAGTTTATATAAATAGACATAATATTATTTATTTATTGCGTATTGCTACTCAAATCTAAACTTTCTCTTTTTATTAACATATCCAAAAGTAAGGAAATTCTTTGAAATGATTTGTAAATACATAATATATTCTCCTTTATATATTTATGTATATATATCGCTACCCAAATCTTAACTTTCCCTCATTCAAAAAGTAAGAGAATTTCCTTAACATGCCAAATCATTAGCCATTTAAGAGCTGACAAACAAGGACTATGAACAAAAGAACTGCCTAAACAGTCAATCAAAATGCTTCGTCTGTGACGGCACGTCAAAGGAATAACATCAAACATTAATAAGCAGACAAGCCCGATACCCTCTCCCACTGCCTCTCCCAGCGGCTAAACGTGACACTTTTTGCCGTTGAACTTATGTAAAACACGTGACAACAAAGGGAAGCGAAAGGCGGCTCACTCAATCAACGATGATGCCTGGCCCCCTTCCCCTTCCATGGCATCCCCTTCTGGCATTCTTCTTTTAGCTGGGGGCGTGGCATAGCGATAAAAAGCGAATACATTTGGCCATAAACATTTCATGAAGGCGCAACAAAAACAAAATGAGTAAAAATAACTGAAGTAAGCAAAAAGTTGCTGCGTTTATCAAGGATGAACTGCAGTAAAAATGGGGCTAGGTAATAAAAGGAGCAAAGGAAAGCCAAAACAGGATGTGAGCAACAAAAACAACACAAGCGAAATATAGAATAAACAAAAATGTAATATGCCCGCTGGCATAGACAAAATCACAAGTTGCGAGCATGTGGCAACGCCGTAGCGGCAGCTGGCCACAGTTACCCAACACTGACGCTCACTCTTAGCCAATTGTTAAACACCGAGAGACGGGACAAAACCAAAAGACTTACACCCCAAGCTGACAGAGTTTGAGTGCAGAAAGTCGCGTCGCGTTGGTCTTTAAATGGCAAAAGCCGTCAGAGAGAAACATTTGCCTTGGCTTGTTGTTATTTTGGCATTGGTTAAAATGTAAATTTTATCTGCACGTTAAATGGCTGGCTATGTATACGAATACGAATACAAGTTCCATCTACAGCTAAAGATACAGCTACAGATACAGCTACAGATACAGCTACAGATACAGCTACATATACGGCTATAGATTTTATGTGACAGGAAATCTGTGGAAAATGCTTTTGCTTTGCAGTTGGCTTTTTTTTATGGCAAATCGTTGAGAAAAACTAAACTAAAGCCAAACGAAATTGACTTAGTGTGTGTGTGCGACGTTGGATGTGTGTGTGTGTACATGTGTGTGGCATTCAATTGATAAGAACGCCATTTCTATATTGGTTTTTGGCCAGTTTTCCTTGTCAAAGACTTGAGCACAAAGTGTTGCAATGAAATTGCCGAAGCACAATTTTATGCCGTTTAGTTAAATGATACTTTACTTTGCTTAAGTGAAAGTAGTTGACAATTCTTGATATGCTTGTCATCGGATTCTCAAAATGAGCGCAAATAAAAGATATTGCTCTAAACAACAGCTCTAAGGTTTTTACGATTTCTCAATATTAAAGAAACTCTAGTATGAAATAGTTAAGAACTGTGTTACAAATATAGAAATATATAAACTTTAACTATAAAGCATAATAATCTTTTTTCAACTTAAACAATTTTTTAATATTAAAGAAACTGTTAAATATTTATTAATGGAATAGTTTGGAACGCTTGTTGAGAAAAATGTAAAATCATTGCTTTTTGTTCTTCTAACTCAAAGAGTTGTCTTTAAAGTTTATTGCACAATGTAAACAACATTCAACAGTCCTAATTCCACTTTTCAAAAGCATTCTCGGCTTATAAACAACATCAAATTCTTTTATGATATTGCAACAAATTTGTTATTGACCCACATTTGCGCAATAATAACTTTACAATCTGTTTTTCCGTATATATATGTATATTTTTTTTGTTTTCATATTTCATTAGGTGAATTGCATTTCTGTTCAGTCAAAATGCAATTTGATTGCGCTCAGTTTTCAGCTTTTGGTCCTGTGAAGCAACTCGTGTATTTTGTATTCAAACATTTATTTTGCATTTAATTTGCAATTCTAGGGTCTATTTTACGCTTACAAATTGGCATTCAGCAACAATTTTTACAAATTAGCATTGCAAAAATATTTCTATGTATTCAAAAGCGTTGCCACATTACCTGCAAATTTCATCTGCTATTTTTTGTATATGTTCAGCAATTCTCTATTTGCAATACACTTTTATCTAAATATAAACTGACAGCATACATATTTTAGTTTTGTTTTTTTTTTTCATTCATTTTTCTACACCAATGTGGCAACACTGGCCAGTGTTTGGCATCATACTTGAGCATTGCTTTTGGAGATAAATAAAAACATTGCTTTAATATTTGCTCTTAATTAAATTCGAGTTCTCTCAAGCGTAAAGCCAAAACCGGAAAAATAGATGAAGAAGAGGAAGAAGAGGCAGCAGCTGTGAAGAGGAAGCCGAATTGGAAACTTTGGCAACAGTGCGAAAGAAAGAGACCGCTGCATAAGTAAAAGCTGGTAAAAACCACTTAATCCAATTTAAGAATGCAACCACTTGAGCCTCTGTGTGCATGTGTGTGGGTGTGTGTGTGCGTGTTTAAAGGAGTGTTTCTGTGTGTGTGTGTGTGTGTGTGTGTGTGTTTGCATATGTGTTGAGCGTTTCGCATGCATTATGCAGTGCTGGAAAATACGTTTCTATTCTTACTATTTTTTGTCTTCTTCTAGCCTTCAAGTGTGCTCTCCAGATGTTTTTATCACTGCTAAGCCATAAAATTGTTGGGGATTGCCATTTATTTAAAGAGCAAATGCAAAATAACTGTTCTAAAATATTAGAACTAGTTTCTATGGCATCCCCGTGAGTGTGTTTGCTTGTGTTTGTGTGTGTGTGTGTTTGTTTGTTCTTTCTTTCTTTCTTTCTCTTGCTGGTCCAGTTTGTGGTAATAAATTTAGGGGCAATTTTTTCGCTGCTGCTCACATTACACGGGCTTAGATTATGGCCCCAACCCACACACATACATACACCCAACCCTTAGTCCAACGAGTAGTATATTTTGCATGCTTACACACATTTGTCGCTGTCCCCCGCTTTGAGTCTTATCAGCCAAGGGATGCCCTGTTTTGTACGCCGGCTATTGTTTGGCCAGCAAATTTATATATTAGGTCATTAGGTTTGTAATAATTTGTTTTGGGCCACATGTAAATGTTTGTCGTAGCTCTTGTTATTGGCATCATTGTTAATGCCAGCGCCTGGGGCCAAATAAATGGGCCACCCTGTCCACAGGGTGATGCGGGCACGTGTATTTAGCTGGCCAGCCCTTGTGGCCTATTAGACAACATTGTGTTTTAATTAGGCCTAAATTGCAGCTGGCCTAAAAGTAGGCTATGCATTTTTAATGTCCATTCCCTATTCGATGAGTTGCTGCATTTTTGAGTAGTCGTCGTTCGACTTGTTGTTCAACAATTTTCTAATTAAATGATTTTTGCCTGCAGGCTGACCAAAAACTATGCACAACTATTTTTGGCGCAACATTCGACTCGGCGCCGAGGTCGAAACTACACTTAATTAAGTTTTTGCGCACCGATTTCGGAAATTGAATGTCGGCCGGAAAATTTCGCCGGTTCTTTGGGCCGAGTATTGTTCGCTTTCCTTTCAGCTTCTTAATTCGCATGCTAATGCCGCAAAGTAGGTAATAAAATTGCCCAAAAACTAGTTTAGACCAAAAGAAATGGCAATACAAACGCTTTTCACTTCTGCTTCTGCTTCTTCATCTGTAGCTAGAGCTGAGACTGAGACTGAGGCTGAGGCTGTTGGTATGGCTTCTAGAAATTTGTGCCACTGCCAGGAAATGTCTCAGTTTCGGTGCGTAGTTTTCTAGCAGCCACTGTTTGTGTGTGTGCATGTGTGTGTGTGCCTTTTGCTATTTATGTTCGCATGTCCATGAGCGCATGACCTCCATATAAAATAAATTACTTTAGTTATCTAAATGCCATACCTACATACACACAAATACATGCAGCACATAAGACACACATACACATGTACTTTTCCTCCCACTCTCTCAGTCACTTTCGCCCTCTTCTTCTCTTTTCACCCGGGTTTATTTTTTTTTACTAGACACAATGCCTTGGAAAACCATTAAAATGGGGTAGTTTAACTATAATAGTCATGTTTTAATGCACACAATTATTAGACAACAAACCTTAAGAATTTAATCATCAATTAAATTTATTTAAGTAACTTTTAGTTGTCAATAAAGAAGGTAATTTCTAATTTGTGTTATTAACATCATGTTAATTAATTTAATAACTTCTGCAATTTTTATTGTCACTTTAAATACACTCGGTATTATTATTATTAATACTTGATATTAATTGTTAATATAATAATGTATTAATTAATATTATTTCGAATTTTATATATATGTTTTTTTATTATCTGTTTTGTTATAATTAATATTTTTAATTTAATTATATTATAATTAATATCAATATCAATATCAATATTATTATTATTTTTATTCGTATTATGATAAGTGCGTATGGGCTTTATATAGAGGTTGTATACTTGATTTCACTTCAAATATTTGAGCTGTTTTTCTAGGGTATGCTTAATTCCTTGCATTTGTCTAAATTCGTTTGACCCTCTTTTTGGTCTGCGTTCATTTTTGCCTTGTGCCGTCGCTTTTGGAGCTCGTCTTTTTGCTTTTAGCCAAACAAATGATAACAATAAATTACACTCTCGAGATTTGGACGAGCTTAAGTATGAAGTGCAGCCAGTCGATGTCGATGCGCCCTGCCAAAATAATGAAGGTGGAGAATTGTGGGCGGGGACGGGAATGGAGGAGGCAAAGTCGAGGAAGCGAGGACGCGGCTTGGACGCCACATCAAGTGGCAAACGCACTTTGGATTTTTTTTTTTTTTTTTGCTTTTCTTCTCGCTCCTTTTTATATTTTGTGTTCTGTTGTTCTTTTTTTTAAGGGAAAAAGGAAAAGGAAAAGCAGGAAAGACAACAACAATAAGAGAGAAGAATGGAAGCTGGGCAACAAAAATAAATGTTCTAATTTAGCGACTCAATTTGTGTAGTAAATTTATCAAAAGGCTGCCAGAGAGCTGCCCATCTGCGTCTGTGTATGTGTGTCCCACGCCCACTCACACACAGAGCCACTGAAACATATATATATATAGATATACATGTATATATATGTGTGTGTATACAAACTCTCATGTAACATTTTAGTTGCCATTTATAAATGTTGCTCACCTTCATTGTTTTTTTTGCTGTTTCTGTTTTTTTTTCTTATTAATTTTTGGTCTGTGCGGTCAGCAGGTAATAAATCTAGCCAGGTGATAATAAGTGCCATTCGCAGCGATTTGTTTAGTTTTTATTGCATACATTTAGGCATTGTTTGCGACCTCGTTGCGGACGTTGTGGCTGAATGCCTTCAGCTGCCTACTTAAGTAGGCCAAAAGCCATAAAGCTGCTTCTCGACATGCCCAAAAAAGGTGTTTGAATAATGTCCAACACTACGAGTGGGCGTGGCCGGTGTAAGTGCTTAAGGCAGTTAACTGTTCGGCAGTTAGTTTGAATGCCTTACAGGAGATTTGTAGGCGTTGTCATATATATAAATGCTTTTAAGATAATGTATCTGTTTCCTAACTGCCAATTTTATTTATCTCTCGAATTGAGGTGTCAAATACAAAGCTATACTTAGTTTTAATTATATTTTATTTCCGTTAGCATTTGGATAAAAAGCAGCTGTTAAATTTGCAGTCAACATCTATAAAATATAAATATTATATGAATATATATAAATATCGGCTTAATTGTAATAAGAGAAAGACTTTAACAAGCATTTTTATATACTAAAGCATAACCTTGTTAGAAAACCAGGTGGCAAATATTTTCTTCAGTGTATATACACAATGAACAATTTTCTTTTCCTTCTTCAATCTGCGAATGTGATTTCAATTAAGATAATTTATGAAAGATAAAGTTAACTTAAATAAAAGATAATCAAAAAGAAACATAGGATAATAACATTAAAAAAATGAAATAATGACCTACAAAAGTAATTTGTGGCCTTTTAACTGGGATCTTGAACCACTTAAACAGCAGCTAAATTAGCCAAGTTTATGTTCGTCAAACTTTGTGGCATTGTTTCGCTTTGCACTGGCATAAAGTAGGCTTTAAAATAAATTTTATATATACTTTATGGGTCTATTTTTCGAAATGTTTTTTCCGCCACAAAACAAAGTTGTTTTAAGCCTCCAGCAGGCAGAGCTAAAAAAATAACAAACTAAAATTAAACGTTGGCATGAAATATAAAAAAAAAAGAGAGAAAAAGAGAGAGTGGAAAGTTTGGTGGGCCTGTAAGTAGGATCAACAAGTGGACTTTGGCTGCTGCTTAGCGCCTATTTGATGGCTTTAAACAATTTTATGGCATTTTTATGAGGTTGAGAGCCGTTGAGAGCTGGGAGAAAATCTCAAAGCTAAAGCCAAGCGGTCGGCCCCAATAAAAGTTGTGAAGTGCGCTAATATTACGGATCCACTTGGGAGTCCGCCTTAAGTTGTGCTTCGTTATGTTTATGGCTTTTGATTTGTGTTTTGCTTGCCACTGCGCAATAATGAATTTCCACCGTTATCCAATTTCCGGTCTACAGTTCCTGTTGTTCAATTCGCTTTAGCCAGCAGTTCGCCAATTTATGTTTCGCTCCAACAAACAGGCTTAAGCTCTGCTTCGACTATCCTCCATAGTATATGCGCCTTCAAATTGTAAAATCAAAGACAGTTATTTAAAATTTACTAGTAGACTGTTGAAAAACATTGAGATATATTATTAAGAATTTAATACAGAATATAAGAGTATTAATACTGATTTCCATATCCATTTCCTACTGTTTGCAGATGAAAAATACTAAAATTCCTTGTTCGAGTGTTGAAAAATAGTTTTTAACACTTTCTAAGCTCTAATCTAAAATATCGAAGTCGAAAGTAGTACGCTATGATTTATGAATCATGAACTTTTTATATATCAAAATCTTGTTGATTACTTCCTTATTCCTAATGCCGATTATACGACTGTACGATATTCTCTTCAATGAATTCATTATATGAAGCCATAAATTACGATTGATTATGTTTTATAATCAACTGTTTCAATTTTTTTCATTATCTCAATGGCAGAGATTACAAATTTATGGACCAACTACTTCCATTCAAACTTTCCAGATATATATGTATGTGTGAGCTATTAAATTAAGGGGAAAACTCTTATCGCAACATCTGCTACAGCGCCATGAAAAATGCGTCTGTGTGTGATTTTGTCTGCTTGTCTCGCACATTATTAAAAAAAAAAAAAAAGAGCCATAATTTTTGGCAGTGATTTTGATAGCGAACGAAGTAAAAATTTTGATCGTAAAGTTGGAGCGCGAGATGTAGCATGTTGCATGTTGCATGTTCAATGGATGCTGCTGCTGCCTGCGGTCTGTCGGTTGGGTGAATGCTTTACTGGGTCAGCGGCAGTTGATGTTGGCGCCAGCAGTTAGCCTGGCTTATAGTGTGCATATCAATGGGCCAGTCTATGGACTACAGTTATATATGGTTAAATGTATTCGCAACGTATTGTTTTGGTGGCACAGCGCAACGAGCTGGTAAAATATTATTTTTATTTGCTTCAGCGCGCACATTTGCGGCATCAGCAGCACCAGTGGCAGCAGCGTGTGGCAAGTGCAGCAAAGGAAACTGCTGACTTCACCTTGATGCTTGCGCTTTTCATTGCGATATCCACACACACACACACACACACACACACACACACATATACACATGCATGTAGCATTGCAATTTTCTTCAATGGATTTTTTTTTTTTGGCAACGTTGGCAAAACACGCTTCAGCTGCCGGCGGCCCTGAATGAAATCAATATGCTTTCGACGCCAACTCTTTGCAAGTTAGCAAACTGCCACAGTTGTGCATCAAGTCTGTGGCCCAAGCAATCTATGGGAGCCCAGCATCCGTGGGACTTGGCGCCTGGCCTCCACTCTCCCATCCGCCCGTCCTCGGATCCGCCCATCCTCCCGCCGACCTAGTTTGGGGTCTGTCGAGCAAAAACGAATTTTCTTGTCATATTTTCAATTTGTGTCGCTTCGCTTCGCTTCCGAAAGTTGTAGGTGTCAGATTCTCTGCTGCTTTATGGCCCAACTTGACAATTGCAATAAAAATGTTGGCAGGGATTATAACAAGCATATAATGTCCCACCTATGCCCCACTTCTTCATTCCCCCTTCTTCAATCTGGGGTCAGTCAAGGATACAAGTGCCGCCAATGTTGCAACGTTTCACCTTTCACTGTTTTGCTTTGCTTTTTCATTGCTTTTCCATTGCTTTTCCTTTGCCACGTCATGTGCAAAATGTCAATTGTGCTTAAGAGCAAATGTATTTGATTTCAACTCGGTTGCAATGGTGACGACGCTTTGTGCGGCTTTATGCCCCATATCCCCACCATCTTCGCAACTCCTCGATTCTTTTCTCCACTTCTCTGATCCATTGTGTAGTTCAGTGCAAAAAGATTTATATTCCTATTGCCAGTTTTTGCAGCTAATGTTTCCCTATTACTGACAATCCCTATAGGTAAGACGGGAGGATTAAGTGTTAAAATGATGGCTCACAATTGTTTTTATTTTGGCAGCCTTAAAGGTGAGGGTGAAAGTAATAAATTTTAAAATAAAATAAATAATAATATTTTCTTTTCATAGCCTAATATATTCAATTAATATACTCTAATTTGTAAAATATATGACTAAATATGAGTACCTCATATCATTAACTAAAAAAATAAAGAGTAATCGATTCGATTATATTCTTTTTATATTTTTTAAACGAATTGATTTTAAAACGAATCGATTACTCCTAGTTTTCATTAGATAATGATAATAGCGAGCAGTTACAATTTTGTTCAATTTTTAAGGGTTTCCCTATCATTATGTTTTCCTTTTTTTTAAATAAATATTTTAATATATTTATGTGAATAATTTATATACTTTATATTTTCTTTGAAGTATATTAATATTATCTCAAAAATGATTAATTTTCATAGTTTTGTTATATTTTATTATTGATTTCATACTCTTATAAATAAGATATCTGCCATATTGGAAAATCATTTAGCCTACACAATGATATCATTAAAATGGGCCTCGATTTAATGGCATTTTGGGTATTGGTTGCGATTCGCCAATTGGATTTTGTGGTTCGTTAGACTCCCAAATTGTTTTCATTCAAAACACAAACTCAAACTCGGCAACCCCCTTGCTAAGCTAAGCATTTAAGCACCAGCTTCTGGCCAATTCCTCTGCATTATCCCCCAGCCATAAGCTGGCAGCAGATAATAAACAGCTCATAGCTAAATGAACTTTTGGCCGAACAAAATGAATGGAAAAAATGTTGGCAAATGAAGTCCGCTTGTGTTGGCAGTAGAGCGGGCAACAACAATAATAGCAATAGCAACAACAATAATAGCAACAACAATAACAACAACAAATTTGAACAAGCCACTCACAAAATTAGAAACGTGCGTGGCGCAGTCTATAGAAAAGCGGGCAGGCAGGCTGACAGACAGACAAACAGACAAACAGACAGTTAGACAAATGGACAGAGAGTCGGACAAGTGAGTGCCATGTTTAGCCGGGCCAATACAATTACGTTGACGCCGTAACCCTTTTGGCGTGTAATACGCACGTAGCCGCTGACCAACACGTCGGCTCCACCCTCTTTGCAGCCCCATCGCAGCCCCAACGCAGCGTTGCAGCAGCTGGCGACCACAGTCGACAATCCACCCAAACACACACAATACGTGGTCAAATAAATTGACGCCAGCGACGATGATGACGACGACGACGTCGACGTGGAGAACGCACCACAGAATTCAATTACACGAACAACTGCGGGCCGCAAAAAATGATTTTTTTTCCTATTTTTGTACCCTCTTTTATTTTTTTTTTCGTTTTTTTTTTTTGCCAATCTTGAAGCGCTCTCGGCGAAGCGTCCAGTTTGTTGCTTATGATTCCCTTTATTATTTTTTTTTTGTATTCTAGTGTCAAACCTTGGCTCAAACTTCAACATCGAACACACAACTCGAAAGTCGGTTGAACCTAAAATCCACAGTTAGCTCTCGATTTGATTCGATTCTCGTCTTTGGGCGGGCGCATTGACCCCTGTAATGGGATTATGGAGCGGGTCTATCAGCTTAGCCAACTGTTTGGCCAGTGCGCAGTGCACAAATCTAGTTATTATTAATATTTTATGCGTTGTTTTCTATTTGCCAGTGTGTGTGCTTGTGTGTACTTTTCCTCCCACACACTTAACGAAACGCTTAGTTGGGCTTATGTGTTCCGAGTTCCCCTCTCGAAAGGGTTGAGCAGCGAACGCTTATGGAATCAGTGCATGCGCTTCAATTGCTTTCGACTGTGTATTATCCGGTTAGCCGCACACTCACACAAACACACACACACACATAACAATGATGGCTGTTAATAATGAACTTTGTTATTTCCTTTAGTTTTGTATGGATTCAGTAACCTCTTATGCTGTGATTCGTAAAATATGCTTGCCTTATTTTTTTGATATATTTAAATAAGCGTATTATTCCATTTAAGCAATGAATTAATTGATCGAGTATGCAATTTTTTAGTTTATTTTGAATTTTTAAGGTAATAAGTGAATATATATATATATAGTTTATTAATTTTTAATATTTGTTGTAAATAAGTCTTAAAAATAAAATATATTTATATGTTGTTTACGTATATATATAACAAAAATTAAGAAGTTTTAAAAACATTTTAATTAAATTTAATAACCATTATTGTCTTACAATTTCGAATTTTAACTTAAGCTTACATTTTTTTGTAGCCTTAGTTTAATAACCAAAAAAACGAATATTACAAAAAATAGTTGGAATTTGTGGGCAACTGTTAAGAGCAATTTAAATATTTGCGCTTGCTAAAGGAAATTTACAGTGGCTGATTCAAAGTCTATGCCTCGAGCGTGTAATAAAATATTTTAAATGGTTATTTATGAAATATGCACATAAGGGTAAATGCAGGGAAATCTGTGACTGTGTGGATGCAGACGCAATTGTCAATGGCAACAATTCAATTTGATATTGAAATACGCACAAATTTTAATTGGAAAAACTACAATTTGTTATCTAAATAAATGTGCCCAGGCGCCATAAAGTATGCCACACCAAATTGTAATTGTGTGTATGCCGAACGACAACAAAGGCCGTTGGGCAATGGCCAATTTATGGCAATTTTATTTTGGCCGCTTTCGAATTTTATTGTTGGCCCACGAGTCCTCGTGCCCAGCAGCTATGGCAATCATAGCCAAATTATATGGCTCTATAAAGGTAGGGGCTGTATATATGTAAATATTTGTATATATTTATATATAGATACGCAAAGCAAAGCCAAAGCCAAACAAATAGAATTGAATGGAATAAATGAATAAAAAAAAAAAACAAAATAAAGAAAGAAGAAACAAACGGAATGCAATTTAAATGGGAAACCAATTAAAATTAAACACAAAAAAGTAAATAAAGCTCCATTGACGAGCTCTCCAAAGCACTAGCAACTGGCAGGAGGAGCTTATGTGGCATGCGGCATGCGGCATGTGGCAGGGGCAACTGTGGAGGCAGCCCTAGCAATGCATTCAATTGCATTGCGTGTCGCTGCGTCTCATTCATGTGGCCGCTGCTTCCCTTTGTTTGATTGTTTGGCCTCGTTTTTGTCGCGTTTGCTTAAACGCTTGCTGCATAGAATTTGGCCACTCCGAAAAGTATGCAACACATTTGATTGTGTTTGGGCCATCCAGTCGGTCATCGTGGGTATGCGGAGCACTCGGTCTGCTGCTTGTTTTAGTCATTAGTTGCGTACACGAGTTGATTATTTTGCCTGCTTTGCCATTTGTTTGAAAATTGCATTTCGCTACCCAAAAGCTGACAACGATGTGTGCGAAGGAATGTGAAATTAGATGCACATCGGTTCGATTTCTAAATTGATTAGCAGGGGTTTATTATACGAACCAAATGAGGGGACAAATAAAGTTAGTTGGCATTATTTTATTGCCTTTAGATTTATTTTTTTTTAATTTCTACTTGAAGCTGAAGTGCTGATGGTTTATTTTTATTGCTTAACTTTTTTTTCTTTATTTGCTTTAAATAAACCTTATCTAAAGTTTTTATATTTTTTTATTTATTTATTTTTGTTTTTTTTTTTATCCTTTTTTTATTTTAAAGATATATAAACAATAATTATTTTCTAGCTTATATAAGTTTGAATCACTAAACTCTATAAAGATCTAATGGTTGATATACAACAATATTATAAATTGTATTTATAAAAAATATGAATATTTTATGATTATTAAATATTTTATACCTTAAAATCTTTATCTATTCTTCCAAATTCTAAATCATATTACATATTAATGGTACGTAAATTATATCTTTAAAATTTAACGATTATATATTGTATTTCATATATTTGATTTTTTAAAAAAGCCTTTAAATTTTATACACCGTGGTTTGGTTAAGAATATTTAAATTTAAATATATATATATATATATATATATATATTGATGATGGTGTTGTGGCATTCGAAAACAGTGAGCCGATGTCTTCAATTTCTTTATCTACTGCGACTTTGTTAGCACTCAGCTGCATCACATTTTTAGCTACATCAATGTCACTTGAACTCATATGTGAATCAATTTAAAGCCAAGTGGGGCTCAGGGCAATCATCTAACAAAAACAAAGGGCTCCAATCACTGGGCAACTTTGGTGATAAAGCGGCTGCCTTGCCAGCCAGCCAGCCAGCCAGTCAGTCAGCCAGCTGGCAGAAATGTGTCCCCAAAAAGTATGCAACATAAATTAATGGCTAAAAGGGAAACCCGCCCCCTCACCATCCGCTCCTTTTGGCAGCTTTAGCTGCCGTTTTCAACATGCATGAGCACTAGACTATAATTTCCATTTGCAAAAGTATGCCAACAAAGCAAACAGAAAGCTAAACATGAACACATGCCAAACCAAACGCAATCCAAATATATGAATATACATATACATATATATATATGTATATATCAGATGGGAAAAAAGAGTGAAAAAGTCGAGCTAAAATGCCACAGCTAATGGAACATATTTGCGTTGCGTTGAAAAGGGCCGGAGTCTGGTGTTGAGCCTGGTTCTGGTCCTGTTTCTGGTCCTAGTTCTGGTCCTGGCTCTGGTTCTGGTTCTGGTTCTGCTGCTAGGCGAAACAATAACAAACAAAGCCGAAAGGGCTGGCAAAAAACTATGCGTCGCATTCCGCATGAATAAACCCGACCCGGACCCCGGACTCCGGACTTCGGACTCCGGACTACGGACCGGGCCAAAATAGGAAAAGAAAGAAGAATGCGAGCAAAAATTTGAAGCATTCATAAAAATGTCGCAAACGCAAAGCGCAAAAACAAAACGCAACGCAGCAAAAAGAAAAACAAAAATGGGATCAAAAAAAAAAAAAAACACACAAACAAACAGCAGCAGCAGCAGCAACAACAACAACAACCAACTTTATGTGTCATTCATTCAAAACCATGTGAAAAGCATCAGCAACAGCAACGCGGCCCCAAAGTAGCCGCCTGTCAGCGACAACGTCCACGGGCAGTGAAGGAGTAGACAAGGGCGGGCGGCGGCGGGGGCGGGGGCGGTAGCGACAACTCTAAAAGCTAAAAAAGTTCAGCGACATGCGGCAAAAATTGGGTGAATAGAGAAATATGTGTGGGTGTGTGTATGTGTATGTGTGTGCATAAAGTACACGAGAATCTCTCGCTTGTGAAACGTGTGAAAATATATGCATAAATGTGGCCAGCTTTACTCTGCGGGATGTGGAATCTGAGAGGTGGGAGTATGGGGGAGTAGGAGTTGTGGGTGGGGGTGACAACTCTGGCCATGCCACATATGGTTTTTATGCGTGGCGCTTTTGTTTCACACAATTGTCTGTGGGTTATTGTTATTCTAGTCCTGACAATAGAATTTTTCATAAATTAAAAGTGTAGCTCGTTGGCCAGTGTGGCCATATTTTAATTTTCGAGTGCGCACATAAAACTATGTGATAATAAATTGACATTTTTTTCGGTTTCAATGTGTGTGCGAATATTGTCTATGCATATTACAAAAGCATTGTTTTTTTTTCCAATACACATACTTTGAAGTGTTTTCCAAAAAGAAAAAAAAAAACAAAAAAATGAAACAGATATAAAAGAAATACGCCATAAATAATATGGTAATGTGTGTGTGTCTGGTTTTGGCAGTGGCCAATGCCCAGAAGTATGCAATGAATTAGTGACACACTGTCAGTGCGTTTGAACGAAACGAGAGTAGGAAAGAGAGAGAGAGAGAGAGAGAGAGAGAGATATGCTATTGTGATGTTTGATAATAGCGCCAAGTGGGTTAACTGGGCTTTTTTAATGGGCTTGTGCTGTTAGCTTATTGGGTCAGTTGCAAAACTTTTGGGCGCTTTATTAAGCTGTCATTAAAAAGAGGCCAAAATAAAACTTAAGTCATTCGGTCTGTTTTGATTTTGGGCATACCATTAAATTAATCATTCTTGTCAAATAAATTTCACCCGGTTTTGTGACAACTTTTGCTATTATTATTTGATTATTTATGGCTAGAAAGCAATAAAAGTAATTGATTGACAGTAAAATCTAATTAAATAGTAAAACGTTTGACTTAACATTTTTAATAATCATAACGTTTCAATTTATCTACTGAGTGTTTCATTTCACTTCGCCTATAAAATAAAGCGAAGCAATTGTATTTAACATTTTTTTGTTAATTTTCTTAAATTATTATTTTCCATATAACGTTGTTGTTTGGATTATTTAATTAACATTTTTACCGTGTTTACAAGAAGATATTCAGTCCACTTTTGCCACATCCCATTAAAAAAAATATTGCCTCAAAAAATAATAAGCTGCCGATTAATGCTACAATAAAAATTGTTAATTGCGCAGTCAGCTTGCAAATATATTGCAAACCGCATGTGCATTAGATGTATGTTATATGTATGTGTGTACATTTATATTCTTGTCAATGGCGTTCGGCTAATGCGTTTTAATTAAATAGTTTGATATAAATAACAGAAGAAGCCACATAAAGCGGCTTAATGCGTTGCAACAGTATTGCAATAGCATAAATGTATTGTTATGATGCCGATGTGCTGTCCCAATTGATGTCAATGTTTATATAATAAATCCGAGTATGCTGGAATCCAAAATGAAAATCTGGCAAATGAAACGAATTGAAAATCCATTTGCCATTAAAAATACGCATGCACATAATGACGACGCATGTTTAACAATGTGAGTGATAAAGCTGCATGCCACAAAACAAATACGAATTTCTTATGCAAACAAATAACAACAACAGCAACAATAATAATAACAAGCAGAAGGCATAACGTGGCGTATACGCAATCAGCGCCAACATTTATTTAAATATTAAAATCCACGCCCCAGCGCCAAAAACTATGACATCAAAATATGCAAGCTCACGTGTCACTGAATGTGTGTACGAGTGTGACTGTGTGAGTGTGATTATGTGTGTGTTTGAGCATGTGTGTATGTCTGCCGGCTGCGGTGTTAGCAACAAGGACTTTGGCCATTCATACGCTGATTTTACGCCATTATCAACACGTGATTTTCACACCCCGCCGAGAGCGCCAAACAACAACAATCACAGCAACAACAACAGCAACAAAAACAACAACAAGAACAGCAGCAACAGCCGCAGCGAACATTGCAAATGTTTTTGCATACATTGAGGCGCTTAATTAATCATTAAAGCTTCACATCACAAATAAACAAAATGCAGAAACGAGCAGCGGGTAACGGTTCTTGTTGTTTTTGTACTTGTGTGTGTGTGTGTGTGTGTAGCAACGGTTGATAACATGACATAAGAGTATTGAATTTTGTTGGGTATATAATTAGGTTTTACCCGCTTTGAGCAACATTTACTAATTTTTAATTATTTTCTGTTTATTTGCAGGTAAGCGCAAATCGAATGACAGAGAATCACCGTTGTGGTACGCAGTACTGTTATTTAAGGTATACAAAAAACTGTAGCGTTCGATTCGCACTTTTCAGGTATCCCTCATTCACAGGTTGTTTTGATTGATTGACGCATTGCTTTGTTTTCGGTTTACAACTAAGCTTAAAATTAATTGAATTTATTTATGTTGGAAGAATCAAATTATGTGCTTTAATTTTATAAAATGCAAGTGTTTACAGAACATGTCTTGCTTCAAATGTTTTTCTAATACTTCATTTGAATTGCTAAATAACTGGACTTGTGCCTAATTAAATTGGATAAACTTTAGACTTATTTAAAAACAAATATTAAAAAACTTTCTTTATAAATACATATTTATATAAAGTAATAATAATAAAATAAATAATAAATAATTAAAAAAATAATATTTTATAAAATGAAACTGTTTATGGAACATGTCTTGCTTCAAATGTTTTTCTAATACTTCAAGTGGAATTTGAATTGCTAAATAACTGGACTTATGGTTAATTAAATTGGATAAACTTTAGACTTATTTAAAAACAAATATTAAAAAACTTTCTTTATAAATACATATTTATATAAAATAATAATAATAAAATAAAATAATAAATAATTAAAAAAATAATATTTTATAAAATGAAACTGTTTATGGAACATGTCTTGCTTTAAATGTTTTTCTAATACTTCATTTGAATAGTTAAATAACTCGACTTATGTCTAATTAAATTGGATAAACTTTAGACTTATTTAAAAGCAAGTATTAAAAAAAAACTTTCTTTATAAATACATATTTATATAAAATAATAATAATAAAATAAAATAATAAATAATTCAAAAAATAATATTTTATAAAATGCAACTGTTTATGGAACATGTCTTACTTCAAATGTTTTTCTAATACTTCATTTGAATTGCTAAATAACTGGACTTATAGTTAATTAAATTGGATAAACTTTAGACTTATTTAAAAGCAAGTATTAAAAAAAACTTTCTTTATAAATACATATTTATATAAAATAATAATAATAAAATAAAATAATAAATAATACAAAAAATAATATTTTATAAAATGCAACTGTTTATAGAGCATGTCTTGCTTTAAATGTTTTTCTAATACTTCATTTGACTTGTTAAATAACTCGACTTATGTCTAATTAAATTGGATAAACTTTAGACCTATTTAAAAGCAAATATTAAAAAAAACTTTCTTTCTCGCTAATTTTTTACAGTTGCAGCTCCTATGAGAGCTTTAAAATTTAATTCAAACATATTTTATTTAGCCAGCCAAGTTCTTCGGTCTGTTGTTAACAATTACTGTATATGAGTGCAAATCAATCTGTTTGAGCACACAAAAGAAAGGAATATAATATATAAACAATTCTTGTTTAATTGCAAATGGAATTTTGTGCTTTGCTCTCTAGCTATACATAAATATCCTTTATCATATCGTATTCTGCTGCCAAAAAGCTTTTTCAATTGTTTAAAACGTACAAACAAATAATTTACAAAATGCATTAAATTCCTTTAACATATTTGGGTTTCTTTTGTGCTGTAAATTTAAATAGTTTAGAAAAAAAAATAAAGTTTGGCTAATGTGTTTAAACATTCAGTTCAGTCTCAAAGCCTTTTATTACGGCAAACATTCGTGACTTTGTAATGGTTTATGCTTGATGGCTAAGAGAGTTACTTCGAAAAATGTGTGTGTTATTTAATTAAGATAAGTTTGCAGTCCATTTAAGCCTACACATTCATATCTTGGCTGTTGGGAGCACATCACAACAATAAAATTGTTATTTGACACCTTTTGGCTGGTGGATTCGTGACGCTGTTTCGCTGATTGCCCGACACGCACTTAAATTGTCACATAATTAACACAGCAGGTGTCGCACCGAGGCTCGATTCGAGGTTTCGACACACCGTCGCGCCGAGTCGTGCCGTGTCGAGCCGTGCGACACTTGACCCTATCACGCAACGGTCTAAAGGTAAAGGCAGGTGGCCCAAAAAGTGTGCCAGCGACGAAACATTTATGAAGCTAAATTGTAAATTATACAGCCAACACGCCAACAACAGCAACAACAGCAACAACAGCTACAGAGGTTAAATGCTTGGGTAACATGGCAAACGAAACGGAAACGGAAGTCGGCTGTCATGGCGGCCGTGTACAGTTAGGCCATGCCTTGTAGCGTTCGCGCCGCTGTGTGGGTGGATGTGTGTGTGTATGCATTGCCTGTTGCCGCATGTTACATTTAAATATGTCATAATTTCATTTATGTGTACACACAAGTCATGTAATTGTATTTGTGTGTGCGTGTGTATGTGGCTTACTTTTATGGCATGCACGAAAATGTTGAAACACCTGTCGCCATTGCCTCAACTTCTGTTTAGCTGCCGTCCTGCTAATATTGTGAATAATAACGTTTGAGGGCATGCACAATATTAAACAAAGTTTGCAATAATAAGCTATAGCTATTGATAAATATATATGTATATATATAATATATATATACATAATATAATAATAAGAAATAACACAAACTCTTAATAAACATCACATTTTAATTAATAGCTTTTCAATTTGTCACAAATCAATATCATTCCAAGCATTTTCACAAATGCTCTAATGAATTTTCCATTCAAGTGTATGTAAGATTCGTTTTGAAAAGCTTCTTTGCACATATGCTACGCTATACACACATATTTATGCGTTTTTGTGTGCTGACAGCTGTTGCCGTTGCTGTTGTTGGTTTTGTTGCTGTTTTTTGTTTTTTGTTGTTTCCTTACAACCGCATGGTAGCAAATTATTTAATTAAGTGGCACTCACCTTGGTAATTGTTTAATTAGAGCCTCCCGTGAGTGTGTGGTCTTTTGCTTAGGTGTGGGTGTGCATGTCAGTGTGTGTGTGTATGTGTGTGTGTGTGTGTGTATGTGAATGGGCGTGTCTTGAGCACCTCGTCCACGATTTTTGCAAAGTTTGCAGCGCTCTGCGATAATTGACAGGTTTAACCATCATCGTCCTCGGCTCGTTTGCCGCTTGTTTGCTCTTTGGTTGCGGCTGTAATTGCCGCTGCTTATGCCGGCGCGCCGTCAGGTAAGCTGCAACTTTTTGCGGCACCTCTAAAAGTTCTACGTCACACACTCACAAACACCCACACCCACACCCACACCAAAGGATTGGGAGGCCAGCAAGTTAATGAGAGGGGCGAGCGTTAAAAATAGGGCCAATTAGGAGTCCCACAATGAGCGCCAATTGAATTTTGTATTCGGCATTTTGCCGGCCGGGTCAAAATTATGCAATTAAAATCGAAAATCGAATGTTTTGTGGCTCGCTTAATTAGCAAAAGTATAAATTAATTTCAGAGCTGTGCGCGATTTTATTGATGCGCCTACAATTATGCAAATGCAATTTTATCTAATTAAAATGAACACGCCCACACACATACACACATACGCACACACACACACACTCGCGCGCGTGCAAACACAATTGTTATTTGGCTAAGCTTTTAATGAGCTTATATTTATAATATATTTTGCTTGTGTTTTTGGCCAGTTCGCATTTGGCCGAGTGCATAATTCATTTGAAACACTTTTATTTATCTCGGGGTCCAGAGATTTTTCGGTTTTAATTAACCTCCCGGAAAAGCGGTTAAACGTTGCGACATTCGCGGACATAAAATGCTAACGTTTCGTGTTGCCAACTTTCGTTGACATTTTATTATTTTAAACAATTTGCCAGTCTCTTGTGTGTGTGTGTGTGTGTGTGTGGGTGTGTATGTATCTGTGTGTGGCTTGATATATTATTTTTGCGGCATACCACAAAGCTTGCGAGTGGGTTCCTGTTCAAATTGGCGTTTGTAGGTGTTGCCAGTTGCCAGTTG
This sequence comes from Drosophila pseudotalamancana, assembly GCA_037075185.1. NCBI lineage: Eukaryota > Metazoa > Arthropoda > Insecta > Diptera > Drosophilidae > Drosophila > Drosophila pseudotalamancana. The sequence continues at coordinate 30,425 of JBAMCK010000887.1, read as the reverse complement.
CCAGGCATTCGTTTGGGCCTTATTGTCGTGTTTGCTTGTCCTGTGCGCTGATCCACTTAACTTTATTAAAAAACCCGCTTCACACAAAACTCAACTTTGCCTTTCACTTGCGTTTCATGTTGCGCTTCAAAAAGTATGACTACAGCAACTACAACAACAACAATAACAGCACGAATACAAAAGTAAACGTATAACATATAATATTTACACCTAATACTCTAACTAGTAAGGAGTAGCTCAGGTTTATGTAAGCATTTGATTCCCAATTATTATATCTTATCTTTAAATAAATAAAGAAAATATAAATATATAAAGATTAAATTAATTCTATTGCATTAGTGCTCAAATTGCCGTTATTTGAGATTAATTTTTGTATTATTTTAAACACATTTTTCTTTTCCACATATTTTTAGACTACCTTTAAAATAGATCTTATGCATTTCAAATTCTGCATTTCTAAATTAATTCGTTGGAAATTTGTTCCAAATTCCTTTCTTCTGTTCGTTTTAAATTTAGAATTTATTAATAGATGTATTTATTTATACATATAAAAGAAGAACCGATAATGGAAACATACAAAATGAAATGTTGTTATTTAGAGTTTATAAATGATATTAAATATATAAATGAACTTGTTTGTTAAAAGTTTCGAATTTATAAATATCATTATATTTGCATAGTAAAATAAAATATTACATTTTTTTTGAAGCATATGTCAAATATCTTGTCCCATTTCTCAGAGTATTTGGCATTCGGTTTTGGTTACCACGGCATTTACTGAACGTTTTATTCCGGCTTTTTCATCTTGTTGAGCTATAAACAATTTGCGATGATATAGAATTTCCTGTGGCGCATTCGTTTGAAATGTTTTCATTTTGAAACGTTTGTCGTTTAGTTGTCGCTTGACGCGACATGCAAGTGACTGAGTTGTTGCTCTCTCTCTCTCTCTCTCCCTCCCTTTCTTTCTATGTCTTTCTCATACTTCATACACACACACACACACACATACATGCGCTCTTTAACCTTTTGATTTCGCTGGTGACTTTTTGGCATTCGACTCGCTTTATCCCTTTAGCAACCTGTCTCGTTTTCTCCTTCTGCTTATTTGGCACGCAAACTTTGCCAAGCAGCTGGTTGCAATCGAGGTGAAGGCGGGTCATGTTTCATGGCGCAAGTTTCTGTGGCTTCCGTTATGTATTGTGTGTTTGCCTTGCCTACTTTCACAGGTGGGTCAACCGTTCGGTTTGGCACTATGCGGTGTTTGCTTTTTTGGTTTTCCGAGCTTGCGTGTTGTTACCAAAATTTATTACCACCAATAATGTTTTTCGCTGTTTGCTCCGTTTGTGACGCCTCTTCGCTTGCCTTGCATACGAGTATACGAATCGCACTTGATATTGCCTGCCAAGGTGCAGCTCATCATTGAGTCTGCCACAGAATGCAAGCTGACCTCAAATTGCACTCAATGACACAAACATTCGCAATCGCACCAAAAATGCACACACTCTCTGAAAGTAGTCGAAGCGTGCCCACACAGAAGGCACTTCACACTCACACACACACACTCTTTCACAGAGACACACACACTCAATGGAAGCCTAAATGCGAAATTCTTGTTGCAGATTCTCGGGCTGGGCGGTGGCAGCGACTGGTCATGCATTTGGCCTCGTTTCCATTATATTCTGCGTTCGCCTGCGCCTAAAAGTAGCCAACAGTGGCTCACAAAATTAAATGCACTCACGCACGCACCACTGAACAGTCGGCCCCTTCGCAAGACTCGCATCATTTTGAGCCCATTAAATCGTTTCATTCGCACGCCCGCTTCCAGCGCTGAGTGGTTATTGATTAATCGTCTTCAGCCAAGTTGCTGCCTCTCTTTCTCTCTCTCAATCTTTTTCTTTCTCTCATTGTGTACTCAAGTGTGCACGGAAGCGCTGATATCAGCGCGGATGCTGAAGGCATTTCGGCAACCAGCGAAAGTGTTGCATGCTTTAAGGCGCCTCGCGTTAAGCACTTAACTTAACCCATTAACTGGAGTCAGGTTTCAAATGGAATTAAACTCTTGCACGGAATCTTTTCACAAATACCAACTCAATGCGAACTTATTACGCATAAGTATAAGCAATCGGAAAGTTGTTCAAAAAAAATCGAAAACAGGCTGAAATAAAATTAATATCTGTTGCTTGTCCGAAAGTAAAAGACGTTTACATACATATATATATGTATAACTTATCAGAATTTAAATTCAGTTTAATTTAAATATAATTGTTGCTTCAATTTTTGCGCTACGATGTGTAGGCTGAAAAATAAAAATAATTGTTATAAAAGAAACAATTTTGAATTCGAACTAAAGAAATATTCATTTTGAAATTTAGTGTAAGTATTATTTAACTAACGAAATACCTATTTGTTGACTTAATTTATTTATTGACATTTACTTATCCAAAAAGGAAAACATGTTTCTCCTAATTTAAAAGCAAAAAAAAAAAGATTTGTTATTTGCAGTACTTTTTGCAAATACGGGAACTTTCTAAGCGCTTGCAGCATGTTCAATCTTTCACAATTAACTAACATACCTGCTGCATCAATCATTTTGCGTTTGCAACCGCAAAAACTGTGTTCCACCTTCCACGCTTTTTGCATTTCGCCCACATCGACATGCATGGCCATGTTCCATGTGGCAATCAGCGATTTCTGCACAATGCCTAAAACTATGCAACATAAATTTTTCACAACCTACATAACAATGATTGCCATTGTTTTTCAGTTGCGCTCTGCCCCACCGTCCCCATATATGTATATATATATATATATATAAAATGCCGTTGTTATTGTTGTTGTTGTTGTTGTTGATTTACTACTGACCCGATTTTCGGGCTGTCAACACATGCAGCGGTCACGCTCCCCGCGCCGTAACACGTGGCCGGGCGAAGAATTTGTCGCCCTGCCAAACTATGTGCAACTAATAGTTACAATTTGGCGCCCACACACACACCCACACACACACCCACACACACACACATAGTATGAGCAGAACTTCGCTGTGGCATTGCATAACTTGCCACATGTGGCAGCCTTTGTTTCGGCCGTAAGCAGGCATGCAACAGACTACAAACTGCAAACTCCGACCGGCAGCGGGTGCGCTTTACGTGCCGTATAGGGGTAGAAGAGTGGCAGGCATGGTGTGGGGGCTTGTGGCATGCCCATTTTAAGTTGTTGGCATACCTACCGTGAGCAGGGACTATGCCTCGCAGCGCCTATAGTTATGCAGCACTTCTATTTGTTCGTTTTTCCTTTTGCTTGGCGCGCTGTCCGCATGCTTGAGTGAAATTTTTGCGCTGCTTGTTATGTCTTTGCTTGCATATACCCCGTAAGCGAGTAGTCAATAAGGGGTAGGAGGGACTTTATGTAATTGAACACTCTTAACTGTTCTACAATTCCTTATTTTATATCTGATTATTTCAATATCTTATTACATTTTTATCTTATCAGTATACCTCACTGTACGTTTTTACAGGGCATCCAGTATTCTAGCAATGTGTCGACCTTCGGAACCTTTTCACTTTGTATGCTTTTTCGTTCGCGTTTTTTATGTTGCCGCGCATGAAAATTGTTGCATATTTTGCGGCGCCCGCGATGCTTTGCGTATGTGGAGCATGTGTTTGCAATTTTGGGCTCCCCTTTTGTCCGTAATTTGGTTACATGTCCAACTTGCAACTAGCATCGGATCGTGCAATTTAAAGGCCAAAACACAAGATACTGTTGCGTATGTTTTGGGCTCTGGCTGGCTTGGCAGTTTAATTTGCCGCATTGGACCTTGCAACATGCAACTTTTGCCGCGGGCTTGCACATCACAAAACAACGCACCAATCTAACCAAATAACCATTTCTGACATATTGTCTGTCATACATCGAGCAAGATGAGCTTCTTTTCTCCTCCGCCTTCTCCTCTTCCTTTCTATGCCATTGCCACTCTTTGAGGTAGCTTGAAAAATATTGTTACGCATAGTTTTGTCTGTGGTGGAGAGAGAGAGAGAGAAGAGAGAGAGAGAGAGAGGGGGTGGGGGGGATGCATCATGCAACTGGGGGACTGCCTTGACTTTCAATGTGATGGACGGATGGCACAGTGCACGAATTGTGTCAATTTATATGCGGACAGGGTTGCCACCCTTGTCATTGTCCATTATTATAACAACAAGAACACAATGGATATCTTATCTTCGCACTGGTAAAGATTAAATACCCTTGCAAACATATGACATGCAAGCGTTTGATTTTTCGTTTTAATGGGGCGTCATAAGATATATTTCCCTCAACTAACGGGTAGAACACAATATAATTTATTAAAAGACAGATTTTTAATGTTTGCTTATTAATTTCTTCATTCTATCAAGTTTTCAATCACTTTGTATTCCGAGATTTTCTATTTAACATGTTAAATTTGAAAGATAAATATGTAAAATAATTTTAATTATGTATTTATATTTATATATATTTATTTTTATTTATTTGTATACTAAGGTATAATTATAATCTATTGTAGATTACAATCAATGCAAGGCAAACCTAAAGGCAATTCATTTATTTATACTTGAGGGAATGCTTATTAGGTTACAGATACCCTGCAAGCATTGCAAATATTCTGAGAAATTATAAAACTCTCCGCTAGGGTATCGCAATAAAAAAAAGTGCAATTTTCTAACCCTCGCTGAATTTTTCTTGGATGCAGTGATTTTTCATTGTGATACTCGCACACATTCTTCACTCCAGTCCTTTCGCTCTCTTCCCCCATTCATCTCGCTCTTTCTCTTTCTCTCTCTCTCTCTCTCTCTCTTACATTCACTCGCTAACACATTGCTGGATATTGAGTGCACTTTGTCAAAAGTTATTTTGCAACATTTGCTATTATGCGCTCGATAACAATTTTATAACAGTTTCTTCTGCCCCGCAACCCGGAATCGGTTATTTTTGCGCTTCGCAATTTATTGTGTTACATATATTATTATTGTGTATTGAAAAATGCATTTTTCATGACATTACAACAAAACCGTTTGGGTCGCAGTCCCCCAGGCAAAGTTTTTGGCTTGAAAAATTGCTCTCGCCCCGGACACGGACACGGATCCGTACTCAGACCCAGACCCGGACAGGCATGCGTATAAATTGTTTGCGACAGTAATTGGAGCACAATGTTAAAGTATGAATTTTTAATTTGATTTCGATCAACTTCATAGAAAACGAAAACCCTTATATGTATATACATACATATAATAGGTATATATACATATTTAAAGATAGCTATGACGATTTCCTTGATATGCTGACGAAGTTTTAGGTTTGACTACAGACAAGTATTTAATAAATATCCAATTTTCGTTAAAGACGTATTTATGAATGAAGATAAATATGTATAGATAAATACATGTGTATTTGTAGGTATGATAATATAGCTATAGATTATTTTGGTAAGCAATGCTTTTTTCTTTATATATATTCTAACAGTAATGTTTATCTACAATATTTTAAAGTATATTTTTGTTATGTGTTAACTAGTCAAAAAAATATTAAAATATATGGTTGAAATAACGCTTATTGTTAAATAAAGTTCCAAGTAATACTCAAATTAAGTTTTACTTATATTTTGGGATTTAAACTACTTTAAATATATTCAATAACGCTTCTTATATGAAATTCCACAAACAATTTTAAATTCACTCAGTCAGTCACTCAGTACAAAAAAAATCTTTATCAAAGCTTCTTCTTTATTGCATTCACTCAATGTTATTAATTATGTTGAAAGGTTGCTTTGATGAACTCTTGGGTACCTGTCTAGAACAAAAGTCGAGTTCTCTTGAGCTCTTTCTGGGTTAAATTTCGAGTCAACTAGTTGTGTTGACTTTGTCGCTTGATTGTTTTGGCGCTTCTTTGGCTTCAGTTAGCTGCTGGCTGCAGTTGGCTGCAGCTGGCGTGCATGTTGTGGCTTCCAGGTAACCCAAATGGCAACGTGCCAGTTGCTAGTTGCACATTGTCTTGGCTGGGTTTCTCTAGACTTGAATTGTTAGCCAAGCGAAGCCTTGACTTGGCCATTTGGCAGCAGAATAGACCGCAGCGACATTGATATGAAAGCCTTAATGCGCCATTTTCAATTTGTTTTAGATTAAAAAGGCAAATCCAATTAATCACAAATCCCATTTCGCCAGCGCACCCACACAATAGAGAAAGACCAAACAAAAATATATATCGAATAGCAATAGCGAAAGCGAATGTTGCCGCTTCGAATATCAATCAATTACAACGAAAGTATTTATCGGACATGCTTATCGGCTTCAATAAAAGCGCACAAAAAAAAAAAAACACATGACACACGCATGACAAAGGATGGGACACACACACACACACATACACAAATACACGCTGTAAATGTCATGGGAGCTGCGCACGAGCGGCAACAAAAGTGAAATTCGATTAAAATTTATCACAAAACGCAAATCGCATAAAAAGCAACAGCAAAGTGAAGGTTTTGCTGTTTCTTCTTCTTTCCAGTACATGTTAGGGGGACGGGGAGGTGGTGGCTTGTCGATTGGGGACTCAGCGGAAACAATAAAAAAGGCGCATCATTAATTTTTGCAGCATTTCCAGCAGGCCTCAAAATTTATCGCATACTTTATGCAGGCCAAAACAGCAAAGAGAAGACAAAAAGCTGGCTAAAAAGTCGATAAGCGAGTTAAATAGATTGGGTGTACTCAATTAGGGTATACCCTGTAAAGGTTATTTAAAAGGCATATTTATTTAAGTATTCATAATTTATCTTTAAAATTAAAAATTTGGATAACTAATTATATTATTAGCTTTTCTTTGATTAAACGTTAAGTATCCTTTTTTTTTTTTTGGTATTCTTTGTAATGCCAGCTTTTCACGTAGCTCCCTTAACTCAAGCATAAAAATAATAGATACAGGGTGGAGCATAACCCAAGAGTTGAGCTAAACCGAAGCATCATGTGTTCTGCTTGCGTGACTGTTTCTACTTCCTTCGCTACTCCCTTCTCTATTCCCTTGTATATTCCTTTTTCTATTCCGTTTTGCAGCTCTGTATGTTGGGTGAAAGTGTGTGAAAGTCTTTCGCTACCCAATCATTATTCAATATGTTGACTTTTGTGCTTTCACATTTGTTTCGCACCCTGCCACATAAGTCATGTGTGGGCAATTTGCTGAGGGGCGGCAGCTGGAGCCCCGCCCCCTCCCGCTCCATTTGCTATAGGGCAGCGCATGCAAAAGACAAAGAAAAATTTGCTTAAAGTGCCGATCGGCAGACGCGCAGCGCGTCGATGTGGAAATTGTGATAGTGCCCCTCCGGGTTGGTGGTTGCAACACAGTTCGTCCGCCAATGCCACATACCTCCCACCCACCACGACCCGCATGCCAAAACAATGAACTCTGGCAACACTGTCGAAGTTGTTTAACTTTACATTTGTTGCCCTGCCTGTTGCCTGCTTCAGTTTCTGGTTTCTGGCCCGGCTCCTGCTGCTGTTTCAACTCCTCCTCCTGGTGCTGCCTTTTCTCTCAGCTACAGCCATAGCTTAGTGTAGCCTTTGATTAAGGTGCCCCCAACAAGTGTCAGCCGGGGGCATTACTTTCACATAGCTCTTGCCATTGAAATGGATCCGGTTGTAGGTGTCAGCCTGGCCAAACTATGTCAAACAATACAATTAGTTTGGCTTAGTTTCTTCGAACCACATTTAAAGGCTATTAAAGTTTAGTTGGTAAAATATAGATAGCTCTATTTTATTAATTTAATGAAATGAAATGGAATCTTTATTCTCTAACTCTAACTCTAAACCTCAATAGTTGGAATAAATTCGAGATGAAACATACTGGTAAAAACTTTGTTTCAGACAAAAAATCTTTTTTATTATTAGATTCAGATTCTCATCGAACTAGAATATTTTAAAAATTGAAATATATGAATGCAAGACAATTTATTATAATTGATTGTTAGGTTTGCTGTTTGCTGTCTTTCAAAGCAGTTCAAATCATAAATTTTATTGCTTTGAAATAAATGCGGTTATGTAAATAAATAAAAGAACTGTAAACACAAACTCTTCTGAGGGGATTTGTGTTCTACGAAAATGGTTAATGGTATTTTCTTGATATATGGCAGATGGTATCGTTCACCGTATTATTTTAAGTCCCCTTCACACAAACCATGCAATGATAAAAAACGCATTTGCTTGAGTCAGTCAGATTTTGTGGCATCAACTCAATATATACGAATATGTGTTCCATATTAAATAGATTTAAGTGTTATATTCCTATAACAACAGAATTCCATAATGCTTTAATTGTGCTGCCTGCTTTTAGGGGGCAATATAAATTAGGACGCGCTTCATAAAATTTATGAAATTAAAAACAAATAATAACACAAATTTTAATTACGCTAAAAAAAAGAAGGAACAGCGAACAGCCTTAATGTATGCAGCGTAAAATTGTTCAGTTATTTGGCGGCCCATTTATGTTGTTGTTGCAGTTGTTGCTGTTGCGTATCTCATCCATTTCATTTGCACAATCAATGAGGCAACCGCGTTGGAATAACATTTCTGCATGACTGTGCCACTGGCGACACCCGCACCGATTCGCATGAGCCGCGGGCTCTTTATGATAAAGCAATTGGCTGCCGCCTATAAGTAGGCAATGCAAATTAAAGCGGCAGATGAACTCGCATTCAAATTAAACAGCTCTCGAAATGTTTGCAGTTTTTTCGTTGACTTTCAATTGAAAGCAATTGCAGCACTGTAAATTTGTATAATATACTCCTTTTGCATATAAAATGGAGTATATGGCTGTTATATGTGCCAGTATAAATATCGATTATTCAACTAACGATATTTCTTTTTATATATAATATAAATTAAGAATATAAGCGATAATCAATAATTATAATTAATTGTATATCAAAATGAAGTCTAGTATCCGTTATCCTTTTATAGGATATGTGTAAGTCTAACATGCATGTGTGCTTGCATTGGATTTTATTGTTTTCACATTGCAAGCGACTTTTACGAGTTTCATGTAAATTTAATTTGTCTGCCAACTGTTTGCACTGCCCTTTCCAATGCTTTCGCTCCGCTGGCAAACCTTTTGCTATTTGGTGGTTAACCGAAAAATATTCGTGTGCAACACATTTGCAACTTTACAACGTTGCACAACACTCTAACACATACACATACGCACACAGGAGGAGAGCTTGCCACGCCTCTTTGCTGCCCACTTGACTAGCTCAGATAGTTTTGCATTGTTGCGGTAAATTGGCAAAAATTTACATACCATTGGCATTTATTGTTTATGCATTGGTTGCATCACGATGACGATAATGATGATGATGATGAGGATGACGATGATGGTCGACATGATGCTGCATGCTTGCTTTTATATAGATATATTTACGTTGTTGTTCTTGCTGGTCGCTTGTGGCTTTAAAATTGTGGCAATTAAATTTTGTTGGCTTTTTTTGTTTGTTGTGAATATTATGAATTACATTTAATATGGCTCTTATATACATATATATGTATATATATATAAATTCTTTTAAAATCTTTCGCTTAGTGCTGCCGGCTTTTATTTTAATTGAGGTTTTAGTTATAAAATGTGCGCTTTACGGTTAATTTCGAAATGGATACGAAGGCTCATAAGCTGCCATAATTGGTTTGTTTTAAACAATTTGTGTGTGCCTGCCAAGTGGCCCCAACTTGATGGGATTTATTTAATTTATATTTTATAAAGATGTATTCACAAATTTTCATAGATAACAAACAGCTGGAATTTTGTTTTCGTATTTACTCTTTAAAGTTATTTCTTGCACACTTTTGAAAGCCAATAAACAAGAAGACTTCACATTTAGACCATAAATAAAAAGGCCAGCCGGTTTTTAGTATTTGCCAACAGCTCGGCCCAAAGACGTGAGAAAAATGTGGCCAGGCTACAGTTTGTGCATTTGGCCTTCAATGGCAACACCTGCCGCTAATGGCCAGCGACTGGGCCATTGTTTGGGTGCTGGAAGCGTTTTGGCCATATGTTTGATTTATATGCGTTCATGTCTTTTCTATATGGCATATGAAAACTTTTAGCACATCTAACACACATAGACACAAAGTCCCTTTTCGGGCCAAGCCTATATGAGCCCGACTTCTGTTCGGCTAACAAACAATTGGCGTGTAATAGTTACTCCACTGGCCTTGTTTACGAGGGTTCGTCTTGCATAATGACAGCTGTGTGACATGTCATAAGCTCAACTACAACAACAACAACAACAATAACAACAACATTGGCATTAAAATACACACCCAAACACACACACGTTCTGCTATTGATGATGTGCGTCACATGCCGTCGCTGTTTCTGTCAATTTGGTTTTGGCCACAATGTTGTTCGGGCTCTCTGATTGTCCTCTGTCCTTTTGCTCATTTGTTCAGTCTGTCATGTGCGTTCATCAATGCATTGCTTAGTTCATTTATATTGTGTTGTTTCTGTTGTTGTTGCTGCTGTTGCTTGTTTGACAAATTGATCGCGTGATATGTTTGCCGGATGCCGGCATTGTTGTTGTTTCTGCCGCCTGCCATGGATTGCATTATGTCAGCCTGAATGTCACCAAATGGTTGCAACTTTGTAACATCCACAAATTTGGGTCGTTCTCAAAATTAATTTCGAGCAAATTTGGTTCGAAAACTGATTAAATAATCACTAAATAGGTAAAAAATGGCCTTTAAGTTAATTTACATTTAATGTGGGGAGGGAGGAAAAGGAATCTAAAAAAAAATATTAAAATGAATATTATTAGTAAATAATAATTTGATTTAATGCGTATTTAAGTTTTCTGACTGCAAAAAAATAAATAAAAAATAATAATTGAAAATATAATTGACACTAATTTAAATACAATTGCCATAAAATAAATCAGAACTAATATAAGTCTGAATAGAAAAAGTAATTAATGGAAAAAATAAAATAGAAATTTACAGATATATACAAAAAAATGATTAATAAGGACGTACAAATAATTTAATTTACAAATAATTTAATTTATTATAACATGTTAATCAATCGTGATAAAAATCATTTTCCCAAACATTTTTTATGTTAACTTTTGATAACTAATTGTATAAAATTACATAAATGTAATGTAATTAAGTAAGATAAGACAATATTTATTCGACATATATAAAAAGTATATAATATTAGGTTTTTTTTTTTAATTAGTTTTAACGTAATATTCCGTCTGATACAGAAAGATAGTTAGTTAGTTATGTTTGTGAAAATATAAGCCTACTCCAAGAAACCATTAGAAGATTTGATTGAATGCAAATGATAACCGTATGGAATGAAAACCCATCAACTTGTTGATCAGTTAAACACATTTCCAGTTCCTTGTCAACATCAAAACGTAATTAAGTAGATATTGGTTCCAAGAACAGAGAAAACTGTGCGTTCAAAACTTTTCTACTGCAGTGTGAATTGAGCCGTTGTTATGCCTGCTGTTGGACAATGGAATTTGCTGACCAACAACAAGTTGTACAACTTTGCATCCAGCTTTGACTTTGGCCAATCAGTTGCAATGTGAAGCCTGGGAGATTCCAATTCTGGTATCTTCAGACTCTCACATTCTCACACTCTCATAGATATTGAGATACATGTTTAATTAAGCCGTTGACAGTGCCTGGCAACTTAATTGTGGACGATGCCGTTATGAGACACAGACCCGGACACGGGACTCGGCAACCGGGTAACCAGACCGACAAGGACAACGAAATAACGTCAATTCGTTAAAATCTACGTCAGCTTTGCTGCTAATTTTGTTTGCCTTTTGTAACACACACACACACATACACATAAATCCCACCCACATACATGCACACCAGGCAGCCTTCGTGTGCACAGTGTTTGAGAAAAGTATGCGCACGTTTTGGCTCCTAACATTTGTCGTTTTGTTTGCGCTGCACTCCAAACACTGCAGACAAAATGCTGTCGAAAACCCACTGATGTCTCTCTCTATCTATATATGCATATATGTATATATATATATATATATATATATACATGTATATATCTTACTCCGGCTGTCTGTAGTTAATCCGCCTAACGTTATGCAATGAAAAGTTTTTTGTACGAAATTAATTAATTTTATGTGCAAACAGTTGTTAATTTTCTCCTTTTCCGCTTTGTTTTGATTTTTTTGTTATTTTTTTTTTTTGGGTTATGTCTCGTGTTGACCCTCAAAGAGTGGATTTTGCCCTGGCAACGTTTGTTAGATTTTGTGTGTGTGTGTGTGTGTGTGTGATATGTCACTTGACTCATTTTAATTGGCTTGACAATTTTTAGAGAACCTCCATGTTAATAACGCATATTTATACTTTTTCATTTGCAGCTTTCCGCACATGTGGCTGTGAGGTGGATTCTTAAGCGCATCGCCAGATTAAATACATCCAAAATAGTTTGGAGAAGTGATGAAGTCATGAGACCGACATTCGATCGACGCCTCTGGATATTATTGTTCATTATTTTAGTACAATGTAAGTAGACGAACTCTCAATAAGACATGACCAAATTAATGCGGCAAGTGGCCCCACTAAGCCAAACAGCTCATATATTTGCGGCATTGCTTTTGTTGAAAACGAATGCTCCATTTTGTATGCCGGCAACGTGTGAAAAATAGTTCACAGATAATCGCATTCAGGCAGGTCACATTATTTATGCGCCAGCACACACAACGCCTCCAAATCCCTTATCCCCCTTCTGTCTGCTGCCCGGCAGCCCCAGCATCTCATCTGGAGTCGCTTGTCTCCAGTCTCAGTCCCAGAGTTTCTGTTTCTGCTGGCCCTTATCAGCTTGATATTCTATGCCACAAGCAGCAAACAAAGCCATTTCTTTTATTTGATGTGCGTTTTGGGGCTTCCGAGTTTCGGGATCCAAAGAAAGACGCAATACGGCAGAGGCCACCAATCTGACCCTCGGCGTTTGTTGGCCAAATATATGTGTGGTGCTGGCCTGAAGGCCTCGGCTCCAATAGGAAAAGCAGAACTGGTTCTGCATAGCAAGCAACTTGCGCTTTGCTCTTAAATGCAATGGGGCGTATGAGTGATATTCCATTAAGTAGCCCATATTACGTATACGACCTGAATGGCACTAAAAACTCAGCTAAGCTGTAAAGCCACTGCTTAGGCAAATCAAATCAACAAAAACGTTTTAAAAAGGCTGAAATAAAAAGATAAAATGAGTAAATTATTAAATGTATTTCATAAGTACCAAAAGATATTTCAATTACATATGAAAAAGGTTTTTTTTTTAAATCAAATTCTAGTTAACGAATTGGTTGAACATTAACATTTTTTAATTAAGGGCATTAATTCAATAATTGGAAAGTTCCCTCAATAATATTATTTTATTTTAGCGCTGGCAGCTAAAGGTAAGTAAATAAAAAATATTACAAGCATAATTTACGCGGTTTCAGTTTAATAATGTGTTAAAAAGAAATTGTATGATAATTCCGAATGGGAATTGTACTTCGCCAACTGTGAAAAAATGAATGTGTACCAAGTGCTGAAGATAAAGCAATACAAAGGCATGAATTCATTTTTTTGGAATATTAATAAACAATAGAATCATTTATAGATTTATTAATTGTTATAATTGTGCTGTTAATATCAATTTATGGAGTGGATGGCAGACCATTACTTTAAAGCCGAAGAACTGATACTAAAGGGTTACATGCATTTGTTCTTAAATGAATCAAATGATTAGAAATTTGATACAGAACTAATAAAATTAAAGTATAAAATTGCATTCAACATTAACAAATCATAAGTTTAACCTTTGCTCTAGTTCAGAACTCTAGAACCATTACAATAATCTATCGATTCCGTTAGTATCCAAATTTCTTGAGGAAGCTTCTTAGCTAGGGTCACTTCAAGGTTACGTTGAATCGCAGCACACGAGCAAAAAAGGAAATGCAACCGAGTAGCAACAGTAGCCAAAGATGTCAGAGTTAAAGTCAGATGCGTGTAACGAGCGGCGGTGCAAGCAAAATGCTCGGCATATCCGACTACTCAACGCAGAAAACGGAAACGGAAATGCGCGTTCAAGAATTTTAATCTGAATGCGCAATTTCGCGTGTGAGCTGTGTGCCAAAATGGCGCGGCACATGTCGACCAAATGGCGGCATCGCAACCCTGCCACGTCCCATGCCGACCGGCTGGCACCTACTCCCAGTCCGCCCCTTTACCGCACCCCCTTTCCACTCCTCGCTAACCGCCGCCGCTTTGTTGCAGCACATGTTCCACTGCGGTGCGCCTTGGAATTTCACGCGTTTATTTGCAAAGATTACGAAATGCGCCGGGACGCCCGCTAAAGTTTTGTATGCGTTTCCTGTGCGCTGACGGCGTAGCCTTTTTTCTCTGCACCGTTCCCGCTCCTTCCGTCCCGCCTTGTCGGCTACTGTGTGTGTTTGTTTTTTTACACTGTTTGCTCGCCAATCCGCTTTCCCCGGCGTCTCGCTGACTTGTTATGCATGCAAAAGTCTGTGGCAGATACACAGACTGGAAGCACATGCGGCCCCTTAGCCCATTCGCTTGTGACATGCAAAATATTTTTGCATAAAAATGTTTGCCCACCAATACACATACACCGACTGCTCGAGTCCTGCGTCCTGCATCCTGCATCCTGCAGTCAGCTTAAGCTAAAGCAATTCCGTTTCATGTGAGCGAAAATTTCAGCTTTAAAGAATTTCAATTTCAATTTTAGCTATAATATTATTTTTTTTCCTCGAACCCAGTTAAGCGTCAAATTTGTCAGCAAATTTTTTATTTTTTTTTAATAAAATGTCCGCTTTGCGATTTTCAGTGCACAAATATATTTATAAAAATATATAAATACATATTTTGTGTTACCTCAGTTATATCATAGGATGTCTGCTTGCTCTCCCTCGGGCTTAATGTCCAACATTTTATCCATGTATTTAAGCTGAATGTGCGTTTGCTACGTGTTCGCCATGCTAAAGACTCCCGATGCCTTCTTGATGGCCCGGCTAAGCGAAATGTGTTGCATACTTAAATGTGACAGCAACAACAGCCATGAAGCATATTTTAGCTCTAATAAAGTGGCGCGTAGGGTGTGCTTAGTCATATCATTCGACTGTCATCATCCGGTGCCATTCGCCTTCGCATTCGCATTCACATTCACATTCACATTCACATTGACCTGAATGCTGAGAACAAGCTGTAAATGATTGAGATAATCGCTAGATCTACATTTGACTTCTAGCTTTTCATATTTTACACATATATTTCAAGCCTATTTACATCACTCTCTCTCATTAATGAAGATATTCTCTAGAATTCGATTTAACTTTTTACTTCTAATTAACTTATAAAATTAAAAGCAAATAAATGTTTGCTATTCTATCTTAAATTATATTTATATTATTCATTGTTCGTTAAAATACCTTTAGCTGCTTTATTTAATGACTTTTCTACATTTCATAAGCGTAAAGTAATGAGCTTTACAAGAATTGGATGTTTTTCTCCTTAACATTCTGATGATTGCTCTCTCCATATTTTATGTGAGTTTCTAACTTTAATAACTATTCCCATCAATCGCACAATGCTCCGCCACTATCTATCTATAAGAGATCTGAAACTCTGTTCGAACAATGTCGTCTCTTTCGAAAGTAGGCAACACTTTGAAACTTGCGGAGTGAACGGCATCAGAAACAAAATTCCAAACGAAATCAGCTTAAATTTCAGCTTTCAAGTGGACTCCTCCACTCAATTTTGTGCTCACTCAGCGGCTCGCTGCCTCGGTGGTTCGGATGGTGCAATCAACAAGACAACCGCAGCGCGTGTTCTGGCATGCGTGGGTGGCAGGGTTGCCAAGGGTGGCATTGGTGGCAGGTGGTGTGGTGTGGTGTGGCAGGTGGCCTGGTGGAGCGACCAGTTGCAACCGCTCATAGATGACTCTTGAGTCGGGGCCACTCAGCAGCAACTGCAACTGCAACTGCAACGTGAAACGTGGACGGAGGAACGAGGAACGAGGAACGATGAACGTAGTCGTCGACTTAGTTAGCCACTTTTCTTTTATATAAAATGCGCCTTTTGTGCCACGAGTGCCCCAGTTGCTCCACCCTGCCCCTCGCTCCGTTGGGCCACCCTTTCATAAGAAAAATACAGTTTGCTGCAAGTTTATTTTAAAACTCGACTTTTGTGTGCTCGAGTTTACTTTGGTGGCGAATTACTTTTCGGTTATTTTATGTGGCCCACAGACGCCGCTGATTGTCTTGTTGTCTGGTGTTGATGCAGCGCCAAAAGCTTCACAGACTGTAGATACTTTTGGGGTTAGGTCTACTCCATGTACTTCCTCTGCGAGCGACTGCGTCCGGTTCGTCGCGGAGTTTATTATGTTGGCCGCTTCAAGTCGAAGCCGCTTGCAAAATGCAATTATCAAAAGTTTTCGTGTTGCTTTCTCTCTCTCTCTCTCACGTTTTCCATCTTTTTCTAGTTTTTTTTTTTTTTTTTTTTTGAGCGCCTTTGTCGTATGCTGGAAATTATGGCCATTTTGCTGTCCACAGTTGGAGCTCTGCCATGAGTTGCTCTCTAGCCAGCTCTTCGATTTCTTTTCCCCAATTTTTCATGTCGCTGTGGCTGTTGTTGTTAACTTCTCTCATTGCTGTTTAACATGGCATAGCAAATGTAGAACAAAAGTTGAGCAGATGCAGTCGAAGTTTGCGAAGCTCTTAAAGCAAATGCAGTTTTACGAAGTTTAAAGAGTTGCGCCCAACTCGGAAGCGGAAGTGTAAAAGGTAAGGCGTGGCAGGGCGTACATTGTGCCAAAAAATGCTAAGAGCGGAAACGCAGCTAACAATAAAAGCCAAAAAGGGCATAAAACGCGCACTTCCGTTTTAAATTTCCCGACGTTTTCACTCACACTATGTTTGTGCTTATGCGCATATGCGTGTGTGTGTGTGTGTGTGTGTGTGTGTGTAAGGAGTGGGTATTGGGTAGGGGATAGCACCACACAACGTGCAACACCGTGTGGTCAACACGAAGCTCGGGGCTTTCTCTGGACTGGCGGCTGCCGGCTTCCGGCTTGGCTAGACCAACAAAAAATTGGCCGCACACTAAATTGCACACCTGAGATTAATGCGCCCCGCTTTTGAAAAGCGTTTTGAAACATGGTCCGGCCCAGCAAATAGGCCACAACGAAAGGTGTAAAGGCCAATAGCAGTTCGCAGTTCGCAGTTCGTAGTTCGCAGTTCGCAGATTCACAGTTGTATGCAAAACGAAACGGTATCCGTTGCCAAAGTCAAACGCTTTTCATGCACCTTTTCTTCTTTTTTCTTTTCATACCAGACACCATTTGTAATTGTTGTTGTATTCTTCTTCCTTCTTCTTTCTTTTATCGTTACCAGCTGACGCCTTTGGCCTTTTGTGAGCAAAAGCGCTAACTAAAGACAGCTGAAGGCTTTGGCAATACTTACAGTGGGCCTCTAAAGTTTTTGTTCACGTGTATTTTAATTAAATAATTACTGTTTTTGTTTAAGAAAAATAAGTGTTGTAATTAGAATTGTATGCAAATAATAAAAGTCTTGTTTTCGAATTTAATTTATTTATTGGTTTATTTATGTGGTGAAGTAAATAGTTTAGAAAAAATGAAGTTAAAGTGTATAGATAATATGATCTTAATCTTAAGCTTGAATTATACTTTTCATACATTTTTGCAGACACGTAACGTTAGTATTAAAGCTAATTTAATTTTCAGCTTATGCAATTTTACTATTTTCAGTCACTGTGGAAATGCTTTTTATCTTGTTTATATTTTTACACTCGACTTTTGTGCCTTTCGGGCTCATTTCTGTTCATCTCTATCTGCACACACACATATACACACATACACTTACACATACACTGAAAGCTGTGCTCAGTGAGTAAAAGCAACTGAAAATAAATTAAGTGGAAGTAAGTCGTAACGAAGTGATACATAATTCTTTGTATTTTGTGTGGTCCCCTTTTGCACTCTGTACGCGTTTTAGTGCATTTCGTTAGAGTTTATTGTGGCCAACAATTGAGTGCAAGTTTGTGCCACAAAGCAGTCCCAAATATTCACACGAAGAGCTGCTGTTTAATGCACTCAGATAAGTAGATAAGCAGAGTGGACAAGATTAGATCTTCCCGGTAATTATCGACCCCTTTTAATTTCAGCAAAGAGTTATGAGGGTTTTCTTCCGTTCGAAAATCTCAGAATTAAATAGGGTAGAACTTTAAACTGGGTTTTAGTGATTTTGGCACTTCTCCCACAGAATCCAATCAAACCTAAAACGAAGCTTGTCGAAGATTAAATGCTCTTCCAACAACAACTGCAACTTTCATATATTGTTAAAACAAATATTGTTGTGGAAATAAATGTATCTATAATAAGTTGCTACGTTTTATGCAAAAAAAAAAAAATATATATATATATATATATATATTCCATGTATTTATAGATATATTGAGTTTTATTCGCTCTGTTAAGAGAGAAAAACCAAGTTCAACGAGGCGTATGAATGTTGTCTTTATAAAGTTCAAGGCCTTAGTCATCAGTAACAGCATTCATGATATAAATAAAATATAATTATTATCGCATGCATTTCTTATAATTGTTCCAAGCTTCATTTGACAACTGAAACACCCTTCTCGCTGAGTGTGCATATTAATATAGGACAAAACTTTTGCCCCGAGGACAACCGAATATGCGGATGGACAGGATAACAGTAACCTAATATAGCGTAATTTGGCTTTAATGACCAAACAGAGAGTGAGAAGAATGGAGGTGGGAATGGGAGGTGGAGTACAACAAAGGCGTCCACTCATTGCGCTGGCACCGTTAAATAGCCTAAATAACTTAATATCAGGCAAAGAGCTGGCTGGTGCTCTGATTGGGATTCGGCGGGAAGGAGTTTCGGGTCGCTTTTGCTACCTATTGCTACTTAACTAAGCCAACGATATCATTTTATTACACAGCTCAATGACAGTGCCAGCCACGCCCAAACGCCCTAAATGGATAAGACCTGGGCGAAATTTTAGAGCCGAGCAAATGCTGCTGCTAACTAGTTGAAAAATTTCACTTTCGATGGGGCTCGACTTTAACTTTTAGCTGCTGCCACCTGGCATGTTGCCTCCGTTGCCTCCGTTGCCTCCGTTGCCACCGCCTCAACCATCCGCCTCGCGCACTTCCAGCTCAAAGGCCATTAACGTGTTTCGTTTCATTTAACTTTTACGCTCGATGCTGTCCCCAGTCTCCCCTAAGGAATAGCGAAAAAAGGAGAGGATGAAGCGGGCGCAGCTCAGCTATTTAGCACAAGCGGAGAATTGACGCCCCCACAGACCACACCACACCGCACCGCACCGCACCGCATCGCACCACCCACTGATGGTATTTTTGTTACACTTTGGGCCCATGAAACGAAACTTTTACCTGCTGCATGCTTGACCCAACAAAGGACGACAACGTTGAATGAAATACTCGTGAGTTGGGGTCCATGGAAGACAAGGGATCGCTGTGTATGGGGTTGATGTTTGGGAGGCGCGGCTGGTGCTTTGGTGGGTTGACCTTCGCTGCTGACAGCAGCCGTCATTAACCTTTCATGATGAGGGAACAAACCGGGGCACAATCAAGCGGAACAGGTGGCAGCCAGCAGGCTGCTTCAGGATGTTTTCTTCGAGTCCTGGCAAGCAGCCATCATCGGTTGCTCGGAGCTCGGAGCTCGTAGCTCAAAGCTTGGAGCAAAAGTTGCTTCCAGTTTGGTTGCTGTCGTTAAATTTGAACTTTTGACTTGCTGGTGGTTCGGTTTGGTTTTTATTGTTGCTCCTGTCGTTGTTGTCGTTGTTGTTGTTGCTGCTGTTGTTGTTGGTTTTGTTCGTGTCGTGTTTGTGGACACCGTAAAGTATATTAGGTAATGTTGGCTTTAATGCTGTCTGGACAGCCACAATTTTCCCAATGACCCAGTTTTCCGACTCGATCTGGGTGTGTCTGCATCTATCGCAGCCGCAGCCGCAGCATTTTTGTTTAACTAACCACATGCCACGCCCACACACAGACAGAAACAGTCGCAAATTATTTAGCAACCGCATCTGTCTCTGTGTCTCTCTCACTGTCTCTGTCTCTGCCTGTGCCTCTGCCTCTGCCTCTGTGTCGGAGTTCTCATTCTGGCTGCGGTCACACTCATTCAATATCTGTTTGCTGTTGCTGCTTCTCTTAATTTACGGCGAATTATGTGCCAAACGCATTTGTTAAACAAAGTGGGAAAGCAGTATTAGGAGGTTTTAAGATCTATCCCAAACAGAATTCAGTTTTCATTACAATAATTATTTTTAAATTGTGGCTTTAAATAAATTTAAAATACTTCGCAATATTTATTTCTACTTTAAATTTTCTTAAAGACTCCGCAAATTTATTGTTGGACTTAGTAGTAGCAATAAACACTTTGATATGGATTTACAAACCAATTTTCATATCTGGCTATCTACGGGACTTGAATAACTCTGTATTATCTATTTCAAGTAAACTGCTCCCTTATAGACTACAGATATCTATCCCAAATGTCTCGCTTTCACCTTTATGTGATTATATGGCTTGGGAGCTTACATTATAAGAGCTAAAGCTTTAGCTGCTTGCTTCCGTATTATTTTTCAGACAAGAATTGCTGCATACTTGAAGCCACGAAACCAAACTTACAGGCAAACTCCAAGGCCGATCGTCTGCTCGTTGGGCGCCAACATTGCATTTCAGATAGGAAAATCAATAACTGTTTTATAATGTGCCAGAGCAAGCGGAAGAAGGTGGAGGGGCAACAACAATGACATATCGTTCTAATGGCGTCGCAGCCTCAATCTAACCTTAAATTCAAACAGCTGGCAGCGTTGCTGAATATGCAACCAAGCAACAACCAACAAGAGGACCATCATCATAAGCATAGACATCAACATAATCATGATGACAAACTGCCTGCCCTCGAGTGTTTTATCCTTGACAAATCCTTATGCAACAATCAACAGCAACAGCCCCAACCAAATGTAAAAAGAAGCAAAAAAAAAAAAAAACCGACTAAAATAGTGGAAGGGGAACTGCAAGCGAGTAGTTAACAATGCCAAATGCGCAGCAAATGTCTAAATGAGTGCACGAATGAATACCGCCTGTGGAATGAATAACGTCTGATGAATGAGACTACAACATATATTTGCACCCGCACAAAGACACACACACGGAATCTGTGTGTGTGTGTGTGAAGGTGACACTGACAATGGCGCAAATCGAGGCTTTAAGTTAAATCTTTGCCAGACAACGCGACGGCCTCCGTTCTCCCCTACACACTTGACAAATGCCTAGACAAATGACTGTGGGCAAGACGAGCAGTCGCAATTATAAATAGGTTTTCTTTCCTTTTGTTTTATCACCCATCACAACGAATTTGATTCTTCTGCAGAATAGTTTTTCATATACTCATAGACGCGACATAATATTAGGCGATGCTTCTGCGATGCTATATATTATTCCGCTTTAAGAGTCGTACAATATTATTTAATCCTTAAGAACTGACGCTTTTTATGAAATTATTGTATTGAGAAATGTCTAAACAGATTCGCATTGTTTTACAAAAAAATTATACCTTAATCTGTGATTACTTGATTACACACAAAACACATTTATACACTTATTATGTAATGAATGGTGATGCGAAACAGGATTCAAGGTTTTGTTAGCTCTTATAGCTGTGCTGTTGATCTTGACTATACTCTGTATTCTTCATATTTACCTTTTGTGATCGGCATACATATGTTTTTTGTACTACCGACAGTTGTAATTACATTTCAAATAGTTGCAAGCTTTTGCACTCAATATCTTAACTTCATCTACAATTTTTTAAAAAAGATACCAACAAATGACAGTCACAACTGTGACACGAAAATGGAGTGAGGCACACACTGATACACACATACGTCTGCATCCACGCACAACCAAACGCAGAAACGCAGACCGCAACGTTGACTCTTTTGGCTTAAAATAGGCAACAGTAAGTGCAGGTGGCAGACAAACAATTTTGTCGAACATAAAATCGAGCACAACTTAATTAAATGTTGAAAGCGCGACCACAGCGACTGTGGTTGGGGCCAGGTGTTAAAGGGGAACCATAGGCGGGCAGGTTGGGGCGGTGCAAAACGTTGACAGACGCCCGACTTCATTTTCGGTGGATGGCTGTTGGAAATTAGCAAAGCTGTCAACTGTCAGCGGGTAAGGGGCAGGAGGCAGCAGGCAACATTTGAGTGTGTGGATGTGTGCATGTGTGCGTGGAGTGTAGAAATATGTCTACAACTTCATGGCTGGCAGGCAAAGGTAAGACAATGTGTCTCACCTGCGCTTCAGCACCTTGAGTCCGCCCCCCAAAAACGAACTTGAGCTCAAGCTGCGCATGAATGCGGCAAGTACACGTATGTGTGTGTGTGTGTGTGTGTGTTTGTAAGTTATGGCATGTCTACTTCCGCTGGCTGCTGCCTGCCTGCCTGCCACCTGCTGCCATTTGCCCTTTGCCCGCCCCGCTTGTCGCGTTGTTTGTAATTTGTTAATTTCCCGCATTTAGAAATTAATTTTCACTTCATGCGCCGCCAAGCAGACAACAGCAGACAACGTCGAGTCAAGTTGACTACCCAGCTGACTACAGTGTCGCACATAAGTATGCTTTAACATTTCACATCACACCAACTCTGAAGCAAACATACACACACTCAAAACTTACGCCGCAATTACGTGTGTGTGTGTTGGCATCATTTTATATTTAAACACTTACGTTCTCATTAATATTGTGGAACTTGCTTTATAAATTGTTTTTGATGTTGCAAATTTTTTATTTGCGTGTTTTATATTCTCGTTCAAATTTAAAATGGAGTTTGATCTTGTGTCTTCATTACAAATGCTTTGCGTGCAACAATAGAATTTTGTTCTTCTTCTTCCACTTCTGCTATCGACATATTTCGATAATTTTTTTTAAATAAATATTTTATTTTTTTGAATTGTATATTCACAATTCTTTATATCTATATCTACAAAGAACACACGCTCCATCATTAGTCAACTGATCAACACCAAGTGTTAAAATAAATCGTGCAAGAAATGCTTGAATAATAAAAATTTCTTATCAATAAGAAGCAAAACGTAATAGTTATTTATTATTTGAAACAAACTCGAACAGTAGAATGCTGATATAAAATATCAAGTCTTTAGTTTTTACAGTAATCGAGTTCGATGTGCTCGAACTTATGGGTATGCTAGGATACGATTAAATTGCCTCGCATGGTGGTATTGAGAATATAATATATTTTACATTTACATTAATATTAATGATTTATAAAATAAATCAATAATAAAATAATTAAAGTAGGCGGGATCAAATTTCGAGCGATGCTGGTATTGAACGTTTCGTTGACTTTAGTATGAAATACTCATTCCTACCTTACAGTTCAATTTCGGGATCCAATAATGTCTAAATTTTAAGAAAAAAATTTAATAATTTATAAATAAAAATTTTAAATATTCCATTATTCGGCTATCACTTTTCTAAATTCTTAGAAATTCAAAATGTCCTTGTATAGATTCTCGTCCATTTCTTTGAGGAAGCCCCTCCTTAGAGGTTTTACATATCTTAACGATTATGTGGACCGATCGCATCTTCCGACTTCAATTAGCAACATGCAGCGACTACCGTTCAGTAAGACTGTGGATCCTGAATCTACAGATAAGACAAACAAGAACAGTACCGAAGCAAAGGAGAAAGAAGCGTCCGCCAAACAAAAGGATCAAGAAAAAATTAGTAGATACGAGAAGCAATGCTTGGAGGCTCAAAAAAAGGCCTTGGATGAAGAAATCCAGCGGTCTAGCACAAAAGACAAAAAAATTATGAAGAGCATGATGCAGTGTCTGACAGAAGGTATGAAAAAGGCGTGTTCGAGAATGGCCCAAAAGAAACTCGGTGAAGAAAAGGAACTCGAGGCCCAGTGCTCTCTACTAGCTAAAAGTGATAAGGTTAAGAGTTTAATGAGCAAATGCGAAAAAGATGGTAAAAAAGATGGAAAGAAGGGTGGCAAGAAAGAAAAGAAAGGATCCTCAGCAAAAGGGCAGGAAAACCAGCCTACGAAAGGATCGGCCAAGGGGGGGTCAAAGGGGGATAAGTCTAAGAAAGATGAGGGTGGTAAAAAACAGAAAGTCGATGGCAAGCAAAAACAATCCGGTAAAGACCCAATTGAAGAAATTTGCGCTTCATTAAAAAAGAAACAGCCTGCGGGAAAAAAAGATAAGCCAAAAAATAAATTTACATTAAAATTAGAGAAATGCATTAGAAGTGAATGGGCTGATGTCTGTCAATGTCAGCAAAAATTCACCAAACAGGAAAAGAAAAGACTTGCGCAATCTCACAAATGCCTAGAAGCCGAATTCAGAAAAATGTGCAAAGAGAAGGTTCTCAAAGAAATGTGTGCTAAGAAAGGTCAGGGAAAGGCTAAGAAACCAAAGAAAACGGAGAAAAAAGAGAAAAAAACAGAAGCAGAGGAAAAATTTGATGACGAAGTAGAACAAGAGCTGCTTAAAGAAAAGCTTAAAGAAGAAAAAAATATAAAACGCCAAGTGAAGGAGCTGAAGAAAAAGTGTCAAGAAGCCGCTAAGAAAAAAGAAGAGGCGTTTAAAAAGAAGTGCGCTGAAGCAGCTAAGAAAGAGAAGGAAGCGGCTGAAAAGAAGAAGTGTGCTGAGATGGCTCAAAAGGAGAAGGAAGCGGCGGAAAAAAAGAAGTGTGCAGAGATAGCTGCAAAGGAGAAGGCAGCAGCTGAGAAGAAAATGTGTGCAGAAATAGCTGAAAAAGAAAAAGGTGCAGATGCTGGCAAAAAAGATACAGGTGCCAAGGAAGGTGCAGATGCTGGCAAGAAAGTAACGGCTGAAAAGAAAGAGGCGGCTGCAAAGAAAGGTGCAGATGCTGGCAAGAAAGACAAGGCTGAAAAAGGTGCGAATGCTGCCAAAAAGACGGCTGAACAGAAAAAGGGTGCAGATGCTGGCAAAAAGAAGGCAGCTGGAAAAGCACCGACGGCCGAGAAAAAGGGTGTAGATGCTGGCAAAAATGAAAAAGATGCTGCTGAAAAGAAAATGTGTTCAGAAATGGCTAAAAAAGAGAAGGAGGCAGCTGAAAAAAAGAAGTGTGCAGAAATAGCTCAAAAAGAGAAGGAAGCGGAAGAAAAGAAAAAGTGTGCAGAGGCTGCAAAAAAAGAACCGAATGCCGACAAAGAGGCAACTGAAAAGAAAGGTTCAGGTCACGGCAAAAAAGAGACGGGAGATCAGAAAAAGGGTGTAAGTGCTGCCAAAAAACAGAAAGAAGCAGAAAGTGGTAAGAAAAAGACAACGGGAAAGAAAGGTGTAGATGGTGCCAAAAAAGAATCCGCTGAACAGAAAAAGGACGCAGGTACTGACAAAAAAGAAAACGAAGCTTCTGAGAAGAAAATATGTGCAGAAATGGCTGAAAAAGAGAAAGAAGCGGCTGAAAAGAAGAAATGTGCAGAAATGGCTGAACAAGAAAAGGAAGCGGCTGAAAAGAAAAAATGTGCAGAGATGGCTAAGAAAGAAAAGGAAGCGGCTGAGGAGAAAAAATGTGCAGAGATGGCTGAGAAAGAAAAGGAAGCGGCTGAAAAGAAGAAATGCGCAGAGGCTGCTGAAAAAGAGAAAGAAGCAGCTGAAAAGAAGAAATGTGCAGAAATGGCGGAAAAAGAAAAGGAAGCGGCTGAGGGAAAAAAATGTGCAGAGGCTGCCAAGAAAGAGCAAGAAGCGGCTCAGATGAAAAAGTGTGCTGAAGCTGCTAAGAAAGAGAAAGAAGCAGCTGAAAAGAAAAAGTGTGCAGAGGCTGCTGAGAAAGAAAAGGAGGCGGCTGAGAAGAAAAAATGTGCAGAGGCTGCTCAAAAAGAAAAGGAAGCTGCTGAGAAGAAAAAGTGTGCAGAGGCTGCCAAGAAAGAGAAAGAAGCTGCTGAAAAGAAAAAGTGTGCAGAGGCTGCTCAAAAAGAAAAGGAAGCTGCCGAGAAGAAAAAGTGTGCAGAGGCTGCCAAGAAAGAGAAAGAAGCTGCTAAAAAAGAAAAGGAAGCGGCTGAAAAGAAAAAGTGTGCAGAGGCTGCTAAGAAAGAAAAAGAAGCTGCTGAGAAGAAAAAGTGTGCAGAGGCTGCTAAGAAAGAAAAAGAAGCTGCTGAAAAGAAAAAATGTGCAAAGGCTGCTCAAAAAGAGAAAGCGGATGGTAAAAAGGCGTCGACTGATAAGAAAAAGGCTGCAGGAGCTACTGCAAAAAAACAAAAATCAGCTGAGAAGAGCCCGGGTGGTGCACCAAAGGGAAAGAAAGTCGCCGAGAAAAAAGGTACAGATACTGCCAGAAAGGAGAAGAAAGCGTTGAAAAAGTCTGCAAAGAAATCTCACAAGATAACTGGAGTGGCGGACCAAACAAAAGGGAAAAAGGGTGATAAGATAAAAAAAAATAAGACACAAAAGAAAGGAAAAGAGGTCGATGCAAAGAAGAAAGGTGTGTCCCAAAAAGGAAAAAAGGTAGATTCGAATAAAAAAAAAGAGACCGAAAAAAAAAATCAAAAAGACACTATCAAACACAAGTGTAAAGAGGCGGCTCAAAAAAATAAGAAGAGAAAAGAAGCACTATTAAAAAAGCAAAAACAAGAAGCTAATAAAAAAAAAGCGGCTGAGAAGAAAAAGAGTGCAGATTGCAAAGAAGAGACTCCTAAAAAATAATGAGAAGAGGGTCTGATTTGGCGTTTTTAAAATGGTCTTAAAAAAACAGTTGTAGGTTTTAAAAATACTTTTACGCCATGAAGTGTTGATTAGAAAACTACTTCCAGTTCTTACCATTTAAAAAAATTGCCAAGGATATAAATTTTTTTTTTTAACCCCGTACGTTAAACCAGATATTAAGCAAATATTAATCAGATTGGGAAAGAAAGGCTCTCGAATTGGATTGAGATATTTAAGTGTAATGGAGTATAAAAATAAAATATAAATTATTTTTTAAAAATTATTTTACTAAAAGATTTGTTTTTCTTGAGATATTATTCCCTGGTCGGGAATGGGTATTTACTATCTGTTAGGCCTTATTCATAATTTTGAAATGCGTGTTCATTTTTATTTAGTATCTTGCGCTTCATGAACTTGATTTTCTTAAACTGTCAGTTTGTTGGAGTTTTTAGTTCCAGTAAATCGAACCATTGTGCTCATTTTTTGTTGCAATTTATATTGTGTATGCTCCTTAGATCGACAGGAAAAATAACAGGACAGGATATGTTATTTTTCTCTCTAACCGGACTTTGTACGGATTTACTACGAAGTTATTCTGCTTATCGATTTGATTTGACTCCTGCACAATTTATTAAAAATTCAGAACTATTTTGTGTTATTTTGTTCGAGTCATATAGACCTCCCAGAAGTTCTTGCAGCCTTAGTTTTCTTCAATGTCCTTAACTCTTGGTGTATCTTGAGGGGTTTTTTTAACATTCAATTTCTGGACACTTGCTTCCTTTATCTTTTACCCTTATGTTTAGTCGCAGACGCTCTATTATATAGATTGATGCACTTGATTTACTTGGTGCCGTCGGTCTTCTTAACGTCTAATCAAAATTATAAGATACATATATAATTTGAAAGCCATTGAAAAAGAGATGACAGGACTTATAATCTTATATACAGTACCTTTGCGGGGTATCTCCAAGTCAGTTACTTTCGAATAGAGCACCCTTTTTATATTTTAAAATTTAATGGCATATCAGAGAAGGCCCGCTACTCGAGATCTTTATTTTAGAAAACAGTCAGTCCGGAAAAGTCATTCACACAATACATATTCGACTTTAAATAATGTCTAAATTTTAACCAAACATACAATAGTTTATAAGTCAAAATTTACAATAATCCATATTTTTGGCAATAAGTGAACTAAATCTTTAAAAATTCAAAATGTGTTTGTATAAATTCTCATCCATTACTTTGAGGAAGCCCCTCCTACGAGGTTTTATGTTTCTTAACGACTACGTAGATCGATTGCATCTACCGACTACAATTGGCAACATGCAGAGACTACCGTTTAGTAAGAGTGCGGATTCTGACTCTACTGACGAGTCCAATAAGCAAAGTTGCGAGAAGGACAAGGAAAAAGATGCGGCAGACAACCAAGAAAAGAAAGATCAAGAAAAAATTAAGGCATATGAAAAGCAATGCATGGATGCCCAAAAAAAAGCCTTGGATGAAGAAATGCAATGCTCTAACAAAGAGGAAAAGAAAATGATGCAGAGCATGATTCAGTGTCTGACAGAGGGCATGAAAAAAGCATGTACAAGAATAGCCCAAAAGAAATTCTGTGATGAAAAAAAACTCGAGGCCGAGTGCTCGCTACTAGCTAAAAGTGATAAGGTTAAAGGTATGATGAGCAAATGTGAGCAAGATAAGTGTAAAGAAAAAGATGGTGAGAAGAAAGATTCTGGGGAAGGTAAGGAACAGAAAGCCGATGATAAGAAAGATGAATGCGCTAAGGACCCAATAAGTGAAATATGTAACTCTTTAAAGGCGAACAAGCCTGATAAAGAGGACAAACAATTAAAAAATAGATTTACATTGAAATTGGAAAAATGCATTAAAGGGGAATGGGCTGATGTTTGCCAATGTCACCAAAAATTTACGAAACAGGAAAAGAAAAGACTTGCACAATCCCATAAATGTCTAGAGGCTGAATTTAAAAAAATTTGCAGAAAGAAGGTTTTGAAAGAAATGTGTACCGAAGCTGGACAAGGAAAGTTTAATAAACAAAACAAAAAGGGGAAAAATGAAAAAGGAAAGAAAGAGAAAAAATCGGCTGAAGAGGCAAAAATGGAAGAAGATCTGGAGAAAGAGATGCTAAAAGAGAAAAAAGAAGAAGAGGCAACTATAAAACAAGAAGTACGTAAACTAAAGAAGAAATGCAAGGAAATGGCTCTCAAGAAAAAATGTGATGACGCAGCAAAAAAGGAAAAAGAGGCTGCTGAAAAGAAAAAGTGTGCAGAGGCTGCTAAGAAAGAAAAGGAAGCGGCCGAGAAGAAAAAGTGTGCAGAAGCTGCTAAGAAAGAGAAAGAAGCGGCTAAAAAAGAGAAGGAAGCGGCTGAAAAGAAGAAGTGTGCAGAGGCTGCTAAGAAAGAAAAGGAAGCGGCCGAGAAGAAAAAGTGTGCTGAGGCTGCCAAGAAAGAGAAAGAAGCTGCTAAAAAAGAGAAGGAAGCGGCTGAAAAGAAGAAGTGTGCAGAGGCTGCTAAGAAAGAAAAGGAAGCGGCCGAGAAGAAAAAGTGTGCAGAGGCTGCTAAGAAAGAAAAGGAAGCGGCCGAGAAGAAAAAGTGTGCAGAAGCTGCTAAGAAAAACAAGGGAGCTGATGAAAAGAAAAAGGGTGCTGATAATGCCAAGAAAGAGAAGGGAGCGGCTGAGAAGAAAAAGCCTAAGGATGCTTCTAAAAAAGGACCGAAGTCCGACAAAGGGACAACTGAAAAGAAAGGTTCAGATCACGGCAAAAAAGGGACTGAAGATCAGAAGAAGGGTGTAAAAGCTGCTAAAAAGGAGAAGGAAGCTTCTGAAAAGAACAAATGTGCAGAGGATACCAAGGAGAAAGAAGTGGCTGAAGGAAAAAAATGTGCAGAGGCTGCTAAAAAGGAGAAAGAAGCTGCTGAAAAGAAAAAGTGTGCAGAGGCTGCCAAGAAAAAGAAGGAAGCGGCTGAGAAAAAAAAGTGTGCAGAGGCTGCTAAAAAAGAAAAGGAAGCGGCTGAAAAAAAAAAGTGTTCTGATGCTGCCAAGAAAGAGAAAGATGCCGCAGAAAAAAAAAAGTGTGCAGAGGCTGCTAAAAAAGAAAAGGAAGCTGAGAAGAAGAAGTGTGGAGATGCTGCTAAAAAAGAAAAGGAAGCTGCTGAAAAGAAAAAGTGTGCAGAGGCTGCCAAGAAAAAGAAGGAAGCGGCTGAGAAAAAAAAGTGTGCTGATGCTGCCAAGAAAGAGAAGGAAGCGGCTGAAAAGAAAAAGTGTTCTGATGCTGCCAAGAAAGAGAAAGATGCCGCAGAAAAGAAAAAGTGTGCAGAGGCTGCTAAAAAAGAAAAGGAAGCTGCTGAAAAAGAAAAGTGTGAAGAAGCTGCTAATAAAGAGAAGGAAGCGGCTCTGAGGAAAAAATGTGCACAAGCTGCAATGAAAAGAAAGAAAGCGGCTGAGAAGAAGTGTGAAGAGGATGCTAAGAAGGAGAAGGAAGCTGCTGAAAAGAAAAAGTGTGCAGAGGCTGCAAAGAAGGAGAAGGAAGAGGCTGAAAAAAAAAAGTGTGCAGAGGCTGCAAAGAAGGAGAAAGAAGTGGC
>JBAMCK010000886.1:0-23511 GCA_037075185.1 Drosophila pseudotalamancana | reverse complement strand
AGATTAGCATACTTTACCCAAAACGAATTAAAAACCAATAACTCTACATTTTGAAAAAACCCAAACCTTCACCACAGTCAATGCAATAACATCCTCTTTCGATCGTAGATGTGTTAGAGCTTTAAATTGGGTAGCATCAGCCTGGAAGTATGAGGCTGGAAGACCTGATCCCGATGACTTAGTAATGTTAAAACAGAATATTAATGGATTAGTTACAAACAATAATCAACAAGTAAGAATAAATTTAGAATTGGAACAAAAAAGAAGTTATTAATATTAAACACGCCATTCAATGCGCCAGACTTAACATAATAAACTCAGTGATCTTAAGCGAAGAAGAGATAGCAATAACTACTAACATGTTCAAAACTTATGAACTAACATAACTGTCAGTTGAGGAGATGCTTGAGTTTTCTGATATTTCAATCTTACATAACAAATAAATTCTTATTTATCTTGTTAAAATAGTTGTCAAAATGGTTGATTATATTTTTATCCTAATATTTAGTTTTATCCTAAAATATTTTTAAATTTGCAAAAAAGAGCTTGGATCTCGATAAACTTGGGTTGAATAAACTTCTTATCGGGTCATGCGTCTTTAATGATTTTGAATAATGGATTGCTCACCATTTTGTATTTGAAATATGGCAGTGCGAAGTCGCTTATTTTTAGGGGTTGCAGTGTTTTTTACCGTTCCTTCACCGGTCTCTCTTTGCTTATTGTACTCCTTAATACTTGCATGATGATCAAAGTTATTTTGATGTCGTTATTCATGCAAAGAATTTTTTTTTTGGATGATTGCTTCAATTCTGTAGAAACCTTATTTCCAGGAGCTAAAGTCAGTTGGATCGCCTAAAAATTGTCTTATAGCTTTCAGTATGAATTCAATTCGAGTGAATTGATTTTATTGTTCAATTTTAGGAGTCTCCTTTAACCTACAGTACATGGAATTTTTCTTTTATATTAAATTGTGTTGCTGAGAGCAGCGGTAGAACGGGACATGTATAGCATGGATGTATTTATATGCATGTGCAAAAGAAATATACAACGGGTTGTACAATGGGCATTAGACATAAGGCATTTGACCAACGCCAACGCATACTGATGGTATTCTTTTTTATATTCCGCTTCGGTCAAAGAACAGTTTGAGTAGGCAAAAGCTGCCATAGAAATACAAAATTCCATAGAAACAAACTGACACCAGACGATAGATGATAGCTTAGCCAGGGTAAAAATGATTTAAGGAAAATCAGTCTAAGAATATTACTGAATAACATACAACTCCCGTTGATTTATTTTATTATTGAATAAATGTTAAAAAAGTTAACTTATACAAGCATGGTTCATCGCTATGTGGTTAAAGACCATACTTTTTTAGAGCATCATGCAGTTCTCCGTTCCATTAAACCGTAAATAGTTTTACATATTTAGTTTTCCTTCTCTCTTAGGATACTCCTTGCTTACAATTATCTCATGTTGCGTTATTTCGTCTCGTATTTCAAATTTGCATACGTCCATTTAAGTGTGCAAATACCATGCGTATTCTTGCGTAACGCATCCATTAACCTCTTTTCCTCAAATCCGAAATTAAATAACAAACAGCGTGCCGTTTCCGGATAAGCGGTCAGCTACTTTTAGTAGTTTTTAGTTCCGGAACATTTAACAAATTTTTTAGATTAAAATTTTTGTTTCTATTTACCGATTAGATACCTATTGCATTAATCCATCTACCTTCAGCAAGTAAAGCTTTTTCATTAACTTATGTATATTCTACGAAGATCTCTCGATTTCTTAAAATATATACAAATAAAATTTGCGAATTTAATTTTAAGACTGCGAAAACACTCTTTGCGGCTCTAAATGGATATAGTTTAGAGTAGTTTTGCTCTGTCAACTTTAATAAAAAAGTTGTAATTAATCGAGTTTGATGATCTTTTTAGCAAAATAATTGGCTTTGCCTCCAATATTTTGAATTTGCAAAAATTTTTTAAATTTAAATGAATACTATATAATTAATTGTTATTAGATGGTTGCCCCCGACTTCAACGTTCTTGCGACAGAATATAAACAACTAATCAATCACATCACAATTGGAGACTGATGATGAAATTATCATTATTGACAAATGCCCGAGCTCCACAACCATACACTTGCAAACTCAGTATGCTCCGTTATGGAAATCCTGACTGTAACAACACCTCGTATAGGAAATACTAACATTTAAATCTTTTTTTTTTTTTATAACAACGAAATGTTATACTTTTAACCAAAAGGCAATATTCTATCATAATTCGTATAGATTCATCATGTTAACAATTCATTTCATACAACAAATTTATTTTTATTTATTTATTTATTTATTATTTATTTTTTTTTCTTTCAACATTATTTATTTATAATCTCACGTCTCATGCCATGATAAAATAAACATTAGTATATTTTGCACTTGATCTTGCATTATTATATAATTATAATTATAATTATAATTATATTATATTATAATTATAATTATAGTTATATAATCAAGTACTCTGCCATTTTATTTATTTTTTTTAAATCGTTCCTTGTCATAAACCGCTGTATCTAAAACATTCTTTTCAGCCTGTGCTCCTACTTATGGCAGATGGGCCTGCCACCATTCCCAATAACATTTATAACGGACTAGCCTTCGTCACACGGTTAGTTGTACAATTGATTGCCAAGACTGAGTTCCAGTTTCAACCGGACTCAGCATATTTTTCAATGTGTTTAGGGCTAGCACCGGTGGCAATCAAATGCAAGTATATGTTCTTATCTGAAGAGGATTGGGCAAACTTTACGCCCATAAAACACCTTCCCTGGTCAGCTATTATTCGGCTTGATACTCCAAAGAACGACACAGCGGATTGAAAATCATTTACGAACAACGTGTTCTGCCACTTCTCTGTATTTTTCGGTATAAAATTGCTGACAAGAGATAAATCTTTTAATTTACTCACAATTTCGGCTATGTCCGAATCTCGACGCTGTTCAACAATGAACCAGTTGCTTAAGATTAACTCACTTCTTGTCAATTATCCTTACAGCAGAAGTAGACGTTTGCCAAAAGAGGATTTCTTGACAAAACGTCCAGAAGTGCCATTCTTTTCCACTGTCTATATTGAATATCGAATGTAAACGCCTGCAAATAAGGCCACCAACGCTGTGCTCTTGTGGTCAAATATTGTCTTGGCAATTAATATTATTTCGTCCATATAGACATACAGATAGATAAAGCTATCCATATACTCAATAGAATAGGAGTGTAAGGGAGTTTGGTGATACCCGCTGGCATATCTAAGCACGTTAAATAATTAAGAGGTATTTATCGGCGAGTATATTTGAATTTAGCTCTCTAAAGTCAACACAAAGTCTATCCGTACCATATTTCTTCTTGACCAGCAATATGGGGCTTGCGTAAGGTGTACAGCTTGGTCTAATCATTTTGCATTTTAACTTTTTGTTCATTTTATCCTTACTAAATCTCGCTCTCAAGGACCTAATCGATTTGGCCTTCTTTAAACTGTTTTACTTGGATCAATTAATCTAATTTTCATTTCGCCAACTTTGACTTTAGTACCTGGGATAGCTTTTATAAAAGAATTTGAATACTTTGCCAACAATGAATGTAGTTTTATTTTATCTTGACCATCAAGTTCAGTATCAATATCGGTCAGTTGATTCTTGGGATTTTAAAATTGATTGATGAAAGAATAATATCAAAACCCTGATTTGGCCAATGACAATTTGTGATCCATGTGATCATCGCTTATTACTTAAAACAGAATTTCAATGCAGTTGTCATCAATTTTTAAGGTTCTTAACATTTGTACATTACTACATTCTCCACTACCAGAATGGAAGGTGATTTCAAAAATTTGGCCTCTATAGTTCATGTATCTGTGGTACTTCAACGCTGCACTGCTCCACTAGCTGTTCTTGTTTGAATGTGTTGTTCTTATTACTTTCCTTCTTTGGACATTGTATAGATATGAGAGCCAATTCTCCGCATTTGTAGCATGCTACGATTGACTAAATAAATAAATAGCTTTATTACGTAACTTTAAATATATGTCAGAGTGTAATTAGTCGGAAAATATGCTGGCGCCGTGTCGGCGCGTAATATGGTTGAGCGTAGCACAAGGTGTGTATTGGTGCGTCTTCGAGTATTTTCTTAAGAATCATAATTCCAAGTTCTTTTATATCTTTTATATGCGTTGCTATTGGTCGCTTATGTTTTGTGTAAAGTCCCGATTTAGCGAGTGCACGCTGTCGCCGAGCGTGATTCAGTGGTAGGCACAAGAAGTTAGAGAGACAATTAATTCAATTGTCTTTTGAATCTTGATGCGACCGAAATTCGTTGCCCTAAAGTCACGGAAAATATCAACGATATCGGTGAAGCTCCAACATCAAAACTGCGATCTGGCTCGCTGCCTAGTATGTCAAATAATTCATGGCGAGTGTTAATGGAAATGCAACACAAAAATTTAATTGAACTTGTAAAAGCATTGAAATCAGCGCCATCTGAAACAACAAATAATAAGGCAGTAGTGTTTCCGAAAATGAACGCAGATCTTGTTGGCACCGACCCGTCCGCGTGGTACGCTACATTGAATATAATTTTGGCTCACTCACCACTAAATAGTCTGATATGTCCCGCTTGCTCAGTTGACTCATATTGATACCAGATTGCAACGTCTAACCATTACTTCAACCGTGCGCACCAGGAGTGAGTTACAGACCGAGCTTAAAGCCTTAACATTCAACAAACGGAAAAAATCTTTGCAAGAAGAAACAAGTCCACGTGCCATAAAAAAATTAACAATTTAGTTTTATTGAATGACAGCATTTGTAGCAAATTGCAAATACTTAGCACTGTTGAAATTAACAATCAATGTATTGAAATGCTTGCTTTGGGCGATGAATATTTCATCATTGTATTGAAATGCTATTCCTTTTATGGGCAATGAATATTTGAAGAACGAAATTGTGATTGGTCGAGAAATATTATCGCAAGGTTTTTATGTCATTATGTTACCCGGAAAATTTAAAATTGTCAGATCAAAAATAGTAAACTATTGCTCAAATAACGATACATTTTCAAAAGTGAATACTGTCAGAATGCAATGTCATAAGAGCAAGCTGCTCACCCTATGCAAGCCGTATGATGCTGGTTCTTAGTGTTTGTGCGTCAATTTTTTCTAAATCGTTTCTATATGTCGACAGTTCAATATTTGGGATATGAGTTGATTGAATTGATTAAAAATTTCAGCGTAAACTGGTTTACCGCGCCCTCAGTCAGTCTCTGCTTTAAGACAATTTATTGGATTGGCGTTATATTTTCTGCCATTTATGCAAAGATTTTCTTGTTTTATGAAGCTTTTGTATTTGTTAACATCAGAAAAGAATGATTTTATTTGGAAATCAGAACATGAACAAATAAGACAGAGTTATTTCTATCCACTTTAAGTTATTTTTGACCCTAAATATAAAATCGAATTGCATACTGATGCAAGTTCTCTTGGATACGATGCTATCTTATTTCATAAAATCAATAATAAGCCTCATGTCGTTGAGTTGTTCAGTAAGCCTGCTTCAACTGCTGCGTCACGATAACATTCTTATGAATTGGAGACTCTTGCGGTTGTCTTGCCTATAAAGGATTCCCGTCAAATCGGCTTTAGAGTACCAAACGCCATAATAGCAGAGCAGGGTAGAATTTAATTGCGACAGGTTCAAATAGGGCCAATGGACAGGTAGAACGCATAATGAGCACTCTGAAGAACTTACTAATGGCAGTTGAGACTAGCAGCAGATCTTGGCAGGACGCATTGTGCTAGGTACAGTTGGCCTTAAATTGTACAGTAAGTCGAGTGACAAATTGTGAATTAAAAGTTGTTTCATTTTATAATGTATTTATTTGAAAAATGACGAAAAATAACAATACAGGAGTGGAATTAGTACACTTTAAGTCTTTTAGAAGGACCCTATTAGAGGGCAACTCTGGTGCAATCAGCCGATGTAATTTTAGCTCCAATAGCATATTTATATTGAAGTTGTTGCGGTTAAAATGTTCGTAGCTGAACTTGTGTTTCATACGGTACTACAACATGCAATTGTAGTTAATGTCTTTATGTAAGTTAACCTTTTTTAATATTTATTCAATAATAAAATAAATCAACGAGAGTTGTTGAGATGTTCTTTATTGTTCAACGATATTCTTGGACTGCTTTTACTTAAATCAATTTCACCCTGGCTAAGCTATGTTCTGGCTATTGGCGCTGCGACGTTCGTTGCGACGTGGCAGTGGCATCCGGTGTCAGTTTGTTTTTTTGGAATTTTGTTTATGTCAAAGATGCTGATTAGGCTTTTGCCTACTCAAACGGTTCTTTGTAAAGATAACACTTTAACTCGCTTAACTTCTTCATGTGCCATATGTATGATTGGAACCACTGGTTTCATAAGCACTGATTCTATATTCTCAAATTGTCGATCATTGATATTTATAGATTCATTGTTGTAAGTGTTTTGAATTGCCATTTTAGGCCATAAACTGTCGAGTAGAACGATGCTGGTGCCAATCTCTTCAACTTTAGTTAGGTGTTCTGCGTTGCTGAAGTTGCACTTTACCCTATTGCCCTTCATTTATTTAATTATGTATTGGTATCACTTAAAACAATAGTTTTAGTCTTATGGCATATTGAAATATTAACAAAATTTTTACAATTATTAGATATTTCATAAAATTGTTCTTTGTTTACAAAAAATTCGT
Source organism: Drosophila pseudotalamancana (assembly GCA_037075185.1). Lineage (NCBI taxonomy): Eukaryota > Metazoa > Arthropoda > Insecta > Diptera > Drosophilidae > Drosophila > Drosophila pseudotalamancana. Next base: position 16,721 of record JBAMCK010000886.1, on the reverse strand, counting down.
AATCTAAATGTATGATTATTATGGTACGCCATAATAAAACAAAATATCATGAAGGGGTGTTTTTATGTCTTGAATAGCTTTCGATTTTATAATTCTTCCCTAGGCCAATTATGAAAATTTATCTATTGCTGTTAGTACTAAAACTTTCTCTGTCGAATAAATATCTATATGGATTATACGCCCTGGGAATTGTGGTATAGGTGTTTCCTGAAAGTCTGGGTTTGGAGGATGTCTGTCGTACTTCTGTTCCTTACAAACACTGCACTGTTTAATTAAATTCGTTATCCTTTCTTTCATTTTGGGAAACTAAAACTTTTGTGCTCTATTGTGTTCTTTTAATATTTGTTCGTCCTGTTCTGTTTCTCTCAAGAGGTCTTTTACATGGAGAGAGGTAAACCTCACTTTGTAATTCCTAAAGTGTTCTGGATAGATAGTTTGTATCTGCCCCATGATATCTTCAGAAGTTATAATACCATTGATCACTGACGGATTTTTTAATATTGATAGTAAGTCGTGGGTAGAGTAACTGCTTTGATTTATTGTATGCATATGGTACGTTGGGAACGGAATGACGAATTTATAGTCTGCCACAATGAAAATTTGATTCTTGAAAGCGTTTATAGGGACTTCTATACTATGGATTAAATATTCTGCTGAACTTTCAGCGCTATGTTAAGAAGCTGTTACCGAATTTATTTGACTTGGTCTTGACAAAGCAACTGCTACTACGTTGCATTTGCCTGGTTTGTGAGTAGGTCTACCGTAAAGGTAGTTTTTGAGGCTTTTTAAGGCCCAAATTATTGCTAGCATCTCTTTCTCGTTAGTGGCATAATTTTCTTCAGGTCTGGAGAGTGTTCTAGAGAGGAACGAAATTGATCTATCATTCTGTGAAAGTAAACATCGCATGAGTTCGGACAACGTGGAGTGAAATCTTTCAATTTGCCCATTTACTGAGCTCTTTTATGGAGGGGCTTTGTAAATCTGTATGTTTAGTTGGCCATTACAACACACTTTGGTACGCCATAATAAAACAAAATATCATGAAGAGGATTTTTTATGTCTTGAATAGCTTTTGATTTTATAATTCTTCCCTGGGCCAATTTTGAAAACTTATCTATTGCTGTTAGTACTAAAACTTTCTCTGTCGAATAAATATCTATATGGATTATATGCCCTGGGAATTGTGGTATAGGTGTTTCGGAGGATGTCTGTCGTACTTCTGTTCCTTACAAACCCTGCACTGTTTAATTAAATTCGTTATCCTTTCTTTCATTTTGGGAAAGTAAAACTTTTCTGATATTTGCGCTTTATTTTCTATCATGCCTCGATGTGCTCTATTGTGTTCTTTTAGTATTTGTTCGTCCTGTTCTGTTTCTGTCAAGAGGTCTTTTACATGGAGAGAGGTAAACCTCACTTTGTAACTCCTAAAGTGTTCTGAATAGATAGTTTTATCTGTCCCATGATATCTCCAGAAGTCCTAATACCATTGATCACTGATGGATTAATGTATTTTTTTAATATTGATAGTAAGTCGTTGGTAGAGTAACTGCTTTGATTTATTGTGTGCCTATGGTACGTTGGGAATGGAATGTCGAATTTATAATCTGCCACATTGTCTTTTTAATGAAAATTTGATTCTTGAAAGCGTTTGTAGGGACTTCTATACTATGGATTAAATGTTCTGCTGAACTTTCAGCGCTATGTTAAGAAGCTGTTACCGAATTTGTTTGACTTGGTCTTGACAAAGTATCTGCTACTACGTTGCATTTGCCTGGTTTGTAAATCAATTCGTAATCGTATTGTTTAAGATAAGCTTTCCATCTTTTAATTCGAGCATTACCATTACAACTACTTAGTGAGTAGGTCAATGGCGGATGGTCTGTAAAGATCTTGACTTTCGTTCTACCGTAAAGGTAGTTTTTGAGGCTTTTTAAGTCCCATATTATAGCTAGCATCCCTTTCTCGTTAGTGGCAATTTCTTCAGGTCTGGAGAATGTTCTAGAGAGGAACGAAATTGGTCTATTATTCTGTAAAAGTACGGAGCCTATGGCGAAATCGGAAGCATCTGTAGTCAAATGGAATTCTTTATCAAAGTCAGGACACTTAAGAATGACTTCTTCTGAAACTAGGGCATTTTTTATTTAACTAAAGGCATCTATTGCATCTTGATTCATGTTGATTATGTTGATTAATTTTTTTTTCGAATCTTTGGGTTTGTCTCAATACCTTCAGATGGATTTCCAGAAAACTCTCTCATACATTTCACTATATCTGGAACGCGAATCTAGTTCTGTAACGTTATTTCCGTATTCCCGGTCTATAGTATAGCGACCACGGCTTCGGCAAAATCGTTATTATTTCTACCGACGCTCATACGTTCTAGTAGTGCTGGCAGTCGCTGAGCAATCAGCTGATCGATTTGACTCTCGTTCAAAATATCCCCAATGTTTCGGTTACCGTGAAACTTTATCTGCCTATTTTCATTTCTTTGTTGTTGTCGAGTGCTGGATTCGTCACTAGCAGCGTTGCTTGTCTGTGGGTATGGGACACCTTCTGGTGCATTAAATATGGGAGCTCGTACCAGGTTGTTTGGGTTTGCCATGATAACTTAGTACAACATGTCAAATTTAGGTAATTGAATTTAAAATGTAGTGTAAGCGATAGACAATTTAGAAAATAGCTGTTGTTGAAAAGCTTCTGTTAAGAGTTATTTAAATTTAATCAATTTATTTCAATAAGTAGAACAAATTTTAAATTATTTTGTTATTAATATTATTCTTATTTATCTTATTATTCTCTATATAACAAATTCTATTTTTTTTTTTTTTTTTTGTTAAAACGTTTTCTTCGTAATTATATTCTTATTAATTTCCTTTCACATAATTAATTTTTTTTCTCTTACGTTAAAGTTTTCTTCTTATTTTTATTTTTCACTTACAATTTCCCGTTTATTTTTCCTTACTATCTATTTTTCCTCTTACGTTAAAATTTTCTTGTTATTATTTTTCACTTATTCACTTATAATATCTATTTTTTTCTTACATTAAAATTATTGTCGTCGACGTCATATCCGATGTTGCAGAATGGTTCCTTTTTGGTTTGCCTACTAACTGATCATACAGAGCGTGCCTTCAACGTTACGCAACCGTTTTGATTTATCGCGTCGAATCACTTCTTTAACACACTTAGAGTCAGTTTTGCTCTGTCATGGTTAATTATTACCGATACGCATACTTAGAAGACGTTTTGTTCTATCGTAATCACGATCTGTCCCTGCTCGGGCGCCAGTTAACTTTTTTAATATTTATGCAATAATAAATAAATCAACGAGTGTTGTTGAGATGTTCTTTATTGTTTCAACTATATTCTTAGACTGATTTTACTTAGATCAATTTTACCCTGGCTAAGCTATGTTCTGGCTATTGGCGCTGCCGACGTTGGTTGCGACGTTGCAGTGGCATCCGGTGTCAGTTTGTTTTTATGGAATTTTGTTTATGTCAAAGATGCTGATTAAGCTTTTGCCTACTCAGACAGTTCTTTGACCGAAACGGGATATTGTGCAAGATTGTAGTTAGCTTGCAACTTTGTTCGCGTTAACTTATATAAATAACTTTCAAATCCAACTCCCCTTAAAACATCCTTAAAAACTTCAAACCAACATCGTAATCAGTCAAATATTGTTGTGTAAGACCCTTAGCAACAAGTCTTGCTTTATATTTTACTAGGTTGCCATACTCATCCTGTTTTATACTAAACACCCACTTTCAGACTACTATATTTTAGTTGTTTGGCTTTTGCAGTTAGGCACTTATTTGATTTCAACAAAGGTATTTGGAATGCCAATTTAAAGAATTTTGGTAGTCATAAGGCATTTTTCTAAAAATCTATATGATAAGTTTGGCTTATCTTTAATTCTCTCGCTGCGTCTTAGCTTTGTTTCAAAACCTTTTAATTTTTTACCAGTCATTTTTACTGGATCCGCATTCTCTAGATATGTGGAACTTTTACTGGCTTGTACATATGCTTTAATACAATTTATAACTATTTGGCTCATAGCCAACCAGTATAGTTTTAATTGATTCTGCAACAAATTTTACACCATCCAATTGTGGAGTATGAAGAGCCGTTTAATGATAACTGATGCATTTTTCAACACAAAAGTGGGGCATTTCATTAGAAAGATATTCTCTGCCATTATCTATATATAGATTTGCAACTTAACAGTTCAAATGAGCATCACTTTTTGCTATAAAGTCTTCTACATTTGATTTGTATGTTATTAAATATGTCACACAGTAATGTGTGAATTGATCAATAAAAACCACATAATAGTTTCTATTATCAATTGTAGACGGTGTGATCGGACAACAAACATCAGAATGCTGTACAAAAAGTGGTCGTTTGATATGTTTTAAAATTTTTCAGAATTCAATCTGCATTGTTTTTCTTTCACAAAAGAATCACATAGTTAATTGTCTGATTCAATATGATTTAAATGACTGAAACCTTTAAATAGGCTATTACATTTTATTTCTAAACAAAGGCTGTGTTATTGGGCTGACCTGTTATAAATTCTGGATCCAGGAATTAGTTTATGGCCTGAGTTCTTGAAGTTTAAGCTATGTGGTCTATTGTTTGCGTAATTAGTCTTGTAAGACTGGTTTTCTAATTTTAAACAGATGTTTAAAGCTTGAGGTATTTCTCTTTTATGGCAAGAAGTTTTTGTAGATTAACACGCAAACGTCTCGCAAATATGTCTGGTGGCCGAATCCGCTTTCAACACTGAACCGCTCGCCGTGACTTTCGCACACTAAATATTCATTTGTATTGGTGACCTTTGCATATTACCAACACGCCACCTCAAAAGTTAAACACACAAATATGAAGAACAATTGCGGCTTATGAGATTCTAGGTAACTTTTATTTCATTAATATCTGGGGAGAACAATTTGATATAGCATTCACTCATGACCTAGGAGAAATCCAGTTAATTCCAATCTAGATCAATTAAAAATTAAATAAATCATTTATTTAAATTTGGTATTAAGTTTCAAGTCATCTTAAGTATCCAAAAAGAAATATGAACTTAACTTTTATTTTAAATTAAATTTGAAAAACTAGATTGAAGATTTCTCTAATTGTGAATTAAGGTTAAATAATTAGTTAAATGAATTTAATTTGAACGTCCCAGTTGATTCCGCAAGATAACGAAACGCGCTGCTCGTAATGACTTCGACAATATGTCAATTTAATGTTTAAGACATTGCCATATTTCTTTATTGTTGCTGTCTTAAAATACCTATTGATGTACTTATTTCGGGACGTGTACATAACATAATATACATTAAACAACCAATCAAGTTTCTATATGGTGTGGCATATGATTCTTACAGTTCCAAAGCCTCATATTTAAGTTTGTTGGGTAAGGATGTACAAACTATATTACAATCTTCCATATTAAATTTTAATAAACCTTTGTTTACATGTGCTGATTGACTAAGATCTATTTGACCGTTTATTTTTTCAATTTTTTTACCGATTAATGAATCGAATTTATTTTTACTAGCTTGTACATCTGCTTTAATACAATTTTATAACTATTTGGCTCATAGCCAACCAGTATAGTTTTAATTGACTTTTCAACAAATTGTATTTTTTTTTGTGAAGTTGATTCAGTGCATATAAATTATTGTGGTTTGTCTGTCCAGGGTCCGCGTTCGGGGAAGCCGCCGTTCGGAGTGCAATGTAGATCAAATTAATAGGTAGATTATGATGGGATATAACTAAGATATCCAAATTACAGGCCTTGTGGCCCAGTAATATATTAATCAGCAAATGATTTTAGTAACGGCAGTGGGCCGGAGCAATGTATGTTTATTCATAAAACTGTTGTACAGACAATGTTGAAGTAAAGAATAAAGCAAAACACATACTAAGTCCGCAGCCGGTAGTGCCGACTCAACATAAATGATAAGCCACTGAACTTACCACATAAACAAGTATTGTGTTACCACGCTGACTTTGTATGTGGGCATTGGGCTGCTGTGTCAGCCGAATTTGTGTGCGAGGGAAGCTTATAAACTATGTTGTTTGGTGCGCGAGGGGAGCTTATAAACTAAGTGCCTACTGTGCGATGTTTACATGTTAACTATCCCCCCACTAAGATCGTGGCCGCCCTCGGTCATGTTGTATTTTTTGAGTGCGTCCTGCAAGTCTTTCGATACACTTCTTCGTTTAAGTAGTTGGCGGATGACGATGAAGCTGCTGAAGAAGACGCTTATTATGATTCCACCGATGAGCCAATTTGCTTGCGACCCGGCCGACTCTAGCTCTTCTTCAAATCCACGGATGATCTGCAAGTTGTGGTTGTTCATTCTATGAAGCTGTGGTATGCTTAACACGGAGTCGTGGCTGATGATGTTGATTAGCGGAGACCCAGCTATACCGGGGCTCTTTTTCAGTGCTTCACGTTGATTGATGAATCTGCTCCCGTTGATAACGGCAAAACGCTCGAAGGTGATGAGGAAGGTCCCGTTGATGTCAATTTCTGGACCGTCGTCGGTGCTCACTTGTGCTGGATTTTTGTTTACGATTACAACGCCGTTAATGATAGATTTCAGGTTGCTGGGTTGTGATCGGCAATTTGCTTTACCGCCAGCATGTAAAACACAAGCGCAGGTTTCTTCCCTTGCCATTTTGCAGATTGCTCCATTTGTGGTTGTGGTGTATTCCGTGGTTGCCAATATGTCGTCGTCACATTCAGCTATGATGTTGTCTTCTAACTGTAGTATTATATGTTGGTGGGCTACTGGGTATATGGCTATTTTTTTGCAAATGAACTTAATTTTCGGATACAGGATTATTACATGGACAATGTTTTCGGACTGGAGAACTTTTACAGAAGCGGCTTCCATTAGGGTGACTATGGGGATTTCAAAGGGATGTTCTTTAAGGATTGATTTCAAGTCGTTATGATCGAATAAAGTGGGGTTTATTATACCAGCTTTAGCGAGAGTGATTGAAAGTATTAAATTTTGTACCTCAGTTATAATCATTCTATTTCTTGCTAAAAGCGCCTCATATAAATGGGGCGTGTCAACCAAGTCGGACTTTTTTGCTTTAATAATTTCGTTTACTGTTTTTGTTAATAAGTTGATTTGCTTCTGTGTTTCTGAATTGATGGTAACCTGCCTATTATTTGACTCGATGAGTTTTGATTCGGACAATTTGATTTTTTCGAAATCGGACGCATCTGGTGTGCCCGCGACTACCTTCAGTGCGGTGCCTAAGAAGTCTAGGCTTCTGGCCATCCTATGGTGCACCTTTACTACGGACAAAAGGCTTCTAATGTGATCTACGTCAACATCTAAAAGTTTTCGCATATGCGATTGGGGAAAAACTTCGAACTGTAGTTCCTAAGTCTGCTTATATTTTTTCTTCTGTGCATAATGGTGTTAATTTATTACCGATCCTCTTGTTATTTTTTACAAAAACTTTTTCTCCTACTTCGAATACTGTATTCTGCCTGTTTTGGTTCAGCCTATTGAGCATGGCTTGTTGTGCCTTTTCGATTCTGCTCTTGATAGATTCTCTAAGCTCGTTTGGCGTGGCATGGATTATGTCTATTGGCTTTTGATCTGTCACTGAGTGGATTGACCTGTTGTATTCCACTGTTGCTAACATGATTAGTTCGCATGTCTCGCTAGCTCTTCCATCCATTTTCAAACTCCTGGCGATGTCAGCCAGTGTACTATGAAAGCGCTCTACCTGTCCGTTTGAGGTACTGTGAAGCGGTGGTGAATTTACAATGTCTATGCTGTACGTATTTTTCAAAAACGAAGTTATTGTTTCTGAGTTAAACGCAGCCTCGTTGTCACAGTAAATTGTTTTTGTCTGGGGGAAAAAATTCAACAATTGGATAATAGGCATTTTTATGTCCGCAATTGAACGGGACTGTATTGGTTGGACGACGGCGAACTTTGAAAACTTGTCAATACATGTGAGGAATAGCTTTTTATCTGTGGAGAAAATGTCTATATGTAGCATTTCGCCAGGATATGAAGGGATTGGAGTGGTGCCAATCTCCTGTTTTTGGGGGTGTCTATCGTATTTCGATTTTGTGCAAACCCTACAATTTGCTACGACTTCTTTCGCTAAACTCTGCATCTTGGGAAAGTAATAGTCACGAAGGACTTGGTTAACATTTTCCTGAGCGGCCCTGTGTGCGCGATTGTGCTCGGCCGTAATTATCTCCAACTGCTCACTCCTGTTGGTGATATCAGACACATAGTGTTTGCAGTGCCAAAATTTGGCTGATGGGAAGCTTGCTACCAAGTTATGTTGGAAACTAGCCAGCGTGGGGAAGCTGCAATGGATCGCGTTTACTGCGTCCGAAATTATAAGTGGTTTAATGGTGTCAATCAGAGAATTTTTATCAGTAAAACTGATTAAGTGTCGGATTTTTTTACCAAAGAGTATTAACTTTCGTTGTAAGGGGAAGCGGGCTTCTTCCAAAATTATCTGGTTTTTGAAACAGTTGACTGGTTTATCAGTCGTTTCCACCGTATAGGTGAGCGAGAGTTCGCTATGGATGGTTGCGGCGTCTGATTGAGGCTCATTTTGTAATGCATTCACATTTTGCCTGGAAAGGGCATCAGCCACGAAATTTTCTTTTCCCGGCTTGTAGAGTATGGTTGCATTATACTCGTCAATGAAAGCTTTCCACCTTTTAATCTTTGCATTAGTGTTGTTTTCAGACACTGCAAATGTGAGTGGTTGGTGGTCCGTAAAGATCTTAATGTCTTTGGCACCATATAAGTAATTGCGTAACTTTCCTAAGGCCCACACAATGGCCAATAATTCCCTCTCATTTGTCGCGTAGTGTGTTTCGCTCACCTTGAGAGTTCGTGAAATCATTGTTATCGGCCTGCCTCCTTGAGACAGGACCGCACCAATGCCGTCCATTGAGGCATCCGTGGTCAGATCAAATGTTTGATTGAAATCGGGATACATGAGGGTGACATCTTCCAATGCCAAAATATTCCGTAGTCGCTGGAATGCGTTGCGTTGAGCTTCATTAAACTCAACTTTAACTTTTTTGGACATGTACTTGCTGACTTTACCATTTTCTCCTTTAAGTATGCTGGTTAAGGGAGACGCTACCGAGGTTCTTCGGCTCTACATATCCTGAATGGTTTTTATTTTTCCGGGTGTGTTTTCACTCCATTGCTTGTCACCATGAAGCCTAAAAACTCAATGCTCTCCTTGAAAAATGTTGTTTTTTCCGGAGCAACTCTCATGTTTGCATCACAGAGGTCCTTTAGGACCTCGTCAATATGTCTAACATGGTCGACTTCATTTTCTGAAAATACTGAGCACATCATCTATAGCTCGTTGAAAAATGCTTGACGCATTATTCATCCCAAAGGGTAAACGACAGAACTCATATTTCCCGGCGTTAACCGAGAAAGCTGTTTTTTCGCGGTCCTGCTCTGCAAGACGGATTTGGTGATACCCTGATTTTAAGTCTAGGGTTGTGAAGTATTTTGCCTTTCCCAGGTTCGCAAGAATCATGGGAATACTAGGCATTGGGTATCGATCGGCAATAGTTCGCTCATTTAGCTTCCTAAAGTCGATCACGAGGCGTTTCTTTTTATTGCCGTTTTCATCGGTCCCTTTTTTATCAACCCCCATGCCGGGCTGTTGTAGGGTGACCTTGACGGTTGGATTATGCCGTCTTTAAGTAAACTTTGTATCTCTTTGTTTACAAAATCCGATACTCCCATGGGGAGTGGGTACCACTTTGAGTATATTGGTTCATTACTCATAGTTCGTACCGTGGCTGTAACTGCAGTGTTGTAAGGTAACGCCTCGTTAGAGGTCGAAAACGCTTTTTTTCTTCTCAGGATCATGTCCTTGAATTCTTTTTTTACTGCAGGTGGTACTACAATGTCATTGACATTGGTAAAATTAACATGAGCGCATTCACAGTATTCAATTTGTTCCTGCTTATCTAGGTAACTCATGGTGTTATTCTGTAAGTCCAACGTAACTCCAGCCTGCGTTAGCAGGTCAAAGCCTATAATAGCGTCGAACGACGTTAGGGTATCTAACAAAAAAAAAGGTGAGGTCTGCCCAAACATTTTTAAAGGGCATTTACTCGTAATTTTACTGGAGCCATGAATTGAGCTCACAGTAAAGGGCTTGTCGGCTGGCACTACTTTCTTTAGCTCCTTTACGGGCTTGATGTAGTTTTTAGCCGCTCCCGTGTCTATCAATATTCTTAAGGTTCTCCCAGCCAGCTGCCGCCTGATAAACGGCAACCGGGAGCGTTCCCTAAAAAATTCAATGAATCTTCATCATTAATGGATTCATTGTCGGCATCAATTTGGGCTACAGCCTCTTCTGCCATTTCCTTATATTCTTGCTCATATCTATCAGAGGTACTCTGAACAATGTTGTCGACACGTTGCCGCCTAGCACCTGACACACGATCTGACGTGTTTTGTCTTTTTTGTCCCTGTGCACTACTATCCTGGTTGTTGCCGTAATTCGTGCGCTGCCTAAATTTGGATGAAGTATCAACTTCCATCGGTTGTGGCTTTTGTTCCTGATTGTCAGTCTTATTTCTCTGCTGACCATTTTGCTGCTTATTAAAGAAGTGCGGATTTTTCTCTTGATCTCTGTCATCCCTATTGCCCTTTTTTTTGGGGTTAAAACGATATTTATTGTTATCGTTGGCTTGCGCCCTTTCCTCCATAGCTCTAGCGTATGAAGCCGAGAAGGCGCTTCGTTCTATGCTCGCCTCTGCTTCTCTAGCCAGCGCTAAGGCAGAAGGCAAGTCCTTTGGCTGAGCTGCGAAAACAGCCGTTCTGAGACTTTTCTTTAAACCTGTGATAAATGCATCGGTCCTAATCTCCTCATTGAGGACCATGGCCTGCTGTGGCTCATGAGTCATCACAATTTTGTTTGTGACCAGTGTAAGCTTACGCTCAACCTCATCATAGTAACTCATGAGGGTTGAATCGCCTTGCCTGACCATGTCTAATGCCTGCCTTAGGATACGCAGTGACGTCTTGTCTGAGTATGTGCAATCCAGCCTAGCGATGATTGCATTGAAATTCAGCACTGTGTTATGGGAGACCAACAATGCTCTTGCTGCACCCCTAATTTTATTTCTGATAATTGTGACCGCCTGATAATGATTGGTACTTCCCTCAAATGGCTTAAACAACTCATATGCGTCAGTGGCAGACTGTCTCCAAGCAACGTACTCCTCTGCCTCGCCACTAAAATCGGGTACCGATTTTATAATGTCTAGCGGTATGTCACACTTGACCTCAGGGTTAACAGATATTCTCTGATAGGTCTCTATTTGTGGGGCCTCTATACGCAGGGCACTTATTTGTACCTGCAGTCTATTCATTTCCTGCCTATGTCTGTTTTCTTGATGCGCTAAGGCGCTTTCTATCATTAACTGCACTTGAGCTGGATCCATGATAATGGCACTGTTGTCTTGTATTTGAGAATTTTCGGGCTCTGATTCCCAGCTGTCCTCACTATCACACTCTACTTTAATCTGCCTATATTGATCAAATCGGCTCATCAGCACTGACACAAATCTGAAACAAATCAACTATTGTTGTACACTAATTCACTTAGTTACAGTGAAAGTGATTGCAAATTAGATTTCTTTAACACTCAATGTATCACTTGGGTTTCGCGTGTGGTTTGGTATTAAAATTTTTTATTTATGTTTATTTTTTTATTTAGTTTTTAACTTGAAATTAACACTTAAGAACTTACATGTTCTGAGAATTTCTAAGATAGGGTGATGATTTCCCGTTGGGCGCCAATTAAGCTTTTGTAGTATTCCCGCGTCCGTCGCAGGGTCCGCGTTAGGGAAGCCGTCGTTCGGAGTGCAATGTAGATCAAATTAATAGGTAGATTATGATGGGATATAACTTACAATACGGCCTTGTGGCTCAGAATATATTAATAAAATTTTACGGCAGTGTGCCGGAGCAATGTATGTTTATTCATAAAACTGTTGTACAGAACTAAACTGAACTTAAAACTAAGACAATGTTGAAGTAAAGAATAAAGCATAACACATACAAGTCGCAGCGCGTCGACTAGGCTCGTGAGAGTTCCCAGACGTCTTCGTGGTGATTCTGGTGGGGTATCTCCTAAGTCTTCTTAGGACGTTTACGGTGGAGGCTTGACTTCACCTCAATCACTGGCCTTATGGCTCAGCAATATATGTAATATGTGAAAACAATTATTTACGGCTGTCGCCGGAGCAGTATGGTTTATTCTGAACCTCGTCAGTAAACATCAAGTACAAAACTAAACTGAACTTAAAAGCTAAGACAATGTTGAAGTAAAGAATAAAGCATAACACATACAAAGTCCGCAGCCGGCAGTGCCGACTCAACATAAATGATAAGCCACTGAACTTATCACATAAACAAGTATCGTGTTACCACGCTGACTTTGTATGTGGGCATTGGGCTGCTGTGTCAGCCGAATTTGTGTGCGAGGGAAGCTTATAAACTATGTTGTTTGGTGCGCGAGGGGAGCTTATAAACTAAGTGCCTACTGTGCGATGTTTACATGTTAACTATCCCCCCACTAAGATCGTGGCCGCCCTCGGTCATGTTGTATTTTTTGAGTGCGTCCTGCAAGTCTTTCGATACACTTCTTCGTTTAAGAAGTTGGCGGATGACGATGAAGCTGCTGAAGATGACGCTTATTATGATTCCACCGATGAGCCAATTTGCTTGCGACCCGGCCGACTCTAGCTCTTCTTCAAATCCACGGATGATCTGCAAGTTGTGGTTGTTCATTCTATGAAGCTGTGGTATGCTTAACACGGAGTCGTGGCTGATGATGTTGATTAGCGGAGACCCAGCTATACCGGGGCTCTTTTTCAGTGCTTCACGTTGATTGATGAATCTGCTCCCGTTGATAACGGCAAAACGCTCGAAGGTGATGAGGAAGGTCCCGTTGATGTCAATTTCTGGACCGTCGTCGGTGCTCACTTGTGCTGGATTTTCGTTTACGATTACAACGCCGTCGTCTACGTTAATGATAGATTTAAGGTTGCTGGGTTGTGATCGGCAATTTGCTTTCCCCCCAGCATGTAAAGCTCGAGCGCAGGTTTCTTCCCTTGCCATTTTGCAGATTGCTCCATTTGTGGTTGTGGTGCATTCCGTGGTCAGCAATATGTCGTTGTCACATTCAGCTATGATGTTGTCTTCTAACTGTAGTATTATATGTTGGTGGGCTACTGGGTATATGGCTATTTTTTTGCAAATGAACTTAATTTTCGGGTACAAGGATTATTACATGGACAATGTTTTCGGACTGGAGAACTTTTACAGAAGCGGCTTCCATTATGGTAACTATGGGGATTTCAAAGGGATGTTCTTTAAGGATTGATTTCAAGTCGTTTTGATCGAATAAAGTGGGGTTTATTATATCAGCTTTAGCGAGAGTGATTGAAAGTATTAAATTTTGTACCTCAGTTATAATCATTCTATTTCTTGCTAAAATCGCTTCATATAAATGGGGCGTGTCAACCAAGTCGGACTTTTTTGCTTTAATAATTTCGTTTACTGTTTTTGTTAATAAGTTGATTTGCTTCTGTGTTTCTGAATTGATGGTAACATGCCTATTATTTGACTCGATGAGTTTTGATTCGGACAATTTGATTCTTTCAAAATCGGACGCATCTGGTGTGCCCGCGACTACCTTCAGTGTGGTGCCTAAGAAGTCTAGGCTTCTGGCCATCCTATGGTGCACCTTTACTACGGACAAAAGGCTTCTAATGTGAAGATCTAAAAGTCAGACATCTAAAAGTTTTCGCATATGCGATTGGGAAACTGACAACTTATCTGTTTCGTCTACCACTGACATTGCTAAAATTCTGTCAAGTTGCTGGAATGCCTAACAGAACTTCGTTGCTCCAAAATTAATACATCTCCATCCACAATAGGGATATATTTCGATAATCCGAGTATTGCCGTCGCCAGCATGGATAACAACACAAGTGTAAGCCTGCAATGTGGATAAATGACAAAAAATGAACTTGGATGTCTTATGTCTATCCACTGATAAACCTATGGTTGTCCTTATGGACCAACCTCCCTATTATAAGAACTGTAGTTCCTAAGTCTGCTTCTATTTTTTCTTCTGTGCATAATGGTATCGATCCTCTTGTTATTTTTTACAAAAACTTTTTCTCCTACTTCGAATACCATATTCTGCCTGTTTTGGTTCAGCCTATTGAGCATGGCTTCTTGTGCCTTTTCGATTCTGCTCTTGATAGATTCTCTAAACTCGTTTGGCTTTTGATCTGTCACTGAGTGGATTGACCTGTTGTATTCCAATGTTGCTAACATGATTAGTTCGCATGTCTCGCTAGCTCTTCCATTCATTTTCAAACTCCTGGCAATGTCAGCCAGTGTACTATGAAAGCGCTCTACCTGTCCGTTTGAGGTACTGTGAAGTGGTGGTGAATTTACAATGTCTATGCTGTACGTATTTTTCAAAGACGAAGTTATTGTTTTTCCTGAGTAGAAACTGCAGCCTCGTTGTGCACAACCGTAAATTGTTTGTGTCTTGGGAAAAAAATTCAACAATTGGATAATAAGCATTTTTATGTCCGGCAATTGAATGGGATCAGTGTTGGATTTGGACGACGGTGAACTTTAAAAACTTGTCAATAGATGTGAGGAATAGCTTTTTATCTGTGGAGAAAATGTCTATATGTAGCATTTCGCCAGGATATGGAGGGATTGGAGTGGTGCCACCCTCCTGTTTTTCTGGGGTGTTCATCGTATTTCGATTTTGTGCAAACCCTACAATTTGCTACGACTTCCTTCGCTAAACTCTGCATCTTGTAAAAGTAATAGTCACGAAGGACTTGGTTAACATTTTCCTGAGTAGCCCTGTGTGCGCGATTGTGCTCGACCGTATTTATCTCCAACTGCTCACTCCTGTTGGTGAAAAAAAAAAAAAAAAAAAAAAAGTGCCAAAATTTGGCTGATGGGAAGCTTGCTACCAAGTTATGTTGGAAACTAGCCAGCGTGGGGAAGCTGCAATGGATCGCGTTTACTGCGTCCGAAATTATAAGTGGTTTAATGGTGTCAATCAGAGAATATTTATATCAGTAAAACTGATTAAGTGTCGGATTTTTTTTACCAAAGAGTATTAACTTTCGTTGTAAGGGGAAGCGGTCTTCTTCCAAAATTATCTGGTTTTTGAAACAGTTGACTGGTTTTTGGAACAGTTGACTATCAGTCGTTTCCACTGTATAGGTAAGCGAGAGTTCGCTATGGATGGTTGCGGCGTCTGCATGGAAAAAAAAAAAAAAAAAAAAAAAAAAAAAAAAAAGCATTATACTCGTCAATGAAAGCTTTCCACCTCTTAAAAAAAAAAAAAAAAAAAAAAAAAAAAAAAAAAAAAAAAAAAAAAAAAAAAAAAAAAAAAAAAAAAAAAAAAAAAAAAAAAAAAAAAAAAAAAAAAAAAAAAAAAAAAAAAAAAAAAAAAAAAAAAAAAAAAAAAAAAAAAAAAAAAAAAAAAAAAAAAAAAAAAAAAAAAAAAAAAAAAAAAAAAAAAAAAAAAAAAAAAAAAAAAAAAAAATTTTTTTTAAATTTAATCTTTGCATTAGTGTTGTTTTCAGACACTGCAAATGTGAGTGGTTGGTGGTCCGTAAAGATCTTAATGTCTTTGGCACCATATAAGTAATTGCGTAACTTTCCTAAGGCCCAGTAATAATAATGGCCAATAATTCGCTCTCATTTGTCGCGTAGTGTGTTTCGCTCACCTTGAGAGTTCGTGAAATCATTGTTATCGGCCTGCACCAATGCCGTCCATTGAGGCATCCGTGGTTAGATCAAATGTTTGATTGAAATCGGGATACATGAGGGTGACATCTTCCGATGCCAAAATATTCCGTAGTCGCTGGAATGCGTTGCGTTGAGCTTCATTAAACTCAACTTTAACTTTTTTGGACATGTACTTGCTGACTTTACCATTTTTTCCTTTAAGTATGCTGTTTAAGGGAGACGCTACCGCCGCAAAGTCTTTTATGAAGGTTCTGTAAAAGCTGGCAAGCCCTAAAAGATCTGAGACTGAAGAGGTTCTTCGGCTCTACATACTCCTGAATGGTTTTTACTTTTTCCGGGTGTGTTTTCACTCCATTGCTTGTCACCATGAAGCCTAAAAACTCAATGCTAAACTTCGAAAATGTTGTTTTTTCCGGAGCAACTCTCATGTTTGCATCACAGAGGTCCTTTAGGACCTCGCCAATATGTCTTACATGGTCGACTTCATTTTCTGAAAATACTATTACGTCATCTACGTACACGTTACATGTTTTCCCTATCTTTTCCCTGAGCACATCATCTATAGCTCGTTGAAAAATGCTTGACGTGATTATTCATACCAAAGGGTAAATGACAGAACTCATATTTCCCGGCGTTAACCGAGAAAGCTGTTTTTTTCCGGTCCTGCTCTGCAAGACGGATTTGGTGATACTCCTGATTTTAAGTCTAGGTTGTAAAGTATTTTGCTCTTCCAGGTTCTCAAGAATCATGGGAATACTAGGCAGCTTTGGCATTTATCGGCACAGTTCGCTCATTTAGCTTCCTAAAGTCGATCACGACGCGTTTCTTTTTATTGCCGTTTTCATCGGTCCCTTTTTTATCAACCAC
>JBAMCK010000885.1:0-14838 GCA_037075185.1 Drosophila pseudotalamancana | reverse complement strand
TTACGTATTGCTAGAAACTATCAGCGCACTGAATAGAAATAGCTAAATTAAGATGCTAATATTATATATATATATACATACATGTATATAAGGTATATATTTGAATATTTGTCTGTGCCTATAGACAGAGATTGTCTAAAGAGCTGCTGAAATGACATTTTGCAATTTCATCAGCCATGCCGAATTTCACGAACAAAAAAACAAACTTTGTTTGTCTATGGGATGATGTCGAGGTCTACACGCATCCTACCTGTGTGTGACATTAAGAACTTTTCTCCAACACGCAATTTTCCTCGCCAGCTACTGCGCAGGTACAAACAAACTGGTTTACGCGCAGGGGTTGATAAGGCGCGAGCGAGAGGGCAATAGTGTAGTAAGAGAGAAGCATAAAAAATCTCTTGTAGGCCTGCAACAGCACGTAGGGCTGTTTTTTTTTTTTTTACATTTATGTTGGGGTCTACGTGCGGGATGACACGGCAGAAGTTTTGGTGTTCTCTCTGTTTATCAACTTTATATTTCGGGGTCAGTACTTAAGCATAGATATGTACATATGTATGTATGTATGTATATGTAACTGCCCCAAATGAAAGCCGAATGAGGCTAATTGCATAGTTGCCAGCTGCAGCGTAAATTGAAAATTTTCCTAGAAATACGCCAACTAAGTTTAGCACGAGGCCGAGTGGGAAAGTGCGTGATGCCACGGCTCCGTCCGAGATTTGAGCATAAATTAAAGCACGTGGCATTCGCATTAGCCTTGTGCTAAAGATAAACCTCTGCTAGATCGTGGGTGGTTTACGTGCCGACTAGCCATTGTCCCACATTTAATGGGGGTCCTACACGTGGCGCCATTACAAGATCATTCTATGGCCCATAGCCAAAACGACAAAACTACGTCGAATTTGTGTACGGACGTAATATGCTGCTAATGAGCATAAAATTCTCGTAAAGTTCGCTGAGAGTGTCGTCAATGGCACCCCCGCATGTTGTTTTTGCAACTCGTGCCGCTAAATTTAATTGATATGCTGCCTCCATACGTCAGCCAATTAGACCGGCAACGTGTCTTTATGCAAAACACCTACTTATCCATATTCCATTCTTAGCGGCTCGAGAAGTGAGTCATCAAGTTGCAATCGATGCAAACAATATCGATAGTCGATAGACTTGTTCTACTTGCTTGTTCACGGCACATGTATAGCTCATACATAGCTCTTGTTTACCAATAAATATACAAGCCGTAAAGATAAACAGCTTAGACCTGGTCAACAACAACAACACCCGCCGTCCGATCAAGGCTGTCAAGCCCAATACTGAATCGAATGCTCTGGGCTGCAGTGGCACGATATGGAGAAAACCAAAACGAATAACAAATAAATGTATATGCATAAGGCGTACAACAACCACATTCTAGTTGTACTACGCAGAATTTTTGTAGAAAACAAAACAAGCAAAAAAATAAAAATAAAAACAAAAATATCAGCAGACGACTGTCCCGTTGTGAGCGAGAGAGAACGCGCTCAAAGAGTGAGCACAACGTGCAGTATTTATGCATATGTGTGCGTGTTTGTTTTGCTTGCGCGCTAACTGGGGAGTAAGAAGAAGAGCAAGTAGTATAAATACGGTACCCCACAGCTCTTGCTATCAATTGGACTCGCAGAGCGAACCAGTAAACATTGAGAGCGCTAGCAGGAGCAGCTGAAAGCAAAACGCAATTTTGCGCAAACAAACAAAAGTCGTTCGATTACGATTTACTAGTGCAACAGTTACAAAGTAACGGAAAGTTTCTAAAATACAAAAACTAAAACAAAAGATGTCTGCATCACCTACCGCTCGTCAAGCCATCTCCCATGTGCTGCCAATGGCCATGACAACGACCAAGAAGGTTGTCATTACGGATCCGATCCAAATGCCGGAGGTCTACTCATCCACGCCTGGCGGCACCCTCTACTCCACCACCCCTGGCGGTAAGTTGACGAAATATTTCAGTTTCTGTGAATCAGCTGAACAAGGTTGATAACATAGCCGCAGACTCTGCTTGGCCAGGCGCACATGTCTGCACATGTCCGTGACTCATGAGAATTTCTATGAGCAGCTGTCTTATCACCTGTGCGAAGTCTGATGCAAGTCTCGTTTATATGTCGTCTAATAGTTCACTTTGCTCTTTGTCTTTGCAGGCACCAGGCTGATCTATGAACGGGCTTTCATGAAGAACCTGCGTGGATCTCCAATGAGCCAAACGCCGCCCAGCAATATTCCCAGCTGCCTGCTGCGAGGCACTCCTCGCACACCTTTCCGCAAGTGTGTGCCCATCCCCACGGACTTAGTGAAGAACACCCAATCGCTGAAAATTGAGGAACAGGAACAATTCCATCTGGACCTGTAATTGCATCACCAGATAGAAAAGCCTCCCAATTCCAAGCAGCTACTGCCAAAACTCATGCGCATCCTAAAGGTTGTTTTTATCGTTAGTCATCAACCTAGCTGTATTATTACACTAGCTCCCGATCTTTTATTTATGTCCATATAGTTATTAAGTTTTTGTTCGGTTTTCAGTCATATTGATTGAACTTGTTTGAATAATATGTATAAAAAATTTAGTTTCTAAGCAAAAAAAATGCAACAAAAATAAACAATTAATAATTTTAAATGAATTTAAACAAGTTTATTTGCTTATTTTATCAGGCGTCGAACCTTGAGATGCTTACTAAAAAGCTGACTAATCAACTTACCTATAAACTTCATATGTATTGATGGAAATATTCCACATTTATCGACATCTAAATAAATGAGTGTTTTTTTCGGGGGTTTGTTGAACTTCCTCCGAATTACCGGCCGGCATCTGATCTAGAGAAATGCGTTTCAAAACTACTGCGCAGTTTGCATCCAGTTTTACGACCAATCAGATGTGACCAAATAGCCTAAAAACGACGATCATCAGTTTTGAAGGAAAGAGAGAAAAATGCTCTCTATGACGGGAAGTGCAACAGTAATATCTAACCGAAATAATAAATGACTAACCAGACACATATGTATGCATGTGTCTGTTCTACAAAGAATATAATCTGCGGACTAGATTCTGATTTAGTTTTAGGTAATAAAAAGGTAAATATAGTACGTATGTATATCTATGTCTATGGGATCTACTACGTAACGTTCCTTAAATGCACGATTAAGGTTTGTTAATTAGGTCATGGAATGTTTATTCGAATGCCATACTGTATATATGTATGTACATATATGTGTGTATGTATATATGAATGCATGCATTCTGGATCAGGCTGACGAAATGAGTTGATAAAGCCAATGGGATCTTTCTATTTACTTCAGGTTGTCAGTCTCAAACTTTCTTACAATGATTTGTGTACCAAACCCCTTCACAGAAATGCATCTGTTTCAATATTTATAACAATAAGTATATTAAGCAATTATTTATATTTTTGATATTGGTTGGTAATGCAATTAACCACATTTCTGTGTTAAATGCTTAATTAATACCTGATAAAAAAGACGTCAATTAAATTCTTATGCAAGAAATTGTAAACAGAAAACAAAAACAAAATAAAAAAACACAACAACAAAGACGCAAATAACAAAGAATAATGTGTAAGAAAATTTCTTACACATTATTCTGTAAGCAATGTTTTCCGTAGATAAAACTGCTCATGTAGAGCTTAAGATGGTATCTGAGATATGTACATATAGAATACAAGCCGAAGAATTAAACACATTCTATTTTATAGAATTTATAAAAAGACAAAACAAAACAAATTCAAACTAAATTCGATTTACATGCGCAGCAGATGAGTAAAAGAACAACACAGAGAGAGAACCACCAGAGAGAGCGTAAGCAGTCAATCAAAGTGAAAGAGAGAGAGAGAGAGAGAGAGAGAGCTCAGTGCAATGACGCCTTTTAGAACGTGTGCTTGTGTGACTTTGTTTTGTTTACGTGCGACACGAGTGAAAGAAGAAGAGCAGAGCATGCAGTATAAATAGAGCTCCCCTTCTACGCTGGCCGTCAATTGGATTCGCGCAGCGGACCAAGCACGTTTGAGAGAGCGAAATCATCAGCTGATAAGCAACAGCCAAAGGCAACAACGCAATTCGCGCAAACAAACAAAAGTCGTTCGATTACGATTTACTAGTGCAACAGTTACAAAGTAACAGAAAGTTTCGTAATACAAAAACTAAAACAAAAGATGTCTGCATCACCTACCGCTCGTCAAGCCATCTCCCATGTGCTGCCAATGGCCATGACAACGACCAAGAAGGTTGTCATTACGGATCCGATCCAAATGCCGGAGGTCTACTCATCCACGCCTGGCGGCACCCTCTACTCCACCACCCCTGGCGGTAAGTTGACGAAATATTTCAGTTTCTGTGAATCAGCTGAACAAGGTTGATAACATAGCCGCAGACTCTGCTTGGCCAGGCGCACATGTCTGCACATGTCCGTGACTCATGAGAATTTCTATGAGCAGCTGTCTTATCACCTGTGCGAAGTCTGATGCAAGTCTCATTTATATGTCGTCTAATAGTTCACTTTGCTCTTTGTCTTTGCAGGCACCAGGCTGATCTATGAGCGGGCTTTCATGAAGAACCTGCGTGGATCTCCAATGAGCCAAACGCCGCCCAGCAATATTCCCAGCTGCCTGCTGCGAGGCACTCCTCGCACACCTTTCCGCAAGTGTGTGCCCATCCCCACGGACTCAGTGAAAAACAGCCAATCGCTGAAATATGAGGAACAGGAACAATTCCATCTGGACCTGTAATTGCATCACTAGAGAGAGAAGCATCCAATTCCAAGCAGTTACTGCCAAACCCAATCACATCCTAAAAGTTTTTACATCATTAGTTATTAATCTAGCTGTATTCGTATTATTAGATAGTTAACACCGATCTTATAGTGTTAGATTTCATTATTTCCACTAAATTGTTCATTAATATCTAAGCTTCTAGTTATTTGGGCCATATTTGTTGCCAGATTTTCAGTCACATTGACTGAATATATTAATATACATATGTATCTTCGTAAGAAATAACAATAAACCGTTAATAAGACTAGAAAGTATTGCATTGAAATTGAAGAAGTTCTTTTGTTATGATACCAGCTGTTGAACCTTGAAAGGATTTCCAGTTAACCGAGTGACTGATATCAGTGATAACAAGTGCTTGTTGCGAATTCTGGCAGTTCACCTTGGGCTGTTAGAGTATTATTATAATATTTATATTTGGGGTTTGTTGAACTTATGGAAATACCGGCGGCCGGCCGGCACATGTGTGCCTAGGCGCCGCCTATTATTAAATTTGTAAACAATAAGAGCAACAACAACAACAACAACAAACACAACAACAAGTTTCTCAAACCATGCGCGTGGCAGTTGCTCATAACCCACATTCTGTCTATGCCAACACACAAGCACTCACTCTCACACACACTCTCACTCACACTCGCACACAGGCACACATGCACACACTGGTATAAACTATATGCACACTTAAGAGCCCAGCAGCCCGGCAAAAAATAGATTTTAAACAACTGCGCAGTTAGAATCGAAGCGTTTCGCCCCCTCAGCAGCGCTCGCAACACACAATTCAAACAACAAAACCAACGCCTCGTGTATTGCGCATATTTGTTAAGAAAAAAAGTGCCGTCAACTATTTGCATAATAATGAGCACATACAAATACTTATGCACGAACTTACATACATGTGTTCCGTCTATGTTTGCTGCAAACTTTTTGCGTGTTGTTTTTGTTGCTGCTTTCTTGTTGCTGTGCAGCCCTGCTAACTGAACTCGATTTAAAACATAGCATACTTTTAAGCGTTCGCTTTAAATTTTAATTGCTTAGTTTGCACAAAATATGCATTTTTTGTCCTTTTAATACTAAAATAGTTAGAATAGGCTTCTATTGCTTAAGCGATTTAGAAGTGTAATTTCAACAACGTTTATGAACATGAATTTAAATTTGTGCACTCCGATTTGCATATTCATCATTGTATTAATAAAATTCAAATATGCATGTGTACGTGCACTACTTTTTGACTTATACATACATATGTAAGTCTTATTTAATGTGACTAAGCATTTCATTCTATATTATACATATAATTTAAAATGCATTTTGTTGCGCAAATTTAATTACATCTGTTTTTAGAACAATGGATATTTAGAACTTTTTTACTTTATTTTAAAGACATTTAATGCAAATATACTTACAAGGAGCCCTAAATTAGGATTTGGATTTTAACATATTTGTCAAATTTTTATTGTATATTCTAAACTTCCATCTTTCATCACAAACAGGGACATTTTTGTTAAATGGAAACTTATAAGGGGAATTTTATTACGTCATGTATTAGAAAAAGACATTTAACATAAATTTCCTGAAAAGGCGATAAATGTGAATTAGGCAACTTGTTATTGAATTGGTTTTAAAATATGTGTATAAGAATTGGAAACTAAGATGTAATTTTTGCTCAAAAATGTTTCACATAAGAAACTTACGCAAGCCCAAAGTTCCAAGCAATCGTTGAAACCGATGCCCATTTGTTTTATCGCCAACATTCCTTTCGAGTTAAAATTTTGGATAACATGTTGGACCACGTATCATGAGCTGATCTCGTGCACCAAGCCAGTCGCCAGTCGCCAGTCCGTTGCTGCCAACTTGATCGCCATTCGTTGGGCAGAGCAGGGCGCGTGATTTCCAACGATTCCCTGACTTGGGGTCGCGTTTCAACAAGCGCAGCAAAAACTTCGACCAAGCGCTTCCATTGAAAGCAGAGACCCCCTTCCCCGTCCCTATTTTTCTCTCTGAAAACCAAAAATTAGCAACTGACATGTAAAATAAAGTAAAGCAAAAGCTTTTGTTTTTGTTTTCTTCATCATCATCATCATCGTCATCGTCATTTAATATATATTTTTTCTTTTACTTATTGTTTCATTTTATTTTCATTTTGTTATTTACGAACATTCTTTTGTTTGTTGTTGCTGTTTTAGACACAAAATACAAATAGATACATACATATATTTTCATTTTTTCATTTTTTCACTTTTTCACTTTTCTCTAAAATCTACTACAAAACTGTTTTCTTGTTGTTTTTGTTTTTCTTGTTATTGTTGAACCGATTGTGGCAGGTTAGCACTTAAGAACTACAACATATAGCATATAGCATATACACACATATCGACAAACTATTCATATATATATGAATATATTATATATCTATCTATATATATCGTATAAAAAATACAACAAATTTGCAATTCGTTATCATCATATAGCCAAAAATGCATCCCAATTGGGATATAATATATATGTATATATTATTGTTTTCTTCTCTATCATTTCGTTTCTCACATTCTCCAATTTTCTCGTCTAACATTTAAGTATGGCTGAAAAAACAACTCAAAATATAGTTTTCATCATTTTTTCTGTTTTATGTTGTTTGAAACGAATTTTTACAGACTAAATCATTAAAACTTATAAAATACTACAACGTACGAGATCCGACGAAATCTCATAGCATTAGCAAATAAAAAATATATATTTATATGTTAAGTATAAACACGTGAAATAATTGCAGTACAAGTTAAATATATTAAATTAAGAGTAACATTTACAATATAACATTACAAAGTTATTAAAAAAAATTATAATAATTGAGTGTTGCTGTTGTTGTAGTTGTTATTGTTGTGT
Organism: Drosophila pseudotalamancana; assembly: GCA_037075185.1. Taxonomy (NCBI): domain Eukaryota; kingdom Metazoa; phylum Arthropoda; class Insecta; order Diptera; family Drosophilidae; genus Drosophila; species Drosophila pseudotalamancana. The sequence goes on along the minus strand of JBAMCK010000885.1, from coordinate 7,144 downwards.
ATTGGTGTATAAAACAAAATTTGGCAACAGGAAGCGCAGCAAACACCGACTGTTTGATTGCCCTTTCCTTTTTCAACAAACTTTTTTAAACTTTGAACTAACAAATAGGGTTTCACTTTTATATTTAATCAAACAAACAAATTGCACAAAACTTATGAAATAGTTAGTTATTTTCTTTTCTTTTTTGTTGGAAAGAGCATGTAAAAAACGCATAGCAGGTGGGTTATATGCAGGTTTATAAATATATATTATTACATTATAAGCTACGAACTGAAGCTTCTTTTTGTTTTGCATATTGCAGCAGATTCCGTTAAGGGTTTTTATTTGTCTTTTTATGGAGCACTTCTGATGACCATTTTTTTTTTGTTTTTGTTTAAATAACAAATGTAAAAATTTTTTTAAATTTTTAATTGTATTGGTTTTGTTTCGTTTGCCGATTGCACTTTGTTTGTTTTTGTTTTGTTTCTGTTGCTGTGTGTGTGTGTGTGTGTGTGCGTGTGTGTGTGTGTTTGTGTATGTGTGTGTTTATGATAGTTCTCTTTTTAAGGTATGCTGTCTATAAACTTAATTCATTATTTTGTAAAAAACGCGTAGAAAAAACACAAATAAGATGTATATATATCGAACTATAGATGCATTACAAACAAATGGTTTTTGATATCAAGTAGCAACAGACAACTGATCGCTGATCATTAATCACTGATCAGTGATCCGAGTAAACGTACGTATTTCGTAAATTGTACTTAAAATCTAATTCAAAATTAATAACAACAAATAATTTGGTGGTCGGATTGTTTCTTCTTTTCTTCTCTTCTTTTAGTTCTAACTAATCGCAGCTGTATTATCAAAATCAGCCAATCGACCCAATTTCAAAATGAAGCCTATATATCATATCATATCATGTATATATATCATATATATATATTGAATATTTACAGTGAACATACGATAAAGATGTTGTTAATTCTGTTCAATTGGCAGTTGCTCGAAAACGCACAGCGTACGAGCTACACCGATTTGTTACATATATATATATATAGCTGATGCTTCTTAATTACGATTATTCTGTGGATTAAACTCCACTTCACATAGCAGTTGGCTTGACCTTTTATCACTTGTATCAAGCAAAATGCGTTGTTACAAAAAAAAAAAACGAATATATACGTACACGAATACACACATACAGATATATATATATACATATATAGTCTATATATAAGTATGCATGGTAAACAACATCAACATGGATCACCAAATTACTTGTTTCGCTTGCAATTTTTACGGGACAGTTGAACTGTGCCCGCAATGCTAAATCTTAACGATTTGTTTGTTAAATATTATAATAGTTAAGAGAGAGATATAGCTTTAGTTGGGCAGGTTTACCTATGAGAGGAGTTAGCTACGCTTGGCTTGGACAGTAAAGCAGGGCTTAGGGTGAGTGGGGGAGGGAGATTGATTGATTGATGGATACCATCGCCTCTATTGCGATGTACTAAAATTTGATGACGAAATGGAAGCCGGCGGCGTTTCCGTTTCGCTGCTAAGGGATGCATCGATTGCGTCATGGCCATGATGTTCCCTAGATCGTGTTGTGGGGATGGGTGCACTGCTGGGCGGCGTCGGCAGCGCTGGCGGCGGCATTAGTGTCGCTTCCTGTGCTAAGCGTTCCTGTTCCTGCTCCAATTCCAGCTCCTCCCGCAGCTGCTCCAACAAATGCTGCTTGTTTTGCGTCCAATAGAGGACGGGTATGCGCAACACTGTCGTCAGCTTGTCGTTGTGCTCCTCCAGCGAATTGCTGGCATAATGATCGACCAGCTTCTTTAACGTGGGATAGATATTGTAAGGCGCCGCAAAGCCCAAGCCACTTTCCGTCTCATAGATAATGCAGTGATGTATGTCCGATTTGCACACAATGGAGAGCGCATAGTGTCCCGCATCGCGGGCTCGTATCAGGAATGTGCCGGTGGGTGCACCACTGAGTAGCTCCTCGGCATCGTGTCGCTTAGCATCCTTGATCAGCCACAGCGATTCGTTGCGATGCGGCTGGTTGGAGGCCTTCTCATAGTTCTGCTGCAGCTCATCGAAACCCATCTCCAGGATAACATTAAGATCGTCGTCGGTGAGACCAAAACCTTTCAGGCGCCTACAAGTGAACGAAGCCAAACAAATTATTACCATCGATTTTTAGGCCAAGTGTGCAAATACAGATTAACTAACAAGGCCAACTGTCTGATGAAATATGAATTAACTGGCTCAAAGGAGAAGAGTGTAGGGTCTTTCATATATAATACATATATACTTATTTGATTCTTATCAACATTTTTATACGCTGTCATGGTCTCTATAGCAATCTACAATATCGATCTAAAAATAGAATTGCAGAATTGCTTAACTAAAGCGTAAGACAAAGGTAAGCGACACTTGACACTACTTTATCAGAAATGATATATATATATATATATGATTCGTAACACAAATTGGATTTAATTTTAACATGAAATTCTTTATGCGGCAGATGATTATTTAAGTTAGATTTATTAGTCATTTATATATACAAATAGGGTCAATATTAATACCGCAGTTGATATAGCTTTGTTTTCGTTTTTTTCTTGGCTCTGATATAACTAGAGATATGTATACAGTTATTTTTAAAAGGGTATTTAACACTCAGATGGGTCATTGAGTTTATAACGGTACGATTTTCTTAATCTATATCACTATTTATATATCTTTCTCCCTATATTAAATCTTAATATTTATATAATTGTAATTATATTTCTATCAAATCTTATTTTTGTGTTTAGTTTATTGGTCAAACATAAAAATACATATATTGCTTTAAAGATTTACCCAACTATCTGACTTTTCCACTTTTAAATCAGATAACTTAAACATATATAAAATAATTAAATATGGAAACTGTTATAAATTCGAATATACACCTTAGTCCAAATATCTCTGCAAGGGTATTCAATCTTTGGCGCGTTTCTAATTTGCTTAGAGAAAACTAAAAATAAACTTAATCCATAAATTTAGAATACAAAAAGAAATTTAAATAAAATTCTACAGCAAATTTTCTTTTTATAAACGAATTTTAGAAAATTGGCAAAGATGACAACCGAAAAATCGGGTTAACTAAAGACGTGCTCACTTTATTGACCTCTCCAAACGTTCCAACCTGCCTTATCTGCCCAATTGGACAATGATGATTGTGAATCGTATAAACTAGGCCTCTGTAGAGGGGCTTGTGATGAGGAATTCGCAGATACCCCAAATAGAGAGAGTGCCCAAAAATAGAAGACGACGCAGGGTGAAACATGCCGTTTGGCATGTATGCCAGAGGCAGAGATCGTTCCACCTAATCTCTATGGACATAAAAACATTCTACAGCGAAAAAGGTTTGCGAATATATATAATATATACGTTAATATAAGCAAAAAATAACAACAAATTTAAGCACATGGCAAACAAAAAAGCTCGACAGGCAGATAACGATAGTGCCTTATCTTCTACAGTGCGCAACAACCCGATAGAAACCCAGAAGGGAAGGCTTACACATGTATAGCTGAGCTATAGCCGACTTCCAGACACAATCGTCGATGACAAATTCTCTTACTAACAGAATATTAAAGAAAGAAATAAAATAGCAAAGTATCAAGAATGAATGAGAAACTTAATATTCAGTTGCTAGGCGTCCCATCCAGATAAGTGCTACGATAATTGAACCAGTTACTAGACTACAAAAAAAAAAAGAATAAAATATAAAGAAACCTGTAAGATTCCCAAATAGATAAGAGACAGATGTTTAGTGAAACTGAAATATGGTTAAGCTCTAGACGTAATAGATAAACTACAAATATTATCTACTGCTAGCGAAAAGTAAAATTCTATATGATTATATAGTTTTTAGATAAATATTATTATATTATATAGTATCCCGATATTTCGATAGATATTGCTATTCAAAGTCATATAAAAATCTAACTTAAATTTCCCATGTACTAAACCAATATTATCTATATTATATATAGTTCGATCCGTCGTCGATTTGTCAAATTTCTTCCGCAATGGAATTAGTTGACCTTTACCCACAAGCAGTTCCTGATTGGAAATATTTACACTTATGCACAGTTTTTTCTTAAATATCGTATTTTATTTGTTGTTTCGATTGTTATTGCAACAGAATTCATACAGGAAGATCAATTATCAACCAAAAACTTAATATTCCTTTCACTTAACCTATTTTAGCAACACGATGTGGTATCCTGATCCGAGCATAACTGCTCAATTTTTGAAGATCAGTAGACCTTTTCCAAAAATCAGTTCTTCCTGATTGGGAATATGCACACTTAAATACTTTATACGCGATTTCCTTTTCAGTTTACAACAAAATTTTAATTCCCTAACAAGGCTACAAAAAATACTTATAAGATTCCCAAGCAGATAAGAAACAGATGTGTCGTAAGACTAATAAACCATAAAGCTTATAGGGTATTTTTTTGGTCTAAGGAAAAAAGTACATAAGATTTTTCTATAGATAAAAGCGTAGACAAACTGTTGCAAAAGTAAGTATGTGAGCAAAAGTTGAGGCGAAGTTCTAATATGGTTCAAGGTTTCACTAATTAACGTTATCATCATTATTATCGTCACCATCATCACCGTCATCATCATTATTATCATCAATCGATGACGAATCTAAGGAGAGTCATTAAGTGCGATTAGCACAATGACATTAGCTGAAAGCGATAGTTCCGATTAAAGTTGAACAGAAATCTTTAAGACTGTGCATTTTAAATCATCTGCTTAAATGTTTTATATAGATAGATATACATATATGTTATATAGACAGCTATTAAAACTTTTATGATTTCATAGCAAAAATAAAACAAGATTTATGATTCTAAATAATTGACTTGGCAAACATTCTGTTTGAAAAGTCTCGAAAACGTGTAAAACTGTCAACGGGGCTTATGAAAATTGTTTTGTTAGCGGATTTGAATTACAAGCCACGAACCGAAACGGATTTTGATTTATATATTAATGTGTATATATATAGAAATATACAGTGCAAACTCTTCTGAATGGAAGGCTGCACTAAATATTATTATTATAAGTTTTGAAAATGTTTAAAAAATATTCTTATTTGCTATAACAAAACGAATAAAGAAAATTAGTTTAAAAAGATTTTCTTATTAATAATAATACGTTAAAAAAGCGACTAGCGAAAGAATTAAATATAATTCAATAAGGAAGTATACACTGTAATTTTATACATGTGTATGTGGCATATACATCCATTATTTTCTCAACTGTCTGGTAAGCTTATCAACCGTTCCCATTGGCTGTCCATTAAGGAAGCTTTCACTGTACTTATATATACATATATATATATATATATGAATGTACACATATATCTATATATGCATTGTCTTATTGCCTGCCTCAACTGCTTGGTAAGCTTATCAACCATTGTCATTATGGCTTTTGGACGACTGCGGATAGCAGAGGAAACAACGGATCATCAAAAATGGTCGGGGTGCAGGGTATATATTACATGCGGGCAGCACGTAGCCCAGTCAGCGTGGCGAATTGCAAGCCGAAACCAGACGAGCGCTGCTAAAAAGGCGAAAAGCGTGTATTTCTATTATTATCGGTCAAAGCAAGAAGGCAGCAAGCAGCTCAAAGAAGAAGAAGAAGAGGGCAGGCCAAGTGGCCAAATGACCAAACAACGAACCGGGCAGGCCAACAAGCGAGCCGCGTGTAAAATGAGCCACAAAACGGAGCATTCAAATTCCTTGGTTGGCGAAAATGCATTTGACGGTATAACAGTATATATATATACATATATATAATTTAAATACATGCAAGCTGTTAAGCATGAAACGAACGAGTGACTGACGACTGACTGACTAACCGACTAAAGCGCTGCTTTGCTGACGCGACATTCATCAGTTGGGCACTTAAACTTCTATATATATATGTAAAAATTGATGTATATAGTAATGTAATATGACGTCAGTGATCGACACTTACTCAATGTGCTTGTCCTTGCATAGCTGTAATTCCTGTAGCTCCGGTTTACTGGCATTTATCTGACGCTCCAGCAGCTGCTCCTCCTCCTTTCGCAACTTAATATCCTGATTGAGACGCTCCATTTTCGTATGCATCACTTCCAAATGTTCCTTCATGCGCAACAGATTTTCACGCATATGCGCTTGCACCTCTTGCCGCGAACAGGCGGCACCAACTGCTCCCGCACCGCCGGCCGCGGACCCGCCGCCTGTTGCATTCACAGGTGGTTTAATCATAAATGATTCAATTGATGCTATTTGACTGCGAAACATGTTTTCCGCATTGCCAAAAACGCTTTGGTGCAGCTTCTTTTCGGCCAACTCCTCGCGTATGGCATTGAATGAGGTCTTCTTTTGGTCGAGCGCCTGCTCCTGTTGCAACAGCAATTGGGAGCAGCGCACAAATGCATCGCTCAGCAATCGAAGATCACCCTGCGGCTGTCCATCATCGTAGAATGGACAAACGATCGGATTACTGAGCGTTATGTCCAGCGTTTTGTTGTACATTTTCAGGGAATTGGTCATATAATGGTTGATCATATCCACCACAGAGCTGAATTGAAATTTCTCAACAAAGCCATAATTGTCATTGATTTGGCAAATTTTAATAAGCTTCTCGTTGCCATCCTTCATCAGGGTCAATGTGTATTCACCCTTCTGCAAATCAAATACATTTTATATATATATATATATATTAATTATATAATGTTAATTAATTACCTTTGCCTGCGCATCGCGCACTAGAAAACTGCCATCCGGTTGGCCAAATAATTTGATTTTTGCCTGCTCGCGCGTTATGCTGCCCCAGTACCAGGGAGCAGAGCGTAGCTCATCCTTTTTCGAATCTCGAACCATAGACGCCGGCGCCTGTGGCCTCATCGTTGAGTAGTGCAGCGGTGAGGGATGCACTAGAAATGGGGGTACGCACAAAAATTGGGGTAGGGCGAAATCATTTTAGTTTGTACTGCTTAATATATACACACACACGCACACACCTGTACACATTACATGCATGCGACTGTATGCGTGCGTGTGAGTGCGAGTGTAGCGGCTTTTGCTTGTTGAGCAATACG
>JBAMCK010000884.1:0-30873 GCA_037075185.1 Drosophila pseudotalamancana | reverse complement strand
TGATGGTTTATGTTTTCTCTGCCCCTGAGTAAATTATATGAATCTCCCCATAGCCAATGTCGTGCATTCCAGTCTCCACCAATGAGATACCTTTGGCCGCATGAAACGAGTATGTCGCTGAATTGCTTTTCTTCTATTCTGTTCCTTGGTGACAGCGGAGAGAACTTCGAACTAATATAGCCGTTACTCCCATGCCATGGTTGCGATTTGATTGTTTGATTGTGTTTCCTCGGTTTAGCCCCGATTTATTGTGGAGTATGTCAATGTTGTTGTTGTGCGCGAATAGCTCCACATCGTTGGCTTTTCCTGTAATGCCGTTGACATTCCAGATGAAGATCTTTAGTGAGTTCACTGTTAGCTGTGGCGGTGCTATACAGCTAAGCTGGTGAGACGATGGATCCCCGGTCAATTGCATTAGCGTGCGAGCCATTTCGTGGATCATTTTTCGTTCACTGTTTTCTTTGTTTTGCTGTTGTTGTCTTGCCACGTGTCTGAAGTCACATGTTGCAATTGCAGTTTTGCCATTTGAAAAATTGTTGTTGTTGTTGTTCCAATAGAGATTGGATGTCACAGTACATGTTCGTGCACATTTCCTGTAGGTTTAGCTACCCAACGTGCTTCACATTATGTATGCTATTCTGAGCAGATGCATTCTCATTTTTTACTCGTCGAGGAATAGGATGGGCCTCCTGTTTCCAATTTTTGAGCAGAAAGTTGTTGTACTGTTGGCGAGCTGGACTCGTAGTTGATGGTTTCGTTGCGGCGTTGGGTTGTTTCTACTTGGATTCTCTTGATCGTTGAGGGGCCCATTCATCGTCGGTAAAACTCGGTGTCACTGGCAGTTTTTGTAGCTTGCCATGTGGTTGCCTCCACAGTGACGCAGGTTACGGGTTCATCTTGGGAAGTGTACATGTAGTTTGGGTGAGACGATCCGTGTCATAGCCCGTACGACGGCGGTATTTTACTGTATGGCCAAATTTCCGACATCGTGTACACATAAATTTCAGAACTTTTCAGTATCCTTCTACTCATTTAGATATAAAGCATTTTGATGTTGTATATTTCCGCTAATTTTGGTATTACATGGTCTTATATTTATAAAAATATATTTATTTCTCGTCTTCTGTTAGGTTCCGATTTTGGGTTGCGGGACATGCAGAGCTTCAAAACCATATTTTTTAAACTTGATTATTATTTCATGGGTCTCAATGCGCGTGGTGAGCCCCTTTACTACACTTCTTTGGGCTCTTCCTCAACTGACATGCATGGAAGTCAATGCCCGACGCATCGAAGCATAATAGTCCTGTTAGTGTCGCGCTGTCCTTAGTAAATATCTAGCCGTTGTTTCGGTTGACTTTAACGTCAGTTATCAATACTAGTGACTCGACTTCGATGAGTTCAAATAGAACATTAAGATCAGTGATACTTACAACGATTTGCGTGGCGGCTTTGGTGAGCCGATGTAGAGCTGCTCCTCATGTTAAGCTACCGTAACAGTTGCATCAAAAGTTTTGCCGTGATCATCGTTGGAGCAGTCGCGGGACTTGGCATCTTCATAGGTACTTTCAAGCTGTCCATGTCCAGGCAAAAGCAAACCTAGTTGCTGCGGGTGTCGCCATGTCAGCTGAAGCGGACTATGTGTCCATATCTCTGTTTGCTCTTTTACATATATTGTTGGGAGACAGAGGTTTCTTCCTTTTTAGTTTTCAAAATTTTTTGAAGCTGCCGTCAGTTTTTGTGGAAGCACCAGTGGAATCTTGGAGCATCAATATTTGCAGAGACAGGTGTGGGGCTGACTGCATAAGCTGACCATGCATCCGCTAGGGATCGCGCTACTGGTTGCAGTAGTTGCAGTGGAATATAGTGCTACTAGTAGCGCTAGTTAATGTGATTGTTGTTGTTACTGTGCTGAAGTCTTGGGAGTCGATGTATGATAGGCGTTGGTTATTATTAAGCTCAGCCCTCAGCTCAAAAAGTGTTTTACCAGATATTTGTAGCATTCTTTCAAAAACCATCTACTTATATCCAAGCTGAGAGTTAGAAAGAATGTTGTTATCTATTTTAATTTATATTTAGTTTACTTTAAGTTAAATTTAACCGCGTTTTTTGTCCGTTTTGAGCGACAGCGCGCGGGGTGTGAGATGTATTGCCCTAACTTGTGTTTTGTTTTTGCCAAACTGCCGACACTGCACAAGGCATCGCCTGAAAAGTTTATGACTTTTGCTACTTTTTAGCACACGAAAATAGGAAAAGTAAATAGATCAATGCATTTTTGATTAAGCGAGAGCTTATCTTGGCGACTTTGATAATTTAACGGTCTTTAAATATTAAAAATTGGTACTAAAAATATTGGTAAAGAAAATTAAATTATTAAAAATTCAATTTGCTTAGTTCTTCTATTGGAACAACATAAACAACAATTTTTTAAATGGCAACAAGAACTGCAAGTGCAACAGCAGCAGCCAGCTTGGCACCGCCACAGCCTCACAATGAACTCACCTCATCTGGAACGTCAACGGCATTGCCAGGAAAAGCCAGAGATGTGGAGATATTCGCACACAACAACAACATTGACATACTCCTATTAAATGAGATCAGACTAAACCGAGGAAACACAATCAAAATATATGGTTATACCTTCTACCCGGCTTACAAACCATCAAATCACAACCATGGCATGGGAAAAGGAAAAAGGCTTATCGGAACTCTAAACGTACAAATGTCTGCAATTAAAGTTACCAGATGATTAGAAGATATTGAATTTTACGCCATATACTGTCCACCAAGGAACAGAATAGAAGAAAGACAATTCAGCGACATACTCGTTTCATGCGGCCAAAGGTATCTCATTGGTGGAGACTGGAATGCACGACATTGGCTATGGGGAGATTCCTATAATTCACCCAGGGGCAGAGAAAACATAAGCCATCACAGCCAGAGGCGCTTATATTCTTGCAACAGGATCTCCAACTAGATACTCATGTATATCCAGTCACACACCCTCTTGCATTGATTTTGCATTATACCATGGGATACATGAGCATGAAGCAAATATCTGCCCATTTAGCCCTTATTGCTGAATTGCACATCGATGGTTCTAATATCAGGCCAAGTTTTAGGCTAACCAACCGTACTGATATCACGGCTTTCAGATCACGTCCAACCAATTATGGCATCGCTCTAACGAGAGAAGCCAAAGAGCTAATCAGAACAAAAAGGTGGCTTCGAAGAAGAGCAATTCGATCCCAAGATCCTTGGGACGGACTTTTGTGGAACCGTGCACGAAGACAGCTACTCCTTATAGTTATGCTACGATGGAGCAGACCATTGAGACATCTCAATTTGCACACCCCATTGCAGACGTCCCTGCCTATTCAGCCTATAAGGATCGAAGAAATAACTGAAGCGATCCAACTATTATTATTACCGAAAAATAACGCTCCAGGGATAGACAAGATTTGCAATGCTACACTGAAGACCTTGCATACAAGAGCACTACTTTACATTGTATACCTTAGATATACCTAGTCCATCCTCTCCCTCTAAAGCTATCATTGCCGCTTATGCTGAGGATGTTGCAATCATCTATAACTCTAAAAGACCTGTTGAAGTAAGTACTGGACTACAGATATATCTTGATACTCTCGCTAATTGGTGCAAGTGGTGGAATTTAAAAGTCAACCCGTTAAAAACATTAAACACATGCTTTACCCTAAAAAGGCTGACAATGCATACTCCCCCAATCCAGCTGGCCGGATTAACTTACGAGCAACCAGCACAAGTGAAATACTTTGGCATCACACTGGACAGGCGACTTACCTTTAGGCCGCACCTCAAAGCTGGGGTAAAAAAATGTCACAACAGACTGCAACAACTGAGATGGCTCAACATCAAAAAGAGCACCTTGGCGCTAAGATGCAAAAGAGTTGTCTACGTGCAGTGTGTCCTACCGATATGGCTCTGTAAATTGCAATTCTGAGGGATTGCTGCCAAATCTAACAATAAACGAGTACAGCTTCTTCAGAACCGGGTACTGCGCCAGATAACCAACTCTCCCTGGTATGTACGCGGCTCAACACTCCATAGAAACCTCAAACTGCCTACTGTCGATGAGCAGATTGGTAGACACATAAGCAGATACACGGATAGATTGCAAACGACACCGAAGTCTACTCGCAAGAGGTATAATCCCTGCCAGACCCCTTAGACAACTTAAGCGGCGAGACATAAACGAACTACTTTTAACTCCTCATAATGCGACTAAGGTGTGGCCCTAATTACATATACATACATGTGTTGCTTAGGTAGTAAGTCTGACTGTACATGTTCTACACTTAATAAACAAAAGAAAAGAAAAAATAAAAGAATATAAGTTATTGCATACCTTAAACGATGTAAATTGTTGTTGCATGGTTTTAATTAGAGTAAAAATACTGCATACTTTCGAGCTTAAACTTATCAAACTTGCGAAACAACCGACCAGTTGGGCTCTGCAAAAGTGTATCGTGCAGTGCCGACCAACGAGTTGGGCAGGTGCTTATAGAAGCATAAAATTGAAGCATGGAGGCAATCGGCCACATATGCCTACGAGCTCTTTAAGCCGTATGATGGCAGCAGTGCACACTATCAAGCTGTTGCCATCATAAGAAATAAAATCAGAGGGGCAACCGTAGCACTGCTTGTGTCTCATGCTTAGAGATGGTATGCAGTATTTCGGGTCTCAAGAAATCGGTCAGAGCTATAGTTTTCCCGGCGTGGGCTTGCCTTCTGCGATAGCCCTGGCCAGAGAGGCACAAGCAAGCATTGAAAGGAACATGTTCGTGAATTTATTCGGTAAGGCTGTAGAGCAACGGACTCAAGCGGCTTAAGGTAGCAAAAATCGTATCCACGGCAAGCCAGGGAGGAACAGCAAGGAAGACCAGGGCCAAGGTAGAAGCCAACATTTTGTCAAGCGCCAATCAATCATTGCATAATTTGGGACTATGTTATCAAATGCGCTTATAAAAGGATTAATTATTTTGTCAACAGTGGAATTAACTTTTTTTTTGAATATTGAAAGTATGTTTCGACAAACTCAGCATTGGTTTTGGTAGTTAATTTGAAAATGATTGACAGATGATCGAAAAAATGTTTATTGAGTACAATAGGAGGAGGTAGTTTTCTGACTTGGTTCTCTAAAAAAAATTTCAAGGATTGATGTTGTTTTAAAATCATTAGGTATTGTTAAAATTCCTACAACTTAACTCACCTCCTACAATATAATGATCACTATTACTCAAAAACTTAAGCAGATCGGGTTTAAACATGTCTTTTGTTCAGGCACTTTGCCGAAGTGGCAGGAAAATAAGCTGCGTATATTTGGAAACAGAGGAGAGACGGAGAATTGAGAGCACTAACCTATTTTTTATAAGATGCATACTGATGGTCTGAGTGTACTTAAATAATTATTGCACCACTCCCACCGCTAAGTGCAGATCGACCATTTCAATATACAGAGTAATATGGGATAAAGAACTTGTCGCTATGCATCAGCTATGTTTCGCTGACAATTTGACTACTATTTAAGAAATCAATTAATTCTAAATGTTTATTGTAAACGGACCATGCATTCTATGCCATAATATTAAGCGAACTACTTGTACACATATTGTATTTTTAATAATATTGAATTGCTGATAATATACAGTCAACAGGCTGTGAGAAAGCAGCAAAATAAATTTAAATAAAATTCAATTTGCTGCCCTCTTAATTCTTGAAGTTTAAAGACCATTAAATTATAAAAGACGCCAAGATAAGTTTGCGCATTGTCAAAACAATACACAAGTGCAGTGAGATAAGACTGCACTCTTTGCCCGTTTGGGGCAAAACATCTCCCCTCTCTGCGCGCGCTGTCGCTCAAGAAAGGCAAAAAAAAAAACGCGTTTCAAATTTCATTGAAGGTAAACTAAAAATAATTTGAAATGGATAACAACATTCTTTCTAACTCTCAGCTTGGATATAAGTAGATGGTTTTTGAAAGAATGCTACAAATAGCTGGTAAAACACCTTTTGAGCAGAGGGCTGAGCTTAATAATAACCAACGCCTATCATACATCGACTCCCAAGACCTCAGCACAGTAACAACAACAATCACATTAACTAGCGCTACTAGTAGCACTATATATTCCACTGCAACTACTGCAACCAGTAGCGCGATCCCTAGCGGATGCATGGTCAGTTATGCAGTCAGCCCCCACCTGTCTCTGCAAATATTGATGCTCCAAGACTCACTGGTGCTGCCACAAAACTGACGGCAGCTCAAAAAATTTTGAAAACTAAGAGGAAGAAACCTCTGTCTCCCAACAATAGCTGTAAAAGAGCAAACAGAGATATGGACACATAGTCCGCTTCAGCTGACATGGCAAACTCCAGCAACAGGTTTGCTTTACTGGACATGGACAGCGAAAGCCATGAAGATGCAAGTCCCGCGACTGCTCCCAATGATGATCACGGCAAAACTTTTGATGCAACTGATACAGCCAACAACCACCAACATGAGGAACAGCCTATCGGCTCACCAAAGCCACCGCAAATCGTTGTAAGTATCACTGATCTTAATGTTCTATTTGAACTCATCAGTGAAGTCACTAGTATTGACAACTTGGCAGTCAAAGTCAACCAAGGAGTAACGGCTGGAATATTTACTAAGGACAGCGACACTAACAGAACTATTGTAAGTCACTTCGATGCATCGGGCATTGACTTCCATACATATCAGTTGAAGGAAGAAAAACCTTACAGAAGTGTAGTAAGGGGGCTTCACCACAGCACGTTGGACCATGAAATAATAATCAATTTTAAAAAATATGGTTTTGAAGCTCTGCATGTCCACAACCCAAAATCAAGGACTAACAGAGACGGAAAGCTAAATATATTTTTTATAAATATAAGACCATGTAATAAAATTAACGAAGTATAGAACATCAAGATGCTTCGCCGCCAAATGGTGAGAGTGGAAAGGATGCGAAAAAGTTCTGAAATTTATGTGTACACGATGTCAGGAATTTGGCCATACAGCCAAATACCGCCGTCGTACAGGCTATGACACGGATCATCTCACCAAACTATGTACACTTTCCCAAGATGAACCGCCAACCTGCATTCACTGTGGAGGTAACCGCATGGCAAGCTACAAAGGCTGCCAGTGGTACCAGGAGTTTTACCGACGATGAATGGGCCCCTCAACGATCAAGAAGAATCAAGTAAAACAACAACAGCCACAACGAAACCATCAGCTGCAGTCAACTCGCCAACAACCACAACAGCTTCCTATTACTTCCAGAATTGGAGCAGGAGGCCCATCCTATTCCTCGACAGTAAAAAATGAAAATGCATCTGCTCAGAATAGCATACATAATATTCAAGCGCAAGTCCAGTTAGCTAAACCTACAGGAAATAATACACAGCAGTAGCACCTAGCTGACGTCCAATCTCTATTGGAACAACAACAACAACAATTTTTCAAATGGCAACAAGAGCTGCAATTGCAGCATGTGACTTCAGACGCAGTAACGGGAACAACAACAGCAAAACAAAGAAAACAGTGAACGAAAAAATGATCCACGAAATGGCCCGCACGCTAATGCAATTGACCGGGGATCCATCGTCTCACCAGCTTAGCTGTATAGCACCGCCACAGCCTAACAGTGAACTCACTAAAGATCTTCATCTGGAATGTCAACGGCATTACAGGAAAAGCCAGCGATGTGGAGCTATTCGCGCACAACAACAACATTGACATACTCCTATTAAATGAGATCAGACTAAACCGAGGAAACACAATCAAACAATCAAATCACAACTTCTCTCCGCTGTCCACCAAGGAACAGAATAGAAGAAAAGCAATTCAGCGACATACTCGTTTCATGCGGCCAAAGGTATCTCATTGGTGGAGACTGGAATGCACGACATTGGCTATGGGGAGATTCATATAATTCACCCAGGGGCAGAGAAAACAGAAGCCATCATAGCCAGAGGCGCTTATATTCTTGCAACAGGATCTCCAACTAGATACTCATATATATCCAGTCACACACCCTCTTGCATTGATTTTGCATTATACCATGGAATATATGAGCATCAAGCAAATATCTGATAAAGTTGGGACTTAGATTCTCACCTTTTAGCACTTATTGCTGAGTTGCATATCGATGTTTCTAATTTCAGGCCAAGCTCTAGTGCAAAAGGATAAAGTCAATTGAAACGCATGTTTCTTGGAGCTATACCGATTCATACTGAATCGTTGTCTTTTTATTTTAAATGGACTTAGCCTAATATACATATTTGTATATATTGATATATGTACTTGCAGAAGGCATATACATTGGACTGCGCTTGGAACCTGACGGTCAAAGCGTCATACTGCTTACGCTGCAGATCTCACCAGGCCAGTCCACATAGAAGTGGCTGTTCATATTACAGCACTTGGCGGCGGTTGTATTATGTAAACAATGCGACATTGTGTCTCTATGTTTATTTTTTGATGTAAATATACATTGTAATATACGTCGTAGTAATATTGTTAAAGATTTATATTAAGAGCATCACTATATGGGTAGTCCATGTTAAGAACACTAGTGGTGTTGAGAAATTATAGAATAAATTATAAAAAGAGAGGCTGTTTGAAATACACATTCAAACTAATTAGCGAAAAGGCGAGGTCTGAGCGAAACGGCTATATGGACTGAGCGTGGCGCAGGGGTTCGGTGTCCGAAGTTGGAATAAAGTGAATAAAGAGGACCTCGACAAGAACCGTCAGAGATTGCGACTCGCTCCGGCTTAAAACAGAAGAGAATTAAAGAAAAGATAGATGGAAAATACGTCATCAGCTCTTACATACATATATAATAATATTATTTTTTTTTTTGTTTTTTAAATTAATGATGTATGTATCTGTCGGTGCGTACGTTTAAGTGTGTTTGTGTGTTTTCGGCTATTTCACAAAAATAAAAGTTATATCATTATGAAAATATTGCATCAGCTTCTAATTGAGCTGTGATTGGTTGATTCCATTTTGTAGTTTTAGAAGAACCGTTTTAGTGGGGATCAGTATTTGAATGGACCACACTATAACAGAAGGACTTGCTATAGCGAGGGTCAGTATTTAAGTAGACCGGACTATATCAGAAGGACTTGTTTTAGCGAGGGTCAGTATTTCGGTAGACGACTCTATAACAGAAAGGCATGTTATAGCGAAAAATGATAAGTTGATTATATACAGAAGGAACTGCACGAATTTGTTTCGTTTAAAGATGTGAATTAAGAGAATCTAGTAAAAATTCTTTGAAATGTCCAGAAAGCTTTTGAATCCTGAAGTATGTCTCTTATATGGTTGAGTAAGACAGCACAGGATGGCGGTGTCGTGGTATGAACGTATTTTGATCACGGTACGTGTATGTCACATTATGAGCATAGTTTGACCACTGTGCTTGCAAGACGCTGCTGCGCAATGAATTTGTTATATTGTGAAATCATTCTTAAAATTTTTCTACAACGTAGAATATGACTGGCGCCAGGATACCGTACGAGCGAGGCGACGGCGTTGTCGCGCTGTCGCCGAGTGTAGTCCAGCGTATAAAAGAAGCATTTATTGATGCGTAATTAGATAAAAACGCGTCGCGTTGAGGCGACAGTCAAGTTCGGCCAGTTGCTTGCGCAAGTTAAAATTCACTTCGCTCCCTACGTGTGTGCATCAATATGGCAGACGAGCCGCAAGAAAGTAGCAACGCTGCGGCATTTATATATATATATTTTGATATTTATAGTATATGTCGAAGCAAACTATGTTGCTGCATACTGTATGTGTGTATGGGTACTCTGGTTTTGCGCATTTCACCAGAATCATAATTTCATCATGTTTGTAATATTGCATCAGCCGCTAATTATGCTCTGATTGGTTGTTTGAATTTTGCCGCTTTAAGAAGTTCCGTTTTAGCGCGACGACAGCGCTGGAACGCTGTCGTCGAGTGTGGTTCGGTGCGGGGCAGAGAAACGAAAAGGCAGTCAGTTCAATTTTGGATCGTGAAGCCTGCTCACCGAAACTCGCTGCGCTATTAGTTAAAGCCATGGAGAATAATAACGACGCTCCGACATATATATATTGTCATAAATGTTTGATCAGACCATTTTATGATTAATTTCAAAATATATGTTTGAACTTTTAGCCTATCATTATGAACTGTATGTTTTTTATTCTTGCTATCCTTAATTCTAATATTATCTTTTAAATCTATATCTATGACCTCAAATGGTCCTATATATTTAGGATCTAACTTGTGTCCTGCTTCATTTTTTAACGGAACTTTATTTCCTATTTCTATGCTTACATCTGATATTTTGTTGTCACAATGCTTTTTATTTCTAGCTTTTTATTCTCTAGTGATATTCTTGCTCTTTTGTACGCTATTCCTAGTCTAAACTTAATTTCTTTAGCAAAATCATCTACTTTATATAATGGATGTATTCTAGTGGTAATCCGGTAATCTCTGTGCTGCAATGGATGTATTTACCCATTGCATCATTAAGATTACTGAAGTTGCCTGCTTCTAATATTAGGCTCAACTTTTCTTGTTCACAATTGTGAGTCATGGCTGATATGGACTCTTTGGTCGAAAATGATCAGCATTTCCTTCGTCAATGTACGCTGCTTCTAGTTGCTTGCGCACATTGTCAATATCAGTCGTATATTGCGATGCTGTTATGACCTATTTTTTATATTCCATATTTTGTCTTTAATAACATCGGAGGGTTCTCCTTTGACGTTATTAGTGAGCTTACTGATTATGCCTTGAATTGTTGCCTCATTTTGGACTTTATATAGGAATGTAACTGTTATTTTTGATTTGATAACTTCAATGGCTAGATCTTCTTGATCTCCTTTAGTCCTATCAGTGATTCTTAACGCTGTCAAAAAGCGTTGGAGTGATAGCTTGTTGCCATCAAACTCTGGAATTGAAGTTGAGACTTGTCTTACATATTGCCATTCTTGTTTGACTGTGGACGTCATGATTACTTCATTTTCTATATCAACTGTGTATATTTCTTCAGGATTTGATTGTAGCTCGATTTGGTCAGTATCCATTAATACTGACTCATCTAATCTGTCTGGTGTGTTAATTATATTCGGGAGAAATAGTTGTAAACTATGTCTCTCCGATATATATCTAAGATTTTCTCTTAGTCTTTTTAAGACCATTTCCTTGCGTTGAATGCAATTGCGTTAATCTATTTAAATTCGTAGATGATCGTTACTGGTCATAGCTTGTCGTATCTTGTGATTGTGTTCACCTCTACGTTAGGTATTGCACCTAGAACAAGGTATTTTTCTTTATTTGTGTATCCTATTATAGATGAATCCTCACAATTGTATGTCGATATGTACAAGTTTTCCAACTGGTACATATCTACTTGCTCAGTAGAAAGGAGGAAATAGATCCTACTTGCGAATAGTGGATAATTTCTTTATATATTCTTTTCTAAGTGTTTTATGGACATGTTCTTGGATCCTTGTTTTAAATTTTTAATTTAATGAAAACAATTTTTTTTTTTAAACTCCTTCAATATTAATCGCTGTTTTGGTTTTTATTTCCTACACTTTGTTTAAATCATTAACCTTGCTCATATATTTTTTTCATTACATCTGTGACTGTCGAAGTGTGCGGACGTATGTCGCGGACGAGTCTCGCAACTAGTGTCTCAAGTCGACTGTTAACAACCGTAATTTGCTCAAAGTTCCCAAAAGTTCCGCTTCGCGAATTGGATAGCAAAACAAAAAAAGCAATAACAAACTGCACTTTCGTGCTCAAATTCGGTTCTTGCAAAGCAAGTTCCGTTAGAGTGCCAATCGGAGAAGCCACAAAAATCGTTGCATACTCTCAGGCTTCGATAAAAAACCTTCTGTTGCACAACCCCAAGGAGCCCACTTTAATTTCTGGTGTACTTTCAGGCAGTAACTCCTCCGGGAGTTTAAAGACAACTTCTGCGGGTCTTATTTAAACAAAGATGGTAGTAGTCGATGTCCCAAGCGGCAGTGCCGCCAACTCTACACCATGGTTTTACGTAACCAAAAGGAAGGCCACGTCATCCCCAGAAGCAGAACGCAAGAAGGGCGCGAAGGTCCCAGCTAATGCAAAAACCAGACGCCCATCACTAACTGATTCCATGTCCACGGATTCTGCCTCCGAAGGTACATTGGAGTCTGGAGAAATCCGATGCTCGCCTGCTGCTGGTTCAGCACCATCCACTGCCAATAGCAACAGATTTGCCCTGCTCGCCTCAACCGACAACTCAGCAAGTGGCCTCACTAACGAGGTAGAGCCTGCCGTGGCCCCAGTAACTCCCAAGTTACCGAAAATACCGCCAATCTTCGTCTCCAACGTGAGCAACATCACTGGCATGCTTTCCTTTGTGAAAGAAAAAATTGGCGGAGAAGATTTCACCTACAAGGCAGGCAGAGACGACCAAGTCCGAGTTATGACTACCAGTGTTAGCGGACTATAGGAGCCTGGTTGCTGCGCTAGAGGCAATAAAGACGCCTTTCCATACCTACCAGCTCAAGCAGGAAAGAGCATACAGGGTTGTAATCCGTAGCCTCCACCACAGCACTCCTCTAAGTTACATCCGTGAAGAACTGGCAAAGCTGGGACATAACGTGCGCCACCTCACAAACGCCAAACACCGCCACTCCAAAAACCCGATGCCAATTTTCTTCATCGACCTGGAGCCTGCTGCTAATAACAAGGAAATCTTTTCCATCAAACGCCTCTGCAACGCTGTGGTAACTGTCGAGCCACCCAGGAAAAATAACGATGTTCCCCAATGCTACAAATGCCAAGAGTTCAACCATACCCAAAACTTTTGTGGTAAAGCGCGCAGGTGTGTCAAATGCACCAAGGACCACGAACCAGGCAAATGTCCCAAGGACAAAGAGCAGCCCCCAGAATGCGCAAACTGCGGGGAAAGCCACGCTGCATCCTACAGAGGATGTCGAGTCTACAAAGAGGCGAAAAAATTAAGGGAGCAAGGTCAGGCACGCTCCGCACCACGCATGCAGAATCGAGCTGCACCGAAGCCACCTATGCCCCATAGGTTCCCGTCCAGCTTCACCCAACCCGGAATGTCCTATGCCGGTGTTGCCAAAAACTCGGCGTCAGCAAGCATTCCCGCTGAAAACATCAATGCTCCTCCACCGTTGCAGCAGGGAGGCCCCACCGTTGCTCATATTGAGCAAATTATCCAATTATTGCAGGCCCAAATGGAGCAGATGACTAAAATGATGATAACTTTAATGTCATCACTACGCAAGTAGGTCTCAAAGTCGTCCTATGGAATGCCAACGGCCTATGCAAAAGTAGGCCAGAGGTCGACCTGTTTCTCAAAAGGAACAATGTCGACATTCTACTTATTTCTGAAACCCACCTCACTGATCAGTCATACTTTACAATCAACGGCTATGACTTACTGCACGCTAACCACCCAAGCGGCAACGCCAGAGGAGGTTCTGGCATCCTCATAAAGTCCAGGCTGAATTACTTTGCAAACGCGCCTCTCCGTCATCCGTGGCTCCAAGCGACTTCCCTCTGCATTGCCACTTCCATCGGTAATATCAACATCGCTTCCTGCTATGTCCCTCCCAGACACGCAGTCGACACCCCGATGTTCCACCAAGCCCTCAGCAGTTTCGGACCTAGGTTTCTGGCTGGAGGCGACTTTAACGCCAAGCACACTTGGTGGGGGTCCAGGCTCAACAACCCAAAGGGACTTGCACTCTTCCCGTGCATACACACCCTCAACCTGACCACCAATTCATCCGGCCAACCAACCTACTGGCCTACTGATCCGACCAAGATCCCCGATGTCTTGGACTTCGCTATCTCCAGAGGTATCAACAGTAGCTGCATATACACAGATGCAGACAACGTCCTGCAATCGGACCACAGTGCTGTGAAGATTTGGATAGACATCCCAGTCCAGTCGACAATACGCACCACCAGGCTACTCAGTAAAAACTCCAACATAGACTCTTTTAAAACTATGCTTGATGAGATCACTGAGCCCAACGCCTGCCTCAACAGTGGAGAGGACATCGACGAGACTGTGGAGAAGCTTACCCGAGACATCTACGAAGTTGCCTACGCCTGCAGTCCTCCAACTAGCAGCAGACACCGACCAACACCACAGAGGGACATGTTCGCCTGGTCTGATGAGATCAATAGCGCCTTGCGGGAGAAAAGACGTTTACGACGTGTCTGGCATCTCAGCCGTAACCCCCTGGACAAAAGGGCCCTCAACCGTGCCACGAAGGAGCTAAAAGCACTGTATTTCAAAGTCCGCAATGAAGCCACTGCTGCATACCTCCAAAAACTTGAGCCCAATCAGCCTGATCACAATCTTTGGCAAGCCACAAAGTACCTAAAAAGGCCCACCGTTAGGAAAGTCCCCCTCCGAGGACCAAATGGCCTATGGTGCAGATCCAGTGAAGACAAAGCTGAGGAGTTTGCGACCCATCTGGCCAATTCGTTCACACCCTTTAGCACCTGCAGTACAGAAGATGCCAACGCCACCCTGTCCTTCCTTGAGGCCCCTCTTCAAATGGCTCTTCCCATCGATCGAGTCACTCCTGAGGAAGTCAAATTGGAGATTAACTGCCTTAAGACGTCCAAAAGCCCTGGCTACGATGGCATTGATGCAGTCACCATCAAGTGCTTACCGCCGAAAGTGATCCAGCTACTAGCCAACATTTATAACAGGATCTTTGATCTCTGCCACTTCCCCACCCAATGGAAGTGCGCAGAGATTATAATGATTCCAAAACCTGGGAAACCCGAGCACGAATTAACCTCATATCGTCCGATCAGTTTGCTGGCAATTCTCTCCAAGATATTCGAAAGAATATTTTTGGCCAGAGTGTTGCCGCTACTGGACGAAGGTAACACAATCCCAGAACACCAGTTTGGATTCCGGCAACACCACGGCACTCCAGAGCAATGCCATCGCATCGTGCAGAAGGTACTTTATGCTTTTGAAGACAAGCAGTATTCCTCCGCTGTCTTCTTGGACGTCAAGCAGGCCTTCGACCGAGTCTGGCATAATGGACTCCTGCACAAACTAAAGATGCTACATCCTGCCCGTACTACATGATGCTAAAATCTTACCTCGCAGACAGGCGGTTCTACGTAAGGTGTGAAAGCTCCTTGTCTAGAACAGAGTGCATTAAAGCGGGCGTCCCACAGGGCAGTGTACTGGGCCCCATACTCTACATCCTATACACTGCAGACCTACCAGTGCTGCAACACCCGCAACTCCTGATTGCCTCATACGCAGACGACACTGCATTTATTGCCAGTACACCGAACCCTACTGAGGCCTCTGAGATCATCCAGGATCAACTGCTCATACTTGAGCCCTGGCTAAACAGGTGGAACATCGCTGTGAACACGGACAAGTCTCTGCACATGACCTTCGCCACACGCAGGCTCGACTGCCCCCGGTCAGTCTACATGGGACGCTTCTCCCGAGCGTAGACTCGGTGAAATATTTGGGTCTTACCTTGGACAGGCGATTGAACTGGAAGACGCACCTTAAAGCAAAGCGTACCCAACTCAACCTGAAGCTGGCTAGGATGCAGTGGCTCATCGGCAGAAAATCACAGCTCAGCATTCGCAACAAGGTGCTGCTGTACAAGGCCATCACAAACCGGTGTGGACTTATGGCATCCAGCTCTGGGGCACGGCTTCGGACTCAAATGTCAACATTATTCAGCGCTTTCAGAGCAAGTTGCTCCCTAAAATTGTTGGAGCTCCTCCGTTCATTCGCAACTCGGTTCTCCACAGAGACCTAAACGTTCCATCTGTGAGCAGCGAAATTAAAAGATATGGCACACGGCACTGCTCCAGGTTGGAGACACATAACAACACATCGGCCCTTGAAAAAAATATATTTTTTTCGCAAGCATATATTGTGTAATTTGTACAGTTTAAAAATTATGTTCGCGCTGAGAATAACAATGATAATTATTAATAGAGTATTTGTTAATGCTAAATCTAGAATACTTGATTCTGTTTTTGATTCGATTAGCGGCATTTTGAAATATGCTCTTTTCTTAGAGTATACTATTTCATATATCTGATTAGCTAATTTTATTGTTTCTTCGTTCAAAGAAAAGTTGTTCTTTCTTATATATATATATACATATATATTTTATTTTTTTTTTATATGCGACTATGTAATTAATTTTATTTATTACTTTTTAAGGTTTTTCTTCTGTGCCCTATATGAATAACAGTGATCTCCTTCCTAATGTTTCCTATAGCTTCACGGGCCATACTCTAGCGGGCAATGCAGTTATCTCTTCCGCTTTACAAAAGTGTTATTTCTTATTTATAGTTAGTAAATATATATTTTGTTTTTTTATATTATTATTGATGTACGGTCTATGTTGCGTTGTCGGTTCCACGTTATGTGCTCATTTTAGCACTGTCGGATCCTTGGGCACAGCTTGTCGCGCTGGTGCGGCCGGTGCTGGTCGCACAGGCTTGTTTTCTTTTTGGGCTTAGCTGTCCTACTAGACGTGGCCGGCGCTGGTCTTTGCATCAGCTGTCGTGCAATGCTTGCACGTGTAGTGGCAGAAGGCGCTGTCTAGGGGTCCCTCGCAGTCATCTGAGCACTTCTTTGATGGCTTCTTCAGTTGGATTCTTTGCATTTCAGCATTTTGGCTATTTTATAGTTGTATTAATAATTTGAATATTTTTCGTTGAAGTGGTAGAGGTTGAGTTTGTTTTCTTTTTCTCTTGCTCAATTTGGTCAAGCTCGGCTTGTAGAGCTATTGTTGCCTCCCAACGTAATGGTGGATTCGTGGCAAACAATTGTTTTAATATTTCCGCCTTTCTTTTTTGTAGGAGTACTCTTAAGCCGCTTCTGCCGGCTTTTTTCTTTTGCACAAAACTCATTGACCTCTACTCACTCCGATTTTTTCCAGTTTGATGCCGATATAGTTGCTGCTGCAATCTGTTGTGGTGGTTGCTGCTGCTGTGGCTGATGTTGCTGTTGCAGTTGGGGTATTTGTTGAAGTTCTTGTTGTTGCTAACGCTGCTTTTGCTGATGCGGTATTTTTTGGGGTTGTTGCTATTGCTGCTGCTTTTGTTATTGTTGCTGTTGCTGCCTAGTCTAATGTGTGTCGTCCGGTTTTTTCACTTTGTAGTCCATTGTGTTCAATATTTTCACTACAGTTCGTGACACTTGTCACGGTCGCCATGTAAAAGGATAAAGTTAATTGAAATGCATGTTCCTTTGGAGCTATCTCGATTCATACTGAATCGTTATCTTTTATTTTAAATTGACTTAACCCAAAGTACATAAGCGATTTTGGAGTTCTGTCGCTCATATTACAGTTGGCGGCGGTTATATTATGTAAATAAAGCGACAAAGTGTCTCTATGCTAATGCGCTTGATACTATAACATTTAGTTTGGGCATATGACCACTTTACGTATTGTATACACTTCAATACGGTGGGCATATGCTTATTTGACATATCACAGCTTTCAGACAACATATAGATGATTCAATTTAAATAAATTCGTATCTCAACTCTGAAGAAGATATCGAGAATGCAGTTTATCTTCTCTCGGCGAACATATATAGAGCTGCTTCTGCTACAACGCCGCCCAATCCAGCGCCACGTCCTACCAATTATAGCATCGTCCTAACGAGAGAAGCTAAAGAGCTAATCAGAACAAACGAAGGCACCTTCGAAGAAAAGCAATTCAATCCCAAGATCCTTGAGACGGACTTTTGTGGAACCGTGCACGACGCTACGTAACCTAAAGGAACTCAGAAGTTATTTCTTCGAGCAAAAACTGGCTTCCATGGACTACACTATAGATGCAAACTACTCTATATGGAAATGCACAATATCGCTTAAACGATAACATTTTAGACATGTACCTGTCCGATGCCCTAGTGGCGAACTTGCTATATGCGCATTGGAACAGGCTAACGCATTCGTTTCTTTGTTTTGCTGTTTTTGTTCCCGTTGCTGCGTCTGAAGCCACATGCTGCAATTGCAGCTCTTGTTGCCATTTGAGAAGTTGTTGTTGTTGTTGTTGTTCCAATAGAGATTGGACGTCAACTAGGTGCTGCCGCTGTGTATTATTTCCTGTAGGCTTAGCTAACTGGTCTTCCGCTTGAATATTATGTATGCTATTCTGAGCAGATGCATTTCCATTTTTTACTGTCGAGGCATGGGATAGACCAGCTGCTCAAATTCCGGAAGTAATAGGAAGCTGTTGTGGTTGTTGGCGAGTTGGCTGCAGCTGATGCTTTCGTGGTGGCTGTAAAACTCCTGGTACCACTGGCAGCCTTTGTAGCTTGCCATGCGGTTACCTCCACAGTGAATGCAGGTTGGCGGTTCATCTTGGGAAAGTGTACATAGTTTGGTGAGATGATCCCCGCCTGTACGATGGCGGTATTTCGCTGTATGGCCAAATTCCTGACATCGTGTACACATAAATTTCAGAACTTTTTCGCATCCTTTCTACTCTCACCATTTAGCGGCAAAGCATTTTGATGTTCTATACTTCGTTCATTTTATTACATGGTCTTATATTTATAAAGAATATATTAAGCTGTTTGCGGTGGCTTTGGTAAGCCGATAGGCTGTTTGTTGTTAAATGATTTCTTATGTTGGTGGTTGTTGGCTGTATCAGTTGCATCAAAAGTTTTGCCGTGATTAACATTGGGAGCAGTCGCGGGACTTGCAATATCATGGCTTTCGCTGGTTACGTCCATGTCCAGTAAAGCAAACCTGTTGCTGGAGTTTGCCATGTCAGCGGAAGCGGTATGTGAGTCCATATCTCTGTTTGCTCTTTTACAGCTATTGTTGGGAGACAGAAGTTTCTTCCTCTTAGTTTTCAAAATTTTTTGAGCTGCCGACAGTTTTGTAGCAGCACCAGTGAGTTTTGGAATTTTATTTCAATTTCTTTCGCTGCCTTCTTACTGCCTACATATTTAATTTTAGGGAAAGGGTGCCTGCCTCATAGTCCAGTACATACCCTAAGCGACAAATGCGTCACGTTACCAAGTCATGTTCGGCAAATCGACTTAGCATTTCAAACGGTACAACGCAGCACTTCAAAACCGAAGATTTCGTTTACCACTGCTAGCCGATCACAATTATGTTTTCTTAGCTGTTAACTTATAAGTTATTTAAATGTGGTTATCCGGTCCCGCGTTGCAGATGTAAACTGTATTTGCAGCGGAATGCGCATACGAGGGTAACTTAATACTAAGTGCCTAGGAAGCGAGGGCTGTTAACTTATACACGGATAGATGGACAGGGTTCAGGGTATAAAAAAATTCTAAAACAAACAAGAAACTGACAATGAAGACACATATCACTCCACTTATATCACAATACAAAGGAGTAGCTACCGCCATATCTACCGTATACGGGGGTATACCAAACAATTTTTTTTCAGAAATGACGAAAGTCAAACGAAGCAATTTGTTCTTTCCCGCTTAATGCGTGCGTTCAAAAGTTGTCAGCAAAGAGGGAATTCCACAATAATCAATGTAATAACTAACAAGTCGCGGACTCCCTCGTCGTTCGCAGCAGTTTCCTGCTGTAGGAAGCGCGTTGCTTGGTTCGATATCAATATGATCTCGTTGAGCACAACTGCTAATCCAGGTTGAATTGGGTGTATGCTTCTTATGAAGTTTACGTTGAAGGCTTGACTCCGCCCTTGCATTACTGGCCGTGTGGCTTGTTTCAATAATAAGAAAAGTGTTTACGGCTGTAAGCCAGAGAAAGTGTTTATTCTCTCTCCTCAAAGTCAAAATACAAAGTAATTTGATCTAAGAACTAGGCTTAACGCTAAAATCGGAATGGTCTCTTACGTTATACAAATTCCAAAGCTACAGCCGATTCTTTGACGCAAGATATACAGAATTTGTAAAGGGCATTGCACTGATATGTCAGCAGAATGCGCCTTCGTGGTTAGTTTAAACATTTAGGGTTCATATTGCTAGGGTTACTTATTAACTTAGATACGATGATAAACCACAAAGAGCAATTGTTCTTCTTTTAGTAATATAAATAGTTATTTGTAAAAAAACAAAGAGTGAAAGAAAAAGTGATTATGACAGCAGCGATTCGAAGAAAAAGTAAAAAAACTCTTGTATTAATATCAAATTAACGGTATAATCACTTTTAGTATCGACCATTTCTAAAAGCTTTAACTCACATGCCGGGAATAATTAAGTTATAACAAGTCAATTTAAGTTATTCAAAATTTTTTTTTTTTTTTGCCAGTTCAAAAATGTATAAGGTAAAACAAAATATTATCCTAAAAATTTTATCAAAATCCATTTATTAAAACCTTAGTTATTTAATTCAATATTCACATTTAAAAAGATTCACCAATCAAAATCAAAGAGCCGCAAGCAGTGTTTTAGAATTTTTACCTGCAATAAGTCTCTGTGCATTCTTGGTATTTCATTTAATTGCCGTTCATAATTTCGATCACACAGTTAAATCATTTTGATTTCGAATATCAGTGCGAAAAACTCAAGATCGAGTCCCGCTTCGAAATGGTAATTTTTTTTATTTTTTAAGGACCTGGGTCGTTTTTCACTTCTTTTGTGTACTTATTTTCAATTTTGTTGTTTACTGTAAATTACGGAATGTTGAGTGGCCGTTGAGGCCAATCCTCGAAACGTTTCATTACAACTGCACTATGAATACTCAATCGACTTGGTTGTTGATTCTGATGACGAATATATATACTTCATCTGATTTGCCATCTGCTACATGCATTTTCACAAAAACATGATACCCTTTTTACCCATTTTTAATGGTTTCTGGGTGTAATAATTGAGGTAGTCAGTCATGACTCTTTTAATAATAAAGAGAATTAAATTAATACTAAGAACACATTCATGTTCCCAGACAGTACTTGACTACGCTACTGAAAATATTCCCAATGGGAATGTTTGAAAACTTAAACCGACAATTTAAATACGAACGAAACGAAAATGTAACGGACTTAAAATTTGACAACCGTAGAATGAATTACACATTGAAGAGGAGTATTGAAAAATCCAACGCAAATAAAGTTATAGTGAAGACTGAAGACTGCTCAATACAATACTGTTCTAAACTGCTGTGCGACTTTTGCCAAACAAATTATTAAAAACAATTAAGAAATTTCCCGACTATTAGAGCCACATCGCGAAGCTATAAATTTTTTGTTTATGATCCGAACTAAATTGTAGTAGCCTAGGGGTCACCATGTAATCTTAATGGCAAACCCATAGGATATCTTATAAAAAGAATCAAGACGTGTGTGTATCGTTTTTTGAGCTCTTTATTCAATCTGCATTTTAATGCTAACTCGAATGGAGTTGTAACAGAACAAAAGAGCGTAGTATGTATTAATGCATATGCAAAGGGCATATACAGTGACGAACAAAAATTTTGGCACAGCAAGCTTTTTGAACTTTCTGGCCACCGTGTGACCATTTCGATAACAATAAATGTTAGAAATAAATTTAGTCAAGCATATCATAGTATTCATTATAGATATATATTAAATTTGTTTACAAAAATTTAGACTAAGCATTAGTATTAAATGAAAAATTGAAAAAAGAGGATAATTTCGTTGAACAAAATTATTGGCACACTAGGCTTTCTGCACTAATTTTTAGTATTATGTCCGATTGGGCAACTCTTTTTTTTTGGAAATATGACAGCCTGGTTATCCCGTTATTTCAAATTTGGCAAATTAGAGTTTGGGAATATAAAGTTGTGTTTAAATTGCGATTGTTTTGTTGTTTGCTGCACAATATGCCATCGAAACAAAAGGAGACCACTGTAGCGCAGAGGAAAATAATCCTGCATTTGCATAATCAAGGCAAATCGTATGCGGAAATAGGCGAAATTATGGAAAGAAGCCGCTTTACAATTAGGAGCATCATTCAGCGCTTTAAGGGAGCCTCAAACTTGGAGAGTTCGAAACACACAGGTCGCCCAAAAGTGTTAAGCCTCCGCGAATGCAGCCATATCATTCGCAAAGTGAAAGTGGACCCCACCATATCCTCGACACAAATCGCCGCTGAGCTAAAAAAAGACATGGGGACGGATGTTCACCCAATTACAGTACGCCGAGTGCTACACGAGGCCAACTACCATGCGCGTGTGGCTCGACGCAAACCTTTTATTACGGACACTAACAAAAAAAAAAACGTCTGGACTACGCCAAGGAGTTTATTGGCAAATCCCAAGATTTCTGGCAACAGGTGCTGTTTTCGGATGAAAGCAAATTTAATATTTTCCGATCGGACGGACGCCAAACAGTGTGGAGAGGAGCCAAACACTGAATTTGAAAATCAAAATATAATTCCAACTATTAAGCATGGTGGTGGAAGTGTTATGGTGTGGGGTTGCATGTCTGCTGCAGGTGTGGGTGAATTGGTATTCATAGACGGCATAATGGACAAAAATATTTATCTAAATATTTTAAAGAATAACTTAAAAAAAAGTGCCGAAAATCTAAGTTTACCAAATTCATTCACATTCCAGCAAGATAACGACCCCAAGCATTCAGCCCACATAGTCAAAATGTGGCTTGCCTACAATACCGCACATGTTCTGCCACACCTACCACAGTCCCCAGACCTCAATCCAATTGAACATTTGTGGGAAGAATTGGAAAGGCGCATTAGAAAGCAGGCTATAAGGACAAAAGCCGACCTAAAACAAGCTTTAATGGAAGAATGGCAAAATATAGGGGAGAAACTACTAAAAAATTGGTAGACTCGATGCCAGCTCGCTTATTGGCGGTCATTAAGGCTAAAGGCTTAAACACCAAATATTAAACATATTTCACGTATCTTATTTTTAAGTTTTTCATGGGGTGTGCCAATAATTTTGTTCATCGAAATATGCCGTATTTTTTAGTTTTTTGTTTCTTACTAATACAATGCTTAAGTTTTTGAAATAAGTTTCATTGTTTATGTATAATAAATACTTTAATCTACCTGACTAATATACTTTTTACGATTCATTTTCATTCCAAGGGTCACACGGTGGCCACAAAGTTCAAAAAGCTTGCTGTGCCAATAATTTTGTTCGTCACTGTACATTATTTCGTATTATATGCCTTTGCCACTGAAGGCAGCAGCGGGCATGTACATATATTAGCATTATATCATAGACAGCCGTTGGCTTGCAAGACGGTCAAGTGCTGACGCGGCTATTCGCACGCGTTTTGTATACAGTCGGTCCACTCATACATAAGTGGCCGATCATATTACAACTGCGTTTGTGTTTAATTGATCGCATCTTGTTTACGTAACAACGTGTTACTATGGGCACATGCAGTATACACTACTATGTGTCGGGTATATGACGCTTTAGTATGTAGGATACTCTACAATGCGTCGGGTATATATATTATTATATCGAACATACTACACCTCCCTTCTTAAAAAAAAATAATGTAATATAATGGAGTTATTTAATTATAATATATATATAAACATTTAAAAAAAAAATTTTTTCTCGTTTTGTTTAATGATATATATATATTATTTATTTATTATTGATATAGATTGTTCTTCTATATTTTTTTTTTGTATATCAAAAAAATTTTTTTTTATTTTGATTGGATCAGAAAGTATTGATATATTTAAAAAAAATTATTATTGTGTTTATTATAGTATGGTTGTTGTTTGAAATGATTATATTTTCATTTCCTTCTATACTTTCTAAATTATAGGGTCCCGTATATTTAAAATCTAACTTATGACCTGTTTCGTTTTTTAATAAAACCTTATCTCCTATTTTTAGATCAAAATTTAAAATATTTTTGTCATAATATTGCTTGTTTTCCTATGTTTGTCTAAATTTAGATTCCTTAGCATAGTCTTCTAAATTATAAAGTGGTTATTATTATCTATACTATTAGCGTGTTTTGGTAAGTTTGAAGTTTTACCAAATACTAGCTCATATACAATATACACAAAAAAAATACATATACACAATAATCATGTGCCATAGAGGGTGTTGTGTTAAAACAATATGCGAAGTATTGTATCCATACATCCCAATCTGTTTTATCGACTGAAATGTATGAACGAATGAACTCATTGAGTGTTCTGTGGCTTCGCTCTACTGTACCCACAATCTGGTGATGATGTGCGATAGAAGTTGTGTTTTTTATATTTATTTTTTACAAAATTATCAAGTATTGAATTTTTATATTCAGTTCCCATATCCGTAATGAACGTCTTCATTGGACCGTACTTTAGAATAAAATCTTTAAATATAGCTTTTGGTACAGTTTTCGCACTTTTATTTGGAATTGGTATTGCTATTAAGTCACCTATTAAAATTACTTCATATTCATTTCCTTGCTCCTGTCGAAAGCCATTTGTGGCGTTGCAGTAATAGTCAAGGGAGTCTTAATGTATCTAGATGTTATTGACTTTTGACACTTTTGGCATTTTCTTACATAATTTTCTTACTTATGTCTTTTGTCATATTTTTCCAATTATAATGCCTTTTTATTTTAGCTATTCCTGTTTGAACTCCTTGTATTGGATTGTCATGGAATGTAAACAATATTGCTTCTTTCTCTTTATTATTGATAATAGAGTCACCGGCTTGAGTAGAGCTACTCTTAGAGATTTTGAAATTTTATTGCCCATTATATTAAAAGATTCAAGATTGTCTCAAAGATCTTTTCGCTCGGTGCCACTTTGAGTTGGCTGATATTGAGTATACCGGCTGTTCACTTGTCAGTGAGGGTTTTGTTCTTACACCAAGGGTTTCAAATACCTAGCATTTTAAGCCAGTTATTTGAGGATTAGTATCAGAATTGTTCTTAGATTATTGCCCGCTTAAAAGTATTCTTTAGTAATGATTTTATTTTGCAAATGCATGGGCTTATATACCCTAGACTTACATGCTAATCGTATTGGTAAATGATCTTAAAATAACAAATATTAATAATTACTCACAGTCACCGACTATCTCTTGTTTAGAGCAGACGTCTCTCTAGTTGATCGCGCATATTAGCAGCTCTTTGCTTGTTATCTCCCATTATCTCTTTTCGTTTACCGTTCCTCGTCGGGCTCCGTTAATCAACAAAAAAAAGACCGCGAGTGTACACATCACTGCACAACCATGCCCTCAGGGCATAGCCCACTGGGGGATAATCGGTTTGCTATGCTAACCGAATCATCCAACCACAAAAAACGTAAAACGTTCCACAAACCCACGGTGTCATATCCTGGTCTTCCAGTGATTCAGTTACCAAACCCAAGATTCATAGTTCTGAGTTCTGCTGATGAAACTAAACCATTAAGTGACTATTCATGCTTTGCTATACATCGTGCAGTAGATCTCATCAGCAAGGACTATTCTAAAATAACCCAATTAAAAGACGGTAAACTGCTGATCCTCACTAAAGACTCAAACACTGCTAATAAGTTTCTGACCGCAAATGACCTTCTAGGCAACTGCACAATCAAGTGCCAACTACACGAAACGGTGAATTCGACCAAAGGCACCGTCTATGCTCCATGCTTATCCAATGTGTCTGAAGAAGAAATCTTAAAAGAACTCAACTTCCAAGGAGTCACTGCTGTCTATAAATTTAACAAAACAATTGACGGCATTACCAAACCATCTGGGATCATCCTCTTCACCTTCAACCTGTTCCATCTTCCGGAATCCATGGATATCTCATGGCTCAAAGTTAACCTTTCCTCCCACGAGGGCGATTGCTCACGTACGCAATGCGCAAACTGCGGGAATGAGCATCCTTCATCCAGCAACAGATGCCCCAAATTCACGCAAGAAAAAGAAATCTTAAAAATCATAGCCCAGACCAAATGCACTTACAAAGAAGCCAAACTCACCTACATTTCACTCAACAATTCCTCCAGCGCTACGGCCGAACGATCCTATGCCAACGCAGCTAAAAATGCGGATCAAATAACAAACCCCACATACCAAACTAAACAAACTGTATCAACCAACGGAACTAACAAAACAAAACAAAAATCTAATACTCTACAACAAAACATCACAAATCTAACAGTTAATGCAACAACTAACGACGCCGCTTCGTTATCAGCGGACAAATACCCAAAACAATTTAAAAAGCCCAAAATCGGAAACGATCAACCAAATACTAAAATTAGTTCTCTCAACGAGAGTTCGCCTCCCTCACGTTTGCTTTGCAACAGCAAAACAAAACTGATGGGCTCGACATGTGTCTTGTCTGGCCCGCTTTTTATAACTTTATCTCACACCTGCAAAATTTCTAACATACATAAACTCTATTTATTTTTAATTTATTTTTCCAATGACTTTATCCGTTATTCAATGGAATGTAAACGGTCTACTTAATAACTTAACAGACTTGCAGGTGCTTACTAAACAGCATAACCCTGATATTCTTGCTTTACAAGAAACCCACTTAAAATTTAATTCGACCTCAACAATCTCCAATAACTACTCCCATTATTTTCACAACCTACCACACATCGACTCCAACAACTCCCCCATCCGTATTACTGGAATACCCCACACAAGAAAATAGAAACTCAATACATAACTTTATTTCTAAAGCAGGTTTTGCTAACAAAATCTAGCAAAAATCTTAAACTACCCATTAATTACCGTCGAGCTGATAGCCCTGGCAGCCAGTGCTCATCGCCATGTAGGTTAATAATTCATTGTTAACTTTCAATAAATAAATAAATAAATAATAATTACTTAGGACAATGAACCATAGACAAAAAACATCTTAAAGACTATTTATAGTGATGGCGCCGTAGGTGCTTTGTGGTGGGCTCTGCGCTGTCTGTTTTGAGTGACAAAGGTCATCAATGTGCGTGCACTGATAAGATGCGTCGCTCCATGTGACAAAGGTCACCAGCGAACATACTCCCGGCCGTTGAACAGTTGTTCAACAATTGATTGTTTAAGTCTCGTCGTTGTTGGATTGTATGGCGGGACCTCCGGCTGCCGTCATGGGTAATTCCAATTTTGACGTTTGTAGACGAACGTCAGCTAGTGGTATCTCCTTGTGCTGTCTGGTGGTCGTCTGCCTTCTCATGCTACCTCTGTATTTGTTGATCGCATAGATTATGAAGATGGGTATTAGTATGACTAATTCGAATGAAATATGTGACATTTATTCACTACGTGGAGTGGGTCCAACATCAAATGATAACTTCATTTTTGTTGCTGGGATTAGCTGCGATTGGAGCCTTGTCAACTCATCGGCATTCTGCTTGTGATCATTTCGTTGAAACCTTTGTATTGTAACATTTGACTCAAAATTACTTTGTCAATTTGAATTGATGCCATTCCAAAGACGTTTTTGACTGGGATTGGTACTAGGTTGTGCAGTTTCATTTTGTCCATTCCAAGGGCAATGTAATTCGAAATATGACGTGTTGACCGATGACAGTTCCTTCGGCTTTCATGAGTTTGTACAGTTGAATGATATTGTTCTTATGAACCGGCAAGGTTTGTTCTTCACTCAAATGGTTCTGCATGAAATCTATTTGTTCTTCAAGTTGTCGCGGTGATATTAAC
The DNA here is from genome assembly GCA_037075185.1 of Drosophila pseudotalamancana. Taxonomy (NCBI): domain Eukaryota; kingdom Metazoa; phylum Arthropoda; class Insecta; order Diptera; family Drosophilidae; genus Drosophila; species Drosophila pseudotalamancana. The sequence goes on along the minus strand of JBAMCK010000884.1, from coordinate 3,225 downwards.
AACGGGCTTATGCTGTTATGCCGAATGCTGTTAAGACATTAGTTATTTCAGTTTGTATTCCCTGAAGGTTTATACCAATCACAGTGAGTTGAGTTGTGAGTGTAATATACCATTGAAAGAGTATATGACGACTGTTCTCATTGGCCATGTTGACTATTTGAGTCTCAAATTGTTCCAATCGTTTTGAGATAGTTTCATCATTCCGCTTCAAGATATTTACTGTTGCATCTATTACTGACGTTTGATTTTTTAGCAATGTTAGCAAATATTCTTCGTTAATCTTTAATTTCTGTATTGTGTGCGATTTCTGATTCCCCTTTGCCTGGTGCTTGCCTCCAATAGCTTCTAATGCTAAGAAGCGCTGTTCCAAAAATGTCAAGAATTCCTTTACTGTTTGGAGCTCTCTTGTATTTTTTATTTGCTGTTCATACAGAGTGTGGTTTAAACGGTCCAACTTCTTTGTTAAAATTACCTGTAGGATGGGATCCCAGGATTCTGTTGAAATGCCTATATTATTTAAGGCGGCCAAACTCTCATGAATATTATCATGAAAATTCTTCAATATTTCCCCATCATTGGTAATCAGCGGTTGTTCCAACAGTTTTTGTAAGATTGTTGTGCAGAGAACCCTTTTATTATTAAAGCGGTCTTGCAACACTGTCCAGGCGGTGTCATAATTTGATGCTGTTAACGATAGATGCCGAATTAATCTCTCGGCTTCTCCTGTTAGATTGGCCTTTAAGTACCACATCTTTTGTATCGAAGGTAATGTAGTTTCATGAATCATTTTTAGAAATAGATCATGAAACTGTTGCCATTGTAGATAATTTCCGTCAAATTTCGGAATTGAAACCTTTGGTAGTTGTAGCAAAGGCTTGGGGCTATCTTGGATTTGCTGGCCTGAAGCGGTGGCCGGTTGAAATCCTGCTTGAATCCTTAATACAGCGTCCTCTGCTGCTGTAAAGTTATCAAGACTGTAGCCAAAATTTGTGTGGTTGTCACATTCACTATAAATTTCATAATGGACCGCAGTTATCTGATTCCATACGGTCTCGAGGTCTTGCCTATGAGAGCTATGTTCACCTCGATTCAATATCCTTGATAATGTGCTTAGCATAGCATCTTGTTGCCATATCAGAGGCTCAATGCCTTTGATGGTTTTTGTCCATCTGCTCCTATTTTAGCATCGAATTCGCTTATGTATGTCTCCACTACTCCTTTGATGTTGCCAAAGTAATTGGTTTTGAAGTAGTCGTGTTCATACATTGTGTCGTCCATAAAACATTTAATTTGGGCATTATTATCTTCAAATGTTTTCCATAGTTTGGATAAGTCACTTGTCTTATCCGTGTAGTATGTCGGCTTCTCTTTTCGTTCTGTTGAATCCTTTTTATAGTTTCGAACGAATGCCTGAATTTGATCGCCAACTTTGAGTTGATCTCCTACGATCGTCTGCCAGTTTACATTGGTAGCCATGTTTTACAAGATCTTATATATTTTGTGTAGACCCATTGGAGGGAAATTGATTTGCGTATAGCTGGGTATGCCTCTATTCACACCCTTGAGTTGGTCAATACACACAAATATACTCTTGCGTTGTTTTTGTTACCCAATGTAACTATGTCAATCGAATGTGGTCTGGCTACTTAATGTAACTGATGTGGTTGTCCAAATGCAACTTAGATTACTCCAATAATCTGTCGAGTCGCTAGTGAGGGCGGCTGTAGATCTTGTCGAGAAGTGATCAAGATATGCTCCTTGTGGAATACCAATCGTATTCGTGCTTGTCCAAAGATTGCGATAGGTTGAGCCTATAACCTCTCCTTCCTGTCCTGATAGCGCTGCTGTAGTCCTAGTCGCCAAATGACTAGAATCTATTATCAGTCAGAGTCCGTCGCTAACAGTCCTGAACTAATCTCCTCTGACTCTTACCACTGGTGGGGAAATCAGATTCAACTAAATATTCAATCACGTCGGGGTCACCAATTGTTCACTTATCAGTGAGTGTTTTGTTCTTACACTTTGAGTAAGACCAAGGGTTTCAATTACCTTGCACTTTGAGCCAGTTATTCGAGGATGACTATCAGAATTGTTCTTAGAGTTATGCACACTTAAAAGTTTTCTTGAGTACTGATTTTATTATGAAAATGCATGGGTTTATATACCCTAGACTTACATGCTAACCGTATTGGTAAATGATCTTAAAATAACAAATATTAATAATTACTTAGGACAATGAACCATAGACAAAAACATCTTAAAGACTATTTATAGTAATAGCGCCGTGGGTGCTTTGTGGTGGGCTCTGCACTGACTGTTTTGAGTGACAAAGGTCATCAATGTGCGCGCTCCATGTGTTGAGTGACAAAGGTCACCAATGTGCATGAGTTACCTACCCGGTCACCACACCAACGAATCCACCTTCAACTACACAAACCACTGACAACACATCAAAAAGGGCAACGAATAACACATACATATATACATACATATGTCGGAGCGTCGTTATTATTCTCCATGGCTTTAACTAATAGCGCAGCGAGTTTCGGTGCGCAGGCTTCACGATTTAAAATTGAACTGACTGCCTTTTCGTTTCTCTGCCCCGCACCGAACCACACTCGACGACAGCGTTGTAGCGTTGTCGTCGCGCTAAAACGGAACTTCTTAAAGCGGCAAAATTCAAACAACCAATCAGAGCATAATTAGCGGCTTATGCAATATTACAAACATGATGAAATTATGATTCTGGTGAAATGCGCAAAACCAGAGTACCCATACACACATACAGTATGCAGCAACATAGTTTGCTTCGACACGGCCATCCTGACCTTGACACGTCCTCGTGTAATATGCCAAACATTAACTTCAAAAATGTCTTTGTAATAGATTTCAAACTTAATTCATCGTGTCTTTTAGACGGATATCCAACCAATAATCATCGTTTCTCTTAAACGGATAACCATTAACAATCGTCTCTCTTAGACGGATAACCATCTGATAAAATATTCAGTTCAACATTTCTTCGTACAAACTTTTAACATTTATTCTTAATTAAACCATTTGAAAACATATTTCTTTCAATTCAATTCAATAACTTCACCTATGCAGGTTACAAAAATAAAACATGATGCTTGTTTTCATTACATAATATTTTGCCAAATTGTCGATTTTACATTTTCTTTAACTAAAATTCCAAATTTCATTCAAAAAGAAACAATCATCGTC
>JBAMCK010000883.1:0-66807 GCA_037075185.1 Drosophila pseudotalamancana | reverse complement strand
GTATTTAAGTAATTGCAAGTGTTACACTCACGCACGGATACGCACACACACGCACAACTAACTTACGCTCAACAAGCTGGCGGTCAGAATGGTGCAAATTTTAATTTAATTATATGCACAAATTCCTTGCGACTTGTGAAGTATTTGTTTATTGCAATTGTATTACTTTTGTTTCTAAAATTCTGTATTGCTGTTTTTTGCGTGCCACGCACACCCACACAAAAGCGTCAACTGAAAATGAATTTTTTTCGCTTTACACAGCGCACAAAAACGTCGTGCAGTCGACGTCGGCGTCGCAGTAGCCTCTGACGCTGCTGTCGTTGTTGTTGCTGCTGCCGCTGCCGTCGTGAAAAGCAAAGCAAGAAAAAGGCAAGCAAACAGCGCAGATATTAATGAAAATAAAAAAAAAAATAAAAATAAAAAAAAAAACAACAACAAAACAAAATAAAAATAAAGGCAACACAAAAAAGAAGCGAAATGGGCAACCAGAACCGGCGAGAGTGAAGTGCGCATACCCTGCATTCACCAATGAAGCTCCTTTTGCCTACGAATAATTTATATTAAGATAAAAAAACGATTTATCAGATATTAAAATAATGCCTTTATATGTGTGTTTTTATTTAAACCAAATAAATAAAACGTAATTCCTGATAATTTTTGAGCAATATGTTTCAACTTCTGTCTCTTGTCTAGTATCTTGTATACCCAAATACACATACCGAAAGCATGTAGGGCATTTTCTGTTGCTGTTGTTGTTGCTGCTGTTGCCAATATTCTCATTGCAGCGGTGTGAAAAAGAAAGGCAAAGGCACAAGCAAAGCATAAAGAAGCAAGCAAGCAAAAGAAGAAGGAAACGAACTATGAATGTACACATATATTTACAAACATACATATATGTTTATACACATGTATTTGCTGCCAGTGTAATCTGCAGTATAGGGGAAGAAAAAAAAACAATAACAAGACAGCAATGGACAAGTGCAACGGCAGGAATATTGTACTTATTTTATGTGAGTGTATATGTGTAACTATGCCGTTATCCAACACTGTTGCCGCTGGTCAATTTGATTAGTTCGGGTTTTTTTACCGACTCTCTCGTCCGCTTACACTTACATCTTCAGAATCGTCCTGCGATTGTAGATTCTCGGAAGAACTTGATGATTGCAATTGTGGTTGGTGCTGTTGTTGTTGCTGCTGTTGTTGTTGCTGCTGTTGTTGCTGCTGTTGTTGCTGCTGCTGCTGCTGTTGCAACTGCAGCACAGCAGCCACAGCACTACCGTTCGTCAGCTGAGCCGCCACCGCTTCGCCCTCGCTGGCTGCTGTTGATGCGGCAGCGGCAGCAGCCACCGCAGCGGCCGCTACAGAAGCTGCTGCGCCGTCCTGAACACGCACCGCTTGATGAAAGTTGGAATTATTTGTCAACTGTTCTGAGCAGCGCACGCACGTGGGTATGCTATAGCCGGGCACTTGGAATAACTGTAATTGGATCAAAGAGAGAGAAAGAAGAGATCATTAGAAATAAAACCAATTGGCGTGCAAGGTTGAAAACCAAAAATGAAAGAAATGAAAAAAGAAAGTGTGTTGCTAACAAAATCTAAAAAAAATATGATACATAATTACGCTTGTCTTTGTTTCTTTTTTTTTTTAAGGCAGACTCCACAGCTCCCCTCCTTCGTCATCTCCTAATAATAACAACCAAGGAGCTCTCGCATTTAGATGTACGTATGAATGTTTGTGTATACGTTCATTTATACACATACACACACATACACACACACACACGTGCGCCCCGAAATGCCAGCACTAAACAATAATAATAATAACAACAACAACAAAAACAACATACACTGGCCACGGCAACGACGGCGTTGGTTTGTTGTTTTCATTTCATGTTTTTTTTCCCCACTACAGTGTTGTTATTCTTTCGTTTTTGTTTTGTTTTGCTGCGAACGCAGAGGCGTCGTTGTACGGGGTATCCATATATCATGTCACAAAGCTACGCTTACAGCTACAATTTTTGTTGCTGATCTTTAAATACGTGTACGTGTTTAAAATAAGCAGATATGTAGGCATGGGTATTGTACAACATCCTAAAGCTTGGTTTTGGTTCCAAAGAACACAATCTCCTCCCTCACCGATGAGCTTTGACCCCTTGCAGCGCACGCCGCTGTTTTCTTGGCGGAATTTTTGTCATTTTGTTTTATTTCATATTATTTCGTTTTGTGCTCTTGTTGAAAAGGAGTCAAAATGAAAAGCAGCGAACAAACGAAATGTAAAAATATTATTATTTCTTTTTGACATACATATGCATATAGATACAATTTTTGTATTATTTGTTTTCAAGTTGGCGGCTTGAGCAACTTTGGCTGAGTTGGCTAAAAATAAACGACCGCAATAGTTGGGGGTAGGGAGGGAACAACAAAACTCACGCACACATACGGAGTACATATATGGATAGATACATACATATGCATATGTATATATATATATATATATTTGTGTTTGTGTTTGTGTGTGCGTGTGCGCGAGCCAAACTTGCCTTTAGGGTCGCGCCGTGTTCTGCGCGCGCTTTTCAACCCCCACCCAATCGGCGACAACGATGCAGCAGCAGCACAAAAAAGCAGCAGCAGCGGCTACAGCAGCAGTGCAAAATCCGCGCACAAATTCAATTTTTATCGTTATCCCCCCGCACAAAAAAAAGAGACAAAAAATCAATAAAAATAACAAAATACAGCACTATAAATGTGTTGCTTGTTGCGCCCGCCAACTAAATTCATAAATGTATGTGTATTTAAGAGTTACGGTTTAAACCGTTTCTTACGCTTACCGTTGCTGTCTGAAAGCACAGCCTACAAATAGCGTCCATGGCTCCACTCCAGTTTGGCGGCAGGGGCAGGACAACGTGCTTGCTGCGTCTTGCGGTATTGTTATTGTTTTTGCGGATGCTTCTGCTGCTGCTGTTGCGGCGTTTTCTGTTGTTTGGCGTTGCACATGTAGCGGCAAAAGGAGTGGGCTTGGCTAACTTTACCGGTTAGCATTTACACGCATTCAAAAGCTTTAATTGCCTTGTGTTCTTTTTTTAAACCAATGCAATAACAACACAATGTAACACACACGCACACACGCACACACACACAACACGCACACAGAGACAGCGATCTGCGTTTGTTTAGTTCTTGTTCTTGCTGTTGTTTATGTTTGCCACTTGCACTCGCTTGCGCTGTTTTTGTTGCTTAATTTCTATGCAGTTTTTTTTCTTTTTATTTTGGCGTAGGGTTAAAACTGCACTTTACTTTTTTTTTCTTTTTTTCATTTACCATTCACGACGAAGGTTTTTCGTCCGTCGTCGTCGGTCGCGAACGAACGAGCGTTTTTGGGGCCCCGATGTTATTGTTTGGTTGTGTGTACGCGCATGTGTGTTGGAAAAAAAGTCAAGCCCGCCGGCAATATATTGGTACTGCTCTGTCACAGACTGGCTTGCGCTGTTAACCAACAGTCTGCCATCCTTGTCTACAGAACGAACAAAACGAAAGTTTTAGTTCACCAACACTGGCTTTCAGTGTAAGAGAATTTACGCGCGTAATTCAAATTAAAAACATGTACACTTTATTCAAACAAACATAAAAGTTAACAAATAATTATCTTAATAGCTAAAAAAAACATAAAATTCTCAAAAATAAAAATGACGACAGGGCGCTTTAGATACAATACACAAATGTCCAAAAAAACAAATTGAAAACCAAAAATGCAAGCGGAAATATAAAACGCGCTCGGTTATCAATCCAAATGGCTATTTCCTGTGGTGTGAGCGTTGTCCAGCCAGTCGAAGCAATCTGTTCCTCATGGCTAAACTCCTCTCCCAACAAATTGTTATTGCTGCTAAAATCGGGCAACTCCAAGCTAGGTGCAGTAGTGACAGAAGTGGTTGTTGTTGGAGCAACGGCACCAAAAGCACTTTCCACAAAATTCACATCCAGCTTCTTATTGGTGTTGTTTAGCATATCAAGACTGCCTTTGCGTTTCGGAGCTGTTGGCTGACGCATGACCTGGCCCTCACTTATAGTCACAATGGGCAAATTTACAGTCATATAGTTATTAAATGGTGCATTGCCGGCCAGCGAGCTGCTGTCTGTTTGCCCTAAAATTCCTGAGAAGGACCGCGATCGGGCGTGGCTGCGACGACGCAACAAGTTCGGTGAGAGCGTCGACTTAAGTATGTGCCGACTATTAAGCTTCCTGACAGGCACATTGTGCTTGCGTCGCCAAATGCTGTTCACAAACGCAAACTCCACCAAGCTTCCAAATATAAAAATTGTGCAGCCCAGAAACCAAACCTCCGACACCTTGATATAACTGACTTTGGGCAGAGTTTTGCCTATGCAAAAAAAAAAACAAAATTTAAAGTATTCAATTCGATTATTAAAATATTTATCAGCTTACCCTGTGCCGAGGCGAGTGTAATAAATGTTAACATTGTGCTGGTGCCTAAGGTAATGCGAGGCGGCGCTTGATCCGCTTGCAGCCAAAATGATACCCAAGAGATGGCCACAATTAACATCGATGGCAGAAAGTAATCCATCAAATAGAAGCCTACCACACGCGTTAGATGAACCGTAAAGCTGAGGGAACTATAATTTCCAGCAAATGCGCCATGGCGTAAATCGCTTAAATCCGCATTGATCACCGTCTCATTGGACCAGGAGCCCTGCAGCAGAAACTCTGTTAAGTGCAAAGCTGGGTCGTATGTAATGGGTCGCTTTTGCTCCCAATGCAGCACCAATTCGGATGTGTTGTACATCCAGCTTTCTAGAATCGTGGAGCAGTGCTGCTCATCAAATGGAAATTTCTTCAAATTCAGCCAACAATAGAGTGTGGCCTTAATTCGCGATGAGACAATGACAGTGCCGTCTGGCGATATGGATGTTAGAATATCCTTTTCCGTAGTGCCTGATATAGACAAATTAACTGTAAACTAGAACGAAAGACTTCAAAGATTCTTGGACTTACCCAAAATGCTGGAGTCGCGTTCGTTGGCCAGAAATATATGTGGCAGCCAAAGCGAATCACGCAATTGCTGCTCACCCAAAATAGGCTGCAAGCGAGTGGGCGCCACGTGGCGAAAATTAAGTCGGGGATCCAAGTAGCGCATCTGCAGTAGTGCAAATATCTTGAATTGCAGATCGTGCGCCTCGAGATTCTGCATAAAGTATATATAGGCACGCATGTACACATCTACGGGCAGACGTGTGCCATCCTCGGTGTAGGTAACCGGGCGCTCCAGCCGGTCATAACGGCATCCGTGAGTCAGGCGATCAAGCAACTGCGTCTGTGACAAATTGTCCGCATTCGCCAGCGTTGGGCAGTCATCGTTAATAGCGGATTGACTCAGCCGCAGGCAATTTAACAATATTGAAATAATTATAGACAAATTCATGGCGGACAACTTAACTAACACAAAAAATTTGGATCAAAATGAGTTTGCAAAAAGCAAGTTGGCGGCGCAATAACGGTTACGGCTAGTGGTGACAATAAGTGCGTTATTTAATACAAATTTGCGCCAAAAGGTATCGAAAGCTGCTCAACGTGTTATCGTTTAATGTTGATTTTTTGTGGAATTGTCTGAAAACAAAAATGTGTGCTAGATGGCGCTGGCAAAAATTCGTTAGGTGGCGCCAGTATGTGCCGTAATCATCGTTTGATTGTGGCGCGCAACGCAATTTAAACGGAATTTCTGCAATGTTCATTCAATAAATATATATTATGTATTTAAATTATAATAGTTAGTGTGCTTAGTTAAATGAATTACAAGTAAGATAACATATTTCACACAAATCAATATATACAAGTATGTATATGGTTTAAGTTTATCAAAAGTGAGCGACTAAAACAATTGCTCAAAAATAAATAAATCTATTAATTGGAAGGATGAATCTGTCGCCACGTCCACGGACACTTAACAACTTGTCAGCCGTCGGGAGAAATATGGCCACAATTGAGAAATGCCTTTTTGCATTGTTTGTTCAACTAAGCCCCTCCTTCCATCAACAACAACCCCACCCCCTCTTGCGCTTGTCCTAACCCTTAAGGCCCCACCCCTAACGTTGAGATGGTTTTCTTTTTCGCTTTTCTTGGCTATGCGCGTCGTTGTCATTGGTAAAAACGTTTCTCGGTCGCAAGTTGAGCTTACTGCCAAGAAAATTCCCCCACCCCCCCTGAAAAGTAACCCCCCTCTCCTACCAACGGGCCTGCCAATCGTCGAGTGCTGCATGAATTATGAGCGTCTGCCAAGATTTATGAATACCCTCCCCTAACAAAGCAAAAAATAAAAAGTAAAATTAGACATTTGTAGTGCTACTGACTGCCTGATACCCGCTCGAGGTATGAAAACTCTTAAAAGAGGAAACAAGCATTAAAAGCGATTTACTAATAAACATTTTAAATATTTGACACAAGTTAATCCATAAAATTTGGTTTTAAAATTAATTCAATAGAATTTATCCATTTTTGTCTGTTGTCAGCTTAAGAAGCATTAAAATAAAATTTCAGATTCTGAGTAATTCCCTATGAGAGTAGATATTTTGAATTTGCAGGGACTGCTGGCAAGCCAATATGCCCGCTTTCAGTTTGTGTGCGAACATTAAAAGAAAAGCTTGCACAAAGGCTTCGGCTGCAAACAAAGCCCCAAGCGAAAAGCAAAAGCAAAAGCAAAAATCTGTCAGCTGTTAAGTTCCGTTGTAAATTTCCCGCAATTAGGTTGAATTTCAATTTCCCTCTGCGCTGGAGGCGGGTGGGCGAGCATCTTGTCCGACGGTTGGGGCAGCAGTCAGCTACTTATTTTGATTACGATTATGCGACAATAATGCGAGCTGCCCCAACCCCAACACCAGCTCCTGCTTCAGTTCCAGCACCAGCTCCAGCTCCAGCTCCAGTTCCCAATTCGGGCGATGCTCATAAATCAAAAAAGTCGATTTTTTTTGTATACCGCTATTTATCGATGCCTTTTGTTCGAGCCACGCAACTGTACGCGACTGTGAACACTTTATACCCCGCATACCCTGTTCGTAATGTCCAAGTGGAGCGTTTGGCTGTGTTATATATGATGTGATGACTTATTATAGTGTAGCCACGCCCACATCCGACTACACTAATTGGAAGCATCGCAAGCATCACCATTTTTTTTCGATTCGATAGTGTCATGTCTGCCACTCTCTTATCTAATTACAATATCAAATAGTAGACGTAGAGTTACAAATTTGGCTCTTGTATATATATCAGTTTTTAATATAAGAAATATACGAAGTCTGATAGAAACTCCAATAGCATATATCTATATAGCAGACTATAATATATTGAATACTAAGTAATCCTCTATTGAGTATTTTACACATTAATTTCATCCTTGAAATTCGAAATTTATTTTCTAATCTATTCGCTTATCGGATAAACTTCGGACTATCATATTGTCAGCTCTATTGGAGTTATTTTGCTTTTTCTACGATCTATTGACTATTGTATACTCTTTTATTCTACAATTTCTGTAAAAGCAAAATAAAAGTTTGTTGTTCTCTTTTGTTGTCCAACCAATTCTCTTATAGAGAATTATGCAGTCGTTTTTGCCCGATTGCAATGTTCTTAGCTGCATTTTTTTATTTCGAATTTCTTTTTTTAATTCCATTTGTTGTTGTTTTTTTGTCATTTTCCGTCTCTGATTGGCTGGCACTGCAGTTTTTCCGCCTCAACGCTCGATTGCGATTGCGCAGGGGGCGGGGTTGATGGGGCTTGGACGGAGGGGTAGGGGGATTGGGGGCGGTGCTGCAGCCAATTTGCAAACTCTTTCAAATCCAAAAAATAAAAACAATAGAAAGTGCACATCAGTGTTTTATAAATGCGACTTTGTTGATATACCCTATCGAAATAATTGAATTCCTATTGCATAATATTAATGCAATCTTATTGGAATAATCCTTTTTTGTAGTCTAGCAATTCTGTTTAATTTTATCAAATGATAAAAGTACATTGTATGATGTTTTTATTCTGATACGTAACAATAAGAAAATTATGTGCAATCTTGATAAAAGTGACTGCTTTATTTTTACTTTTACAGGGTATATACATATATCTTACATATGTTTAAATACACAGTTTAGTTCGTATAGATCTGCAGATAGAAGAATCATACTTATCATCATCATCATCATAATTAATAATCATTAAATTCTTTTCATACTTTTACTTTGAATGATCATTTAATTTGGTATGTAGACATACGGGACTTTTTATTATTTATATATATTTTTTTATTTTTTAAAAGATGTAGAATTTAACGACGTCGATGGTCATATGGTCCCACATTCTATACATATATACAGCTTACATAGGCAATATATTAATATTATTTCGATCCATTTCTCTCTCTCTCTCTCTCTCTCTCTCTCTCTCTCTCTCTCTCTCTCTCTCTCTCTCTCTCTCTCTCTCTCTTACTCTCTCCATATATATAAATATGGATGTCTATATATGTTTGTCTAAAAGAAAAGAATTTAGGAGAAGATACATAAAGAAATCAACCTTTTTTTTTACAGGGTATGTTCTAAGTATATCTTATGTATACAACAAATTTGAATATACATATATTTGAATTCGCATGATAATGTGCAAATGTCTTGTCTATTCACTGCTTTTCGTGCTTTTACAGGGTATATTCAAAGAGGAACATATCCTATCTTTCTCTGCCTCTCTATCGCTCTCTTCTGCCTGTTTTTCTTTTCGAACTTTTACGTATAGATCTACAGCTGGAAGATCCATATATTGTCTCTTATATATATAACTTATAGGGTACTTTCAAACTGCAAGAGATAGAAGATAATTATGTACACTCTTTCTCTTCTTATGTCTTTTCTCTGTTTCAACCTTCAACTTCTTTCCACAGGCTATATTCCATTTATATCTTCAATTTATATAGATCTGCAGCTTGCAGATCTTTAATGTATATGGTACATCATTTCTTCTTCTTCTTCTCTGCACACTTTTACAGGGTATATGGAAACGTTGAAGAGCAACTAAAGTGCGAAACGGAAACGGAAACGGACTGCCACGTCGGCCGTCCGTAAGTTGTTGTCCAGTGCCACGCCCACCTGGAGGCGAATAGAGGCGAGTATCGTGAATGTTGATTAAGCGCTAACGGAATCAATGAATGGTGTAAAAATTAATATCCTGTGCGCAACGAAAAAATTCAAAATAAAAATGACAAAAAGCCGCGAACAATTCTTATGGCAAAAGCAGGCGTGGGAGGCGCGTTTGGAGGGCGGGGAAGGCAAGAGGGGAAACAGGGAATGGGGGGTTGGGGTGGTGGTTCGTCAGCCGGCAGCAGTTTTAATTTACACAAAGCGTAGTCAGGCGTGTAATGCGACAAGCCAGATAAAGAAAGAGAGTGAGAGATGGAGAGTGGGAGGGGGTTGGGTGGGTGTTGAGTGCTTGAGGGGTGGGGGTGTGGGGGCATGGCAATTCGCGACGACAAGGACAACATTTAAAAAATGCCTTGAGGCGACAACGACGACGACGGCGTCAAATGATTTATGAAATTGCTTTTGCCGCTGCAAACTTTTCGCCAAGGGAGTGAGAGAGACGGAGGGAGTGAGTGAGAGTGAGTGAGAGCGAGAGAGAGAGAGAGAGAGAGAGAGAGTTGTAGCTGGTAAATGACAAAGGGGAAGAAGTTTCAGTTGAGCTGCAGCCGCGACTGCTGTCAATTAAGCTGAAATGCAGAAACAGAATCATCAAGCGCTTCATCAAAGTCGAAATATGCAAATTTTTACTTACATTACGAATACAAAAATTCCCAAATGGAACTCAACTGAGAACTCAGCGAGAAGTAAGAAAATTCTGACGGAAATCAATTGTAGAGCTGCTCAAATGTATCTTCTGCTCACGCCTTGCTATGCGATTCTCATGAATTGTAGTGAATACCTTGAAGCCTTTCTCAGTTAATTTCTTAATAAAAGAGATCTCTATGCATATTCAGTGTTTTTACCCTCTCTATATCTTGCTCTTACTTTATCAAATATTACCTCAATCTTGCAGAGAGAGAGAGAGAGAGAGAGGTTTTTATTCAGATGAAATTATCTGTATGCACAATTATCTTCTAGATTGATGAAGCTTAAGTCCAAAATAAAAAAAAACCTTCTTAATGTCTCGAAAAAAGGAAACAAATACAAATTTCGAGAATGCACAAGGGAGAGACTTAGAGAGAAAGAGCGGGATATAGCGGGACTTTGAGCTAAGTTTAAGGACCAACCTAAAGTTAAGATAAAAAATAAAGACTTATTGTAAAGTAAAGCTTAAAAACTTAGATCAAATAGAGACAGAGTGAGAGACGATTAAGAAAAAGGGATCTAAGGAAGGATTTTGTTTATATAGAAGACCTCTGTTTCATTGAAACTTAACCTCAAATCGAAAAGCTTTCTAAAGTCGAGACACAGTGAAAAAGAGAAAGACAGTGAGAGGAATAGAGACAGCAAGAGAGTCCCTGAGCTGTGTTCAAGAAGTAAATATAACCCAAAAGCAAGTAAAAATAAAGACTTCAGAGTTGTCTATAGCATATATATACAGTATATATAGCATAAATATAATATATATATGCATGTATATATAAGATTTATTGATTATAGGCTTGGGTTAACATAGTTAGAGGTTAGACAAGTTAGTCGATGTGGGTGATAGAGGCCTCGTCGTTGCTGGAGCAGCGGCTGCTTTCGCCGTCGGTTCGGTACTTGATGGAGTCAACGATCTCGACATCGATCTCCCGCTCGTGGTGGAGGCTGCTCGTCTCGAGGAGAGCGCCGGCCATGTCGCTGGAGCCGCGTCCCATGGAGTCCTCGTCGCAGAGATCGGCACTGGCCGACGCCGACGCCGACTCAGATTTGGTGTCGATGTCGGCTGCTGCCGCCGCCGCTGCCGCCGCCTCCTGCTGGGCAGCGAACTGGCTGTAGAGCCGCGGCAGATGCTGCAGCATGTAGCTGGCGCCGGACTTGGAGAGATTGGCCGCAGCGGCTGCTGCTGCCGCCGCCGCTGCCGCTGCCGCCGTGCTGGCCGCCGGCTGATTCTCCTTGCTCTCGCCCAGATCGTAGTACTTGGCGTAGTGCTCGAACTTGCCCAACGGATTCATGCCGGCCATGCCTCCGGCGGAGCAGCCGCCGCTGCCGCCGATGGCGGACAAGTTGATTGCGTCGTTCTGCGCCGCCTTCGGAATGGGAACGGTGAAGGCGGATCCGTGCCGCTGCTTACTCAACAAGTTGCTGCTGCTGTTGTTGTTGTTGTTGTTGTTATTATTATTATTATTATTGTTGTTATTGTTGTTGCTGGCGATGGCGGCGGCAGCAGCGGCAGCGGCAGCATCATCCGCTGCGAGCAGCGCGCCGGCAGCGCTGCCATTGCTGTTGGACAGCGGCGAGAGATTCTCCTTTTTGCGATCGTAAATGTGGCCAGAGACACGCAGATCGATGAAGAAGTGCAGCGGATCGATGCCGTACGGCGCATACAGCGGCGGATACCAAACGGGTGGCGGCGGTGGCAGCACCAAGTCCTGCGATGCCAGCGTCGCTGCCGGCGTCGCAGCCTCCTGCAGTGCGCCGTCGGCGTCTTTTGTCAGCGGCTTCGTCTCCGGCTTGCTGTAGGCGTACGCTGTGGGCGTGGCTGTGGGCACTGGCGTGGGCGTGGGCGTGGCCGATGTCTTGTTGGTCAGCTCCAACGGTTTCTCAGTTGCGGTTGCGTTGGCAACACTTGCTGCGCTGCTTGCGTGCTGTTGCTGCTGCTGCTGCTGCTGTTGCTGCTGTTGTTGTTGCTGTTGCTGGTGCTGCTCGGCGTCGCGTCGCTCACGCAGCTGCTCGTAGTACGGTCTGTGGGACCAGGAACGCTTCCGGGAGCGCCTCACCAATGCCGCCTGCTGCTGCTGGTGCTGTTGTTGCTGTTGCTGCTGTTGCTGCTGCTGCTGCTGCTGTTGCAGCTGCAACACGCGTGCCGTTTCGTTGTTACGCGTCTGGACCAGTGATCGCAGCATATCGCTGAAGAAATAATTGTTCGGCCCAACGGGGGCGGAATATAAATATGGGGGCGTGGCAGCCATTAGGCGGCTCACATAGTCCTGATTGCGCAGCTCGTGGATGTTGCTCTTGCGCGGCGCCAGCGGTTGCTGCTGTTGCGGTTGTTGCTGCTGCTGCTGCTGTTGTTGCTGCTGTTGCTGCTGTTGTTGCTGCTGCAGCGACTGTGCTGCTGTCTGCTGTGCCGCTGTGGGCGTGGCAGCTGCTGTTGTTGTGGGGCTATTGTTGTTGTTGTTGTTGTTATTGCTGCAGCTGCTGCTGTTGTTGCTGCTGCTGTTGCTGCTGCTGTTGTTCATGTTGCTGCTGCTGTCCTTCATGCTGTCCACTCTGTAAGCACAGAGTAGAGAGTTTTAACGAAAGCCTTCGAGAAGGGAGAATCGAATTAGATAAGCAACAAGAGCTGGAAATAAACTTTGCGAATATCATTTGCGAATGACCCATTTATAAGCCCAGATCAGGATTACATTCATATAGAAGAGATATGATCTATAGCTGTTAAATAGCTGCAATTTTCCCTCTTTTTATTTTTATTTTTTTAAATTTCAAATATATTTTTATAGACTTAAGCTATTGAAATTGGGAAATTCTAGAAAAAAATGATTTTTTTTTTTTTTTGGGACTTTCAAAAGTAGCCTGATCTGGGCTTATAAATGGCTTAATATGCTTGAGTATGTATGTATGTATATCGAATATATATATCTATAGCCGAGTCGATTGAATCCCTTCGTCTATCCATGTAAATGGCTCAATAAAAGAATCGATAGAGCTGTAGATTTAAAATCTAACATCTAGCTTTCCTATTAGTATTAATCTATATTTTGGGAAGATTTTTCTTTGGAATTGTTCTTCATAAAAAAGTTCTCGTTTGCTAAAAAAAATGTTATGTGATCATAGAAGACTGATTTACTATATAGTAAAGTTTTTAAACAAAAATCGATTTAACAAAGATTTTCAAGATGTTTGAATTCGTCTCAAGAATTTAGAGTTGCACTTTTTAGTCTAATTATTAACATAATATATACTAATAATAAGTATAGTGTATATATATACATATGTATAGTCTATACTCTGGTATATTTTGTTGATAATAGTTACCACCTGCTTTTTCCCTATTCTGCCTCCCAGTGCAAAAATAAATTCACTGTTTAAGCAGATGTATATATATATATATATACATATATAAGCGTATGTATGTATATTTAATTTACTTAAGAGCTGTTCTTGTTGCCCGATTAAAGTTTCCTTCCTTCTGCTGTTGACTTGAATAAGATTTTATTCAAGATTTATGTCTATATTTGCATTGTCTTCGTTAACGTCTTCATCTCGACTGTGTTCTGTGCCACGCCCATTTGCTGCAACCCTCCCTCTGCCCCATTCCCATCCCCCACCCCCTGTTGTCTACCTTTTTGGCTTGCAGTCGAGCTACTCTTCGCTTTCCATTTAATGGCAATTAAAAATGATTTCCCATTTGACTCAAAATTTTGTGTATTTAGGAAAATCTGTTTGAATTGCGCACAATGAGGCATTAAATAAAATCTTGGGTCTTGGTCTTGAGGATTTCGAATTTATGCTTTTAACATATTGTATATATATACATTATACATATATATAGTGTCTCTTCACTATTATGTTGCTTATCTTCATATTAAATAATTTAACAGCCTGTAACAAGATCTGTTAGCTTGTCAGTTATGTTAAGTGCTTAACATAAACATTAGCAGTGACATCAACATTAACATTGACACTCATATGAGTATTCAAATTGAAGCATTAACTTTTCTGTCAATGTTAAAGACAAGTTAACAGCGTCACTTTAACAGCCGCTTTACAGTTGAGCTTCACGTTTGCAATTCACGAAACACTTGTTTCCATCTGCAAATCCCACAAATCTGTTTTAATGCACACACTTTGTCCAATAGCAATCTAACCCACTCACACCTCTAAAACACACACACACACACACACACGCACGCATACCTGCACCCCAAAAGGGAGGCTTTGAGGCACTCAGCAATTTGCATAGAAAAACAAGCGGCATAAAAACACTTCAGAACACACGCACACTTCAATACACACACACACACACACACACACTTGCGCTTAGTCTGTTAATAAGCTTACATGACGCGCTAAATTCCAGAAAATTAAATGTTTCAATGGTTGCCACACACACACACACACACACGCACACTCAGAGAGGGAAACAAACTCAATTGTTGTGTTCGCCTGCCAAACTGTTTTGAGGCACTTGTCGCCGCGCCTGTTGATGTCGCTGCCACACGTTGCCAGTCCGCATCCTGTCCTGTCCTGTCCTTGTCACCAGGTGGAGGGTGAAGGGTGTAGAGGGGCAGGACCAGCGGTGGTGGATGACTGCCCCTCTCTAAGTCTCTTGTTCCCATCCCCCAACCTCGTCGTGTTGCTCTTTCATTTACGCATTTCAAACCGCAACAACAACAAAAAAAAAAAAACAGGCGAAAGCGTCGCACGTAACCGACTGCGTAATACTCGCTTACGTTACAAGAAGAGTATCATTTAGGATAGGCGGATAAACGGATAAGCAAAGAAAGCAATTAAACAAAAATGAAGAGCATCAAATCTTAAGTTTGTAAATAAAGCTAGACGAATCGATGGATAAGTAGAGATTTGACAACTTGGTTAGAAAGAGAGTTTTGATAGATAAACGGATAAAAGAAAAGATGGTCAATATAATGAACAGCAGAACTCTTTTGAAGAATAGACGAACAAGTGGATAATCGGCTAAACGGATAAATATCCAGATACAAAGCAAGATGAATAGATGAATAAGCGGAGATATGACTAGATAGACAAATGCAAAGGTAAACGGATAAAAAAAGAGGTGGTAAAAATAAGTAACAGTAAGCTAATCGGATAATGGATAATCGGCTAAACGGATAAAAAGCCTGCCCGATGTAGAGCAAACCGCATCGAGCCGAGAGAGCTTTCACATTTATGAGTTGACGAACGAATGGATATGCGGATAACGGATAGAAGAAGAGATAGATAAACGGATAAAAGAAGACAAGGCCAGACTGATTTACAGCAAGCCGGGCAAAGCTAAAATAACTTTCGTTCATATGAAGGATAAACGAATAAATAGGCAGATAAACAGATGGATGGCTTTCTGAATAGATAAACAAATATATAAGCGGATAAACAAAAAAAAAAAGAGATCGACAACAGCTGGATATGCCACACAGACGGATAGAACTAATTAACTTCTTCCACTGCTTATAAAATATAAAATACTGCAAACACGATTAAGAACTAATATACCCTCCTTTCAGTTTGTGAAGGGGCATTAAAAGTTTTTGCTGCTGTCGCGACTGTTGCTTGCCAAAGTTGTTGTTGTTGTTGCTTTTGATTTGCTCGCCTTCTGCTGCGTTTCTTCTTCATTCCCTTTTTATTTTAATAAAACATTTTTTATTGTTTTTTCATTTGCTTGTAAAAATATGAAAGTTTTTAACTGTCGCCGGCTGCGCTGACATGGGGGTGGGGGTGGGGGTGGGGGTTGGCATGATTTGCATTTTTTGGCAGAGCGTAAGAAGTCGAAATTAGATTATGCTAATTAGGGCGTGGTCGGCCGCCCTCCGCGCTGATTGATGCGGCAGAGATTTAATTGGCCGCCTCCGCCGCTGGCCGAGAAGCATTTTAATATTCAATCAGCAGCTGGCGGCAACTTTTTTATGGCCACGTCGACAAACTTGGCCAAGAGACAGCGCGAGTTAAGTTAAGTCTGCAGCTGAGATTAATGCGCAGCTGGCAAAAGTGCAGCAGCAGCAGCAACAACAACAACAACAACAACAATATTTTAAATTTGTGTTTGTGTTGCGGCAAAGAAAAATAAAAACTTTTGCATAGTTGGCAGCAACAATTAAAGCGAGCAGCAACTGTTGCTGTTGTCGTTGCTCGCCGCCAACAACTATTGTTGTTGTTGTTGTTACAGATGCTATTTGCCATAACTGTATATCCTTTCCTCCTCAAAAATTCGAGCTGCAGCCTTTGAATCAGTGCATCAACATTTTTGGTTCCCATTTTGATTTTGATTTTGATTTTCATTTTCATTTTGATTTTCACATATTCAATTGATTTTCACGTTTCTTTAACCAGATTTTGGTTTGTATGAAAAAATAATGAAAATTTGTAGAATTTAAATCAAAGTTTTAGATGATATTTAACTGGAAATTCTTCGAAAAGTTTTGTTTTTGAAAACAGTAATAAATTACTTTATTTTTTGGAATTGGAATTTAGAGTTCGATTTGATTTGATTTGATTTTTATTCCCAGAACTATTTGAAATGAGAATTTTTTATATGTATGTATATATATTTATCAGGATCAGTATGATGAGTCAACCTTTAATTTTGCCTCGAATTATCGATTACTTTTTAAATGATTTGCTATCGGATTGGGTCGATAATCAAGATCAGATTACTTGAGTCTACACCGCACATCCTAAGACTAGAAATTTTAAATTTGGAATAAATATTTTGAGAACTGCACTTTTTGTACACCTTTCGATATTTCCTTCCTTCGGAAACTCAATTATAAAGACTTTTTTGAATATATAAATATAATTATATTCTATGAAATAAGTTTTGCAATGGATAAAACTGCGACTTTCAAATATAAATTCATGTTTTATGCAATATTGAAATTATAAGACTCAATTACGAATGCCTGAGGTTTAGAGTTTAGTGTTACGATTCTATATAGAACTTGGCTACTTTATACGATGCGATTGTGAATCTGTATTTATACAATTTTCAATTTGAAGTGAACACAATTAAAACACGGGGTTTGAATCGTGCTGTTGATTGATATATGAATAAATGTCGTATACCTTGGATATAAATCAAATCAACCCCTTTGGCGGACAACCCTCAATGAACTGCGCTTCAGCTGTGCTCACACACACACACATACACACACACATACACACACACGTTCACCCACTTAACTGTCACTTTACGGATAGAAGCTTATAACATAATTACAGGCATATCAAACAAGGCTTAGCTGAACAGTTAGATCCATGGCTGGTGGCTGGGTTGAGAGGTCAAAGCAACCCTGCCGAGGGTTGTTGCCTAATGTAACGGTACTTCAACAATTCAGAGCCCTCAATTTGTTTTCAGTCTGGAATTTCTGGGGGGGTTTTCTCATCTTGCACCAGAATCGCCTTATGCTTCTTTTCTAGTTTGAATGTGCACGAAACATTTGATTGATTTTTGATTCATATAGTTGGAAACTATTTTGTCTATAGTATATATGATATATATGATTTATAATTTGGCTTATTTTTTAGCTAGTAGTGAGAACTTTCGTGAATTCATTATTGAGCAAAAGATGAAGAACAAGAAGCAGGCGGAATATTTCCTTCGATTTTAAATGCTGATCTTCACTTCGAATCGAATACCTCCTTTTTTGTGTGGCGCCCAAAGTGGGGCTACTTAATTCCACTTTGCGCAAGTTGAAGCTTTAATTCTAAATATATAATATATATTTAAGGTAGTGGAAGTACAGAGAGCATATTATTTTTTCCTAGTGTAATAAATCGATTGACAAATCTACGGCTTACATGAATTACATAAATTGGATAATTTTATCTATACTTCATGTGAATAAATAATTTACAAGCATTTTGGGCGCTCAGTTTAGGGCGCCGAAGATGTGTGAGACAATTGAGTAGTGCCCAAAAAGGGGCTCTAAGTTAGCTGTACTTTAATTGCATAATCATCTATAAATTTGATTTAGGTCCAGTTTAGGGAAAATGTGAGTGGCTACCTAACTCTTCAATCACTTGGGCCCAAAAAGGGGCGCTAAAAACAAATAGTATGACGATGCCTGTACTTAAATTTAAGAAACAACTCTTCAAATTCGATTTAAACTCAGTTTTGGCCTCTGTAAATGTTCGTCCAACTCTCAAATCAAGTGGCGCCCAAAAAGGGGCGCTTAAAAGCGAATAGTACTTAGTTAACTGTACTTTATTTGCATAATCAACTCCTTTAATTTAATTTTGGGGCAGTTTAGGGCGCTGTAAATATTCACTTAACCGCTCAATTGACAGGCGCCCAAAAGGGGGCGCTTTAATTAAGTTTTGTGACAGTGCTTAAACTTTGTTGCCTGCCACATGCAACATGCAGACGGCCCCTGTCCACACACGCTGTCCGCACACGCACACACACACAGATAAAATTGTTGCTCAAGTGCGGCCTTTGTTGTTGTTTTTGTTATTTGGTGTAAACGTTACAACGTTTGACTGCGAATTAAAATAATGTGCCACTTGTGGCTGCTGTGGCATGTATGTACATGTGTACAAGTGTGTGCGCGTATGTGTGTGTGTGGGAGTGTGTGGACCTTAAGAAGTTGTCCGCTTTTTGGGGTAGGTATATTGTAACTGGGCAGATTCTGGCCATGTGAGCCAACACATCGTTAAGCTAATCGAATTTGATTTGAACCCTTTTTTGGCCAAGGACAACTCCACGGACTGTGTGTGTGTGTGTGTGTGGGTGGGTGTGTGCGTGAGTGCATGCGTGCGTGTGTTTGTGCCTGACTGCATTTCGTGCATTGTCATGAATTATGATTATATAATCTTTGGCCGTTTTGGCGCATTGTTCTCGAAATTTTGGAAATGCCAGTTTATGGGTTTTGAGTTTCAATTTTGGCAGGACTGCGTTTTCATTTGATAACGAAATACGCCAGTTGCGTCCTTCACTAATTTGCCTTTGAGTGTTAGCTTTGACAGCTCCGGCTGGATTATTTGCAAATTGATATCTCAGCAAACTATTCGTGGCTGTGTGTGTGGCCAAAGCTTTGCATTGATGGAATATGAGCTGCGTTCATGGTTGAGTTATTCAAAGTTTTTATTTGCCTATTTAAATACCTGTTTGTTCGATGTTTATTTGCTGTTGCATTGACTGACAGCTTACATACAGATGTTATTGTCCCTAATATTTCATTACATTTACGCATTTCAAATATGTGACTGCGACTGAGCTTGCAATAGTAGTACTTTAATAGCAGCATAGTAGTAGAATAGTAATTGTTTAATGGAAGCAAAGTATTAGCATAGGAGCGGGATAGTAGTATGGGAGTAGAATAGTACTACTTAAGAATTAGCATATTAGCAGAATAGTATTAGTTTAATCGAAGTATTACTATAGGAGTGGTATAGTAGCACTTTATTAGTAGTAATGTGGTAGAATAGTAATAGTTTAATAGTATAGAAGTAGAATAATACTACTTTTGTATTAGCATAGTAGTAGAAGAGTAGTAGAATGGTAATAATTCAAAAGAAGTTAAATAGTAGTGTAGGAGTGGAGTAGTAGCTCCTTAGTAGTAGTAGAGTAGTTGCATAGAAGTGAAGTAGTAGTATAGGAGTGGAATATCATAGCAAAACAGAATAGAATAGTAGTATAGTAGTATGTAAGTAGTAGTATAGTAGAAGTTAAATAGCACTAGCATAGCAGTAGTTAAGACGTATTATTATATAAGTATATCATTAATAATACAGTAATATTTAAATAGTTTTAAGTATAGCAGTAGTTAAGTAGAAGTACAGTAAAAGCTAAGTAGTATGTAGTAAAGTAGTTGTATTTTAGTGATTGTGTTGTAGTTTAGTAGTAGAACAGTAGTATTTTTTTTAGTGTTTTAGTTTTTTGTATTGTAGTATTAGAATAGTAATGATTCAGTACTATTGAAGTCGCAGTAGTATAATATTATGTGATTGTAGTAGAAATTTGATAACTAAGTAGAAGTAGTAATTGATATAATATTTTGAATAACTCATTTATCAACCGATTGATTAAGAATTATGAGATATATATAATATAATTTAATATATGAGACTGAACATGTCGAAAATTTATCTTGAAATCCTCAAGACTCGCTCGTTAAAGATCAGGAATTTTATAATGCTTTAGTTTCAAGGAAATCTTTTATTCTTATGAAGATTCAAAATAATTTTTTTATTTATTTTTTTTGATTTAAATACATATTATATATATTAAACCCACAAAATAATTTATAAGTTGACTTTATTTTGGTTGGTTGGTTATTATAGCATACTTTTTAGGGCCCTGTAAAGACTTGAATGAAGAAATTATTTTTGTACAACTATGTTAAATACTGTTATTAAATTATTTTATGTAAAAATAGAAAAGTTATTTTCTTAAGTCAATAATTTTATATAGCAGTTAGATTATTTTATATTCCAATGTACTTGAAGGATAAATTTGCAGTTTTTATTTCTAATAATTAGTTAATAGATTATCAAGCCAAGAAAACTTTTTAATGAAAACTATTTTTATTTAAATGAACTACCTAACTGAAATACATAAAATAAGCAATAACTGTACTGTTTCAGTTGTATTTTTTTTTATCATGTAAAAAACGCAGTTCAAACCGCGGATTTTTTTTTGGAATCAGACTTTGTTGCATTCTTTAAACTACAAAATTATGTAACAAATATTATGAAAATAATTTTTAAAAAGTATTCCAAAAGCTTAAAATTTGGTAAGTATACTTTTAATAAAATATTAATATATCCTAATTTTGAATCAAAAAAATAAATAAATATATCAATACAGATATATTACTTTCTTATAATCATATATATTTTTTTATATTCCCACCGTTTGATCTTCGATGACACAAACTGTTTTTTTGCGATCAATCAAATTCACACATTCACTGAACAAAAAAAAAAAACAATATATATATATATTATATACACGAATTACTATATATTAAAATATATTCGAAATCGCGTTTAGCTAACGGGACTCGCGTTTGTCGAGCGACTGTGATGAAGGATTGAGAGTCCTGCGGTCCGAACTGCCGTCGATGACAGTTAAGAATCAAATGAAATGAACGACGGCGGCTGTGAAGGCAAACTCATGCAACACATGCGGCATGTGGCAAGCACCACGCACCGTAGACGGTGCACGGCGCACTCCACAGCGAATCCGAATCAGATTCCATTTCACAAACGCGACTGCCGAATGCACGAGGCTTGCCGAATCCTGAGACCGAGACCGAGCCCGACTACGAGCCGTAGCCCGAACCGGAGCCGCAGCCGGAGCCAGAGCCGCAGCCGTAGTCGTAGTCGTAGTTTGAGCCGTAGCCCGTGCCGGAGCATTCGGCACGGTTTTCAAATTATGAATTTGTTGAAAATGAAACGAGGCGTAAGCAGAAGCCGCCGGAGTTACACACAAGTACAATTTTTGTTTTTTGTTTTTTTGTTTTTTATTTTTTTGGATGGCTGTCGCATCAACAACAGCAACAACAGCAACAACAACAACAACTACAACAACTACAATAAAGAAGTGTTAAGCCAAAGCGAGCAGCAATCGAGCCACCCCTGTTGCATGCTTTTCAATGGAACTTCATCCGAGGCGCCACAAACTTTGCGCATTATCTCTTGAGAATGGCTTAGACACAGATCAGTGCGCTGTTGCCGCATTTCATATGGCTGATTGGCTTAAGCGCTGTTGCCGCCATTCATGCGTGCAAAGGGTATTAAAGCTACTTATGGATATATACGAACTACTCGTATTATTATCGCTTGAGAAGAGTTTGGATACCAGATTAATGCATTTTACAAGCAAGTGAATGATTTGCTTAGGCGCTGTTGCCGCACTTCATATGAATGATTTATTCAAGCGATGCCGAACTTCATGTGTGTGTGAAAATAAGTTGTGAGTTTTTTTGTGTAAATATTAATAATATGAAGTTCATTTGAACGTGGTTCAGGCACAGATCTGTGCGCTGTTGCCACATTTCATATAGTTAATTGGCTTAAGCGCTGTTGCCGCAATTCACGGGAGCAGCAAATTGTGTTCTACACAACTTATAAAATTATTAGAATTATTAGAATTATTAGAATTATTAGAATTATTCGTATTATTGGCGCTTGGGAATGTTTAATGTTATCAAATTAATGCGTTGTTCATATGTGAAGAATATAGTTACAGCTGCTTATTATGTATTAAATATTATTTATTCTCAACTTTTTTTTTTTTAATTTGCGTTTCTGTATACAATTAAATACCACTAGCAGGGTATCATCAAGCCGATCACCCCTTTTGGATATGACTTACCTAAGGGCTTAGCCACATTTCACGAACCTGGTCACACTGAAAACTATATAATCTGTAGCAACGAAGACTATACATTACAAAAGTTATACATAAATATATATACTTAAAAAAGTAAGCCGACTTTATGATACTCTGTTTCAGTTAAGTTTGAGCATTTCTTATTGTTTAAAATACTCAGTACAAATATGAATATTAAAGCGTCGTTTTTATGTACCTGACTATGATGATGGACGTTAAAAAAGCCTTTGGAAAAGCTATATGAACGGATATTGCAGACAATCGATATACATCTTTTTTCCTTTGACTACAGAATATAATACGGCTTGAATTCAAATAGCGAGTCAATTAGTTCTTATTTTTCGCTGTTTTTTTTTACCCGTACTATAGTCTACACATGAATATCTTATACCATAATCATTATATTATATAATACATAGGCTCCTTAATCGTCTTAAGTTTAGAGCTTCCATTCGATAATTAGTGCTTGACTAGTTCCATGGATTCGATTACATAGATTAAGGCTGCTTAAGAAAAATGAATTAATTAAATTGCTTTATGGTATGCGACGTTGTTAATTTTCTGTTGCAACTATTTAGCTCACATGCAACGTTGCCGCACTTCATTAGGACTTATAATACGTGTCTGATGGCAATGCCTGGCGGCCAGTTAACAGCGAGAACAAAAGACGTTACCGAATGTGGAATATGGCAAAGGGAAGTGGAACGGGAAAGGGAAATAGCAGTGGAAATGGCTGGGGAAATGGAAATGAAAATGGGCAACGTGTTGCTAAAACGA
This sequence comes from Drosophila pseudotalamancana, assembly GCA_037075185.1. Classification (NCBI taxonomy): domain Eukaryota; kingdom Metazoa; phylum Arthropoda; class Insecta; order Diptera; family Drosophilidae; genus Drosophila; species Drosophila pseudotalamancana. Next base: position 43,806 of record JBAMCK010000883.1, on the reverse strand, counting down.
CGGGCCGGCAATTGTGTGGCCGGGCCATAAGCTTATAATTTCTATTACAATAAAGGCGTGCGGTTGCGAGCATGTAGAGCTGCGTTTTACATTTTTTTCTATAGCCTATACCCTGTAAGCTGCAAATGGCTGTGGGGGGTATTCCAATTGTTGGCTGTAAATAAGACTAATTTACGAAGATTCAAACCAACTTCCAGTCTTAATTGTAAGCCTGGTTTTCATTCCTGAACCCGGACTAAGCCACTTGTATGAATCATTATTAGATTCACATAACGGTTAGTACCGCAATGATACTCAGCAACTGTACTACTGTGCTACTATATTTTTAAATTACTTTGAAACTGTACTACAAATTTGTAAATTTGCTTAACAACTGTGCTACTGTCGTATTTCGAAACAACACACTGTTCAACTTAATTTCTGATCCAATTTGAAACTGTGCTACAAAGTTTATTTACTTATTGTTACAATAAACAACTGTGCTACTGTCCTACTTTGAATTTAGGCTATCTAACTGTCAATTTGAAACTGTGCTACTATGCTTATAAGTCACATTCACACTTTACTAAAATGCTTATTGGCCTACTGTCATAATTAACAACTGTGCTACTATGCTACTTAGAATATATGTACTTTGAAACTTTTCTAATACTGTGCTACTTCACTTTAAATCTATCTTAAAACTGTGCTACTATGCTTAAGTTATACTACACAACTGTGCTACTTAGCTTATTTATTTATTGTTATAATTAACAACTGTGCTACTGGACTACTGTCTTGCTTTGAAGCCATGTTAACATTCTACTGTGCTACTTAGCTTCTAAGGTAATTGGAAACTGTGCTAATTTACTTATATACTACTTTACAACTGTGCTACCATGCTTAAATACTATTCTTATTTACTATTTAGCTTATGATTTGTGCTACCTTACTTCTTTTTTCTGCAATATTTTTGATTGGGTTTACTGTTATATGTATGCTATATGGTAATGTATTTTAACCCGCGAATTCAAAATTATACAGCAGAGCATCTATTTAGCATTACAGGGTATCTTCTAATCGCTCAACTTGAATTCCGGCATTTTCTTTGGTTTTTTTTTTTTAAATGTATTTTTGCATTTTAATGAATATGCAAAGCGGCAACGTTGACTGCTGCTGCCTGTTTGCGACTTCATTAGCGACACCCCCCAAAGGACCTTCCCATGCAGTCGCCAATGCCCCCCCCCCTCCATCGCCCCCCCCTCCTACTTCTGCTTTGGTTGGTGTTGCCAAGCAATTGCAATGTGTGTGGCATCCGCATCCATGACGTTTCTTTCATTCATTTGCCTGCATGGGTTGCTTTTCTTCTCCATGTACATACTTTTTCTATCCAATATTCATTGAAAATTGGTTTAAGGGGTATATTGGTTTTCTCTGCAGTTGTTTAACCTGTCTAAGAGCCATGGGTCATGGTTATGCTGGATCGAGAATATGAACTATGTCGCTTCAGCTATGTTAAGATCTGATTCAATTTTTCTGTCTGAAAGTCTGTATGAACTTGTCGATCTCGAGAACTATAACAAGTAGAGACTTCAAATTCGGAATATAGATTCCTGAATAGCTTACACAGTAAAATATTATATATGTCACCCCCTCTTCTTATTATCGATAAAAATTGTTATTGCTGCTTTGATTTTACAGTTCTTAACTTGCAGACTTAAGAGTACAGATAAAAAAATAAAATATATCGCTCCTTATTAAATTCACAAAGATTTCTACAATATGCAAAAGTTCGTTATATTGATGTTTCACTGTATTTAATTTGTCTTTATATGAAATATACTTTTTCATGGAATAGGGCAACAAAACTGTTGTGCAAAATATTCATGAAGCAGCAGCTTGTCATTTTGTGCAGGGTGTCTAGTAGTCGAGCATTTTTGGCAATATCACTTTTACTTGTTTTTTATCCTTTTGTATTTGTTTGGAAATAAATACCATGTTAGCTGTTGCTGTTCGTCACTCGGTCGCTGTTAGATATACGGGGTATATCTCTATACACCCCCCTCTCCCCCACTCCCAGTGCAGCCACACACACACACACACACTTGTGGCCGTCTGCTGTGCACATCAAACGTCACGGCAACAGCGACAGGAGCCAACAGCAGCGCGTCAGCTCGGAAGGAAGCTGTTGCCAGTGAGGCACATTGTCTACTTGCCACACCTCCCGCCTCCCGCCTCCCGCCTACGATCCTCTTTCCCCACACCGCCCCAACCCCCTCCACGTAAGCCCCAACTCTTCTCCTGGCTTGCCTATTCCTCCGAGTAGCTCCACACAAAGGCTGTGAATGTTTACACTTTGGATTTGATGCTGGTCGTCGCATTCTTTTTTTTTTCACTTTTTTTTTGGATTTTTTGTTCCCTTCTGCTTCTGGTTTTTTATGAAATTTGTTTGGCTTGCTCTGATTTTAAATGTGTTTGCTGTTAACGGTTGTTATGGCAATGGCTCCGTGTAGCAGCGGCTGTTGCCACTTGGGGAGGCGCCACTAGAGCAGCCAGCTGTCTAAGCGCAATTCATTTCCACTGCAATTTTACATTGCTTAAATGCACAGCACTTAAATTTTCCTAATGCCACGTTGTCGAACTTCACATAGCTTGAGTGCTTCCTTCTGCAACGTTGCCCAACTTCACATGCAAGTCTTTTCTTATGCAACTTGGCTTAGCTTTAGACACACTTGTGCTCCGTTGCCAAACTTCACAACTCTTAAAGCCCGGCCTACGCTTCGTTGTCCAAGATCAAATTTTCAAGCTTTTATCCCACGTTGTCAAACTTCACTTTCCTTCTGCAATGTTGCCAAGCTTCAGAGCTTTATAAACTGACATAAGCCTAGTTGCCGAACTTCACATTTTTAAGTTTATTTATGCTACGTTGCCAAACTTCACATCAGTTAAATGCTTCCATATGCTACGTTGCCAATCTTCACATTCAAATGTTTTCTTATGCTTTTAAAGCCAGGCTTTTGATTTGTTGTCGAAGCTCAAATTTTCCCAATGGCACGTTGTCAAACTTCACTATGCTTAAGTGTATTCTTCTACAATGTTGCCAAACTTCACAGCTTTTAAATCTAGCTTATGCTTTCATTGACTTTATATACATATAATTATGTACTTTTGTACTCAATTGCCAAAGTTCACAGCTGTTTAAGGTTTGAAAGCTTTTATATGCTACGTTGCCAAACTTCACATCAGTTAAGTGCTGCCATACGCCAATTTAGCCAATGGTAGATCTTATCCAATGGCATTTGAGAAATGCAAAATCTAAATCTAACCTTAGATGGAAATTTCGAATCGTTTCTAACATCAGCTTTACTAAACTTTAATCGGTTCTAAATGGCCTTATTTACTTCTTATTCTTCTTCTAAAATTTACACCAATGCTGCACATCCGCTTGTGCTACGTTGCCAAATTTCTGAGTGCGTATGGAAAACAATTGCTTTGTTGTCAAACTTTTGAAGAGTTATTTAAACAAATGCGATGTTGCCAAACTTCAGTGCATTATCGTTCCTCTATTGCCGTCACACTTCACTGTCTAAGTTGGTAAATCTCTGCATTCCATTCAACAGGATTTGTTCCCCCTACCCACTCGACAATCTCAGCCGAGCAAGTGGTGGATATCACCTGCACAGGTGAGTGTCGCACATATGCAATAGACGAGTACTATAGACTCGCCATCTGTGAATAGTTGCAGAGCTTGAAACGTCTCCACACATGCCACACAATTTGTGCCACTTAAGTGTTGCGCATCCATTTCCGCTTAGGCGGCGGACACCACTAACACCCTTCCCTTCCCTTCCCTTCCCTTCCCTTCCCTTCTCTTCACCCTTCCTCCCACCCCCTCATTTCGCAGCAATCCAACCACTCAACCACAGACACAACCGCAGCCACATTATCCTTGCCTTTATTTTTTTCAATTTTCACTCGAGCGTTGATTGAAATGTTCAACGAACAACACACACACATGCACACACACACACACACAGACAGACAGCCACACAGACACAGACACAGACACAGGCACGCTTACAACATGTAGATGTTGAAATAAAGGACAGGGAGTTGGGCAGAGGTATGAGAATGAGGAATAAAAACTGTGCAGGATGAGAATCGAGGACATGCAGCAGCCGGCAGCAGTCAGCGAGAAACAAGGCAGCCAGAGAGAGATGGAAGACAAGCCACATAATAGCCGAAGCATGGATGTGGGGTGTGGGTTGGGTTGGGATGGAGTGGGGTGGGGTGGATTGGTTTTGATGGTCGGTTGGGTGGTTGGTTTGTTGTTGCTTTGTCGGAGCTTATTTGTTTGTTTGCATATAAATTGCAACGTGCCGCCCGTCGACTGTCGCTTCAATTTTTTAGAATTTTCAACTTTGTTTCTTGCCTTTTTGCTAAATGCTTTCGCTGCTTTTAGCGCTCGCACCACCTTTCCATCAGCTTTCCACCACCATCAGCAACAGCAACAGCAGCAACAGCAGCAGCAGCAGCAGCAGCATCAGTCACTTAGCCAGTCAGTTAGTCAATCAGTCGGTCACTCAGTCTGTCAGTTCGTCAATTCGTCAACTCATCATTTATCAAGGACAATCAACGCTGAGGCTCGCGTTTTACATTTGATTTTCGGCTCAAATTTATTTTATTCTCTTCTTTTTATACCCTGAACCCATTGAAATTGGCTAAACAGGGTATGATGTTTTTGTGCAAATATATGTAACAGGCAGAAGGAGGCATGGCAAACCCCATAAAGTATATACATATATATGCTTGATCAGTATCAACAGCCGAGTCGATTAAGACCTGACGACTGATCTGTCTGTCCCTTTGTATGAGCGCGTAGATCTCGGGAACTATAAAAGCTAGAGACTTGAAATTTTGTATGTAGGTACGATATTTGATAACACGTTTAAGTCTTTCACGCAGATCTCGTACTCTTTAAGAGTTTGAGTTATCGAAATTACAATTATATATATTTATATATAGGATTTTGGCATGCATATGCAAGCGTAAGTTCTTGTAGAAGATTTTAGAGAAATAAGCAAATTACAAAAATACAAAACCCCCAACTGGACGTAATTCAGGGTATCTCCTAGTCAAGCACACTCCGCTAGAGTTTTCTTACTTGTGTTTTATTTTCGTTCAGCTTTACTTTCCGGACTTTTGGGCAGGCGGCTAATGAATTACTTTACGAAGTGCCTAAGCAGACTGAATTTTAATTATTCTAATGAAAAATTCAGAAATTGATAACATCAATGGGCGAAGTTTTGACGCGGGGCCTGCGATTTGTTATTTATCTTATTTAAATGTTTACTTTTCCCTCATTCTCTTAGTCTTACATTCAATATTTCCTATACACAAGTTTTTGAAGAACTGCAAATGTTCATTTGCTTTGGAAATAGAGGTTAATTTATTCATCGGTCTTTCAAAAACGTTTCCTTAACAGAACACAAAAAAATAGACGTATTTTTTCACAGACATTCAAACTTGAATTTTGTAAGAGTTATTAAAAAATTAAAAAAAAAAAAAAAGACTGTTATCTGAAATTGATAAAAAAAAACGAAAAATTAAACACATTTAAGACATACACATTAAGACATTAAGAATTAAAATTAAAAGATAAGAACATTTACTTGAAATTTACTAAGAATAAACATTTTCGAATTCTTTGAAATACAAATTTGTATGCTTTTTGCCAATATACACAAAATGTGTACCCAAGATATTAAATAAATAAATAATAAAGTTGATCAAATATGAAATATGACATTTGCCTATCCAAGCTGTTGCGCCTTTAATAATCTGCCAACAAATCACACTGATTAAAAATCCAATAAAAATGTCTTCTAGTATTTGTCAATTAAACAAAAATTTTGTATACCCTGCCCCATTAAAAAACCCTCAGTATCCAAGACAAAGATAGTCCCACAACCAATTGCTGCAACACAAAAAAAAATAAAAAATAAATTTTTGCACATAACTCATTTATTGAAATTTACTTAATAGTGGAGCTGAAGCCATGCAAGAACAAGTTGTAGCTATCAACTAGGAGCGAGATTGGAATGCAAAAAAAAAAAATATTTTTAAAAAAAGTATTCATATATATTAACATATATAGTGTTATGTGTAATCCTGCTAATTGGCCGGGTTGGGTTTTGCAGGTATTTGCAACACGATAATTTCCATTAATAATAACTAAAAGTTGAGCTTGAGGGAGAAGTCAACGTTAATTTTGACAGCTGGTTTGCGAACAACCACTGCTCCATTGATTTTCTCGACTTCCAGCTGCTGGTCAATGCCATTGACAACAATGGTCGCGCTCTTTGGCACGCGGCTGAGTCCAGCAATGACGACACGCTCGATCCAGGCATCTGACTTGTATTGCGGCTTGCCAATGAATCGGTTGATTAGCTGATTGTCGGCAAACTCGTAGTTCACATAGATGAATCTGCCCCTGCGGTAGGCATAGGATATCTCGTCATCCAGGTAGAGTGTGCCAGCTGCCTTGCCCTGACGATCCAGGCAAATGATCAACGTGTACGGATCGTTGATCATCAGCTTGGAGGAGCGACGTTGACGCTCCTTCTTGGGCACAATGCTGCCGCCGCGCTGCCAGACGGGTATCTGTAACAGGGAAATTATTACAATAAGGTCAGGAGTTGGGTTAGTTGATGCACATACCTTATCATCGGTAACTGGTATGCTCTCGAAGCCGGTGCGCTCCTGTCGCTGATATGTGTCCACGTCGTACCAATAGTCGCCGTTCTTCTTGTCATCAATGGCCGGGAAATAGACGTCCACCTTGCTAACGCCCTGTTGCATTACGGGACGGACCAGCAGACGTTGCTGCACCAGCAACTGATTGTCAATGGCAAAAGCGTCCTGATCCAGCGGATAGTGAGCCAACAGAGGACGTATCACTGGCGCGCCCGTCTTCTCCAGCTCATAGAAGCTGGTGTACCATAATGGCAAATAGGCATAACGCTTGAGCACAGCGCTCTTGATAATATTCCGGGTGCGTTCGGGGAAGAGCCATGGCTCCCGGCGCTTGGTATCGATGTGTGCGTGAGCACGGAAGAAGGGCAAGAAGACGCCGGTTTGATACCAGCGCTCCAGCAGCTCAGTATCTGGATTGCCAAAGAAGCCGCCAACATCGGCGCCACAGAACGAGAATCCAGCCACAGCCTCTGTCAGGCACATCTTGACCGAATGCTGCAAATGAGACCAATCCGCCATATTGTCACCGGTCCAGATGGCCGCATAACGCTGTGAGCCAGCGAAATGGGCGCGGGTCAGGATGAACGGACGCTGGTCGGGATCACGTCGTTGTAGGCCAGCAAAGGTGCCCATTATGTGCATATGTCCATAGAGATTATGCACATCGCGATGCTCCCAGTTGCCATAGTGAACCAGATCTTTGGGTGCGGTTACCTCGGGACCATTAAAAACAGACGGCTCATTCATATCATTCCAGATCATGACATCCTCACTGACAGTCTTGAACTTGGACAAATCATATTGGCTGGCATAGTAGTCGCGTACAACGGGATTGAAGAAGTCGGGATAGCTGGCAGATCCCGGCCAGCACCAGCCCTCATAGTCGTTGCCCTCGCGCGTCTTCACATAGTAACCATTTTCTGTGCAATCCTGATGGAAGAAGTAGGCGTTGTCACGTTTGATGTGCGGATCAATGATGACCACCAAATGGCGGCCGAAATCGGTAAGGTTCTTGATCATATTCAGAGGCTCAGGGAACTTAAATTTATCCCATGTGAAATAGCGTTTTCCATCCGTATACTCGATATCTAACCACAAGGTATCCATTGGAATATTAAACTCATCAAACTTGGACGAAACCGAGGCCACATCTCGTTCATCATTGTAGTTCCAACGGGACTGATGATAAGCCAATGCGAACAACTGTGGCAGCTCGTTTGTGCCGGTCAGAGCGGTGTATTGTTTGAATACGTCCATTGGCTTGGGACCGAGCATAATGAATACATCCACAATACCGGACTCCGACATGAAGTGGGCCAAAGGTGGCGTCGACTTCCGTGAGCCAGATACAAAGTTAACTAGAGACGAGACCACATTCGTTTCTGCCGTATAGATATCCACCCAAGTCTCGGCGGCATTTTGCCAATAGACGCCGGCGGTGCGTTGAGGACTGAGGAAATAAAGTCATTGAGATTGAAATATGAATTGATTTAGGCCAAATGGCATAGGCCTTACCCATGAGCGTAGAGCACTGGCACAGAGCCATATAGCGCCATCTTACTGTCCACCACATACTCAAAGACATCCAAATTGTATAGACGATAGGGATCCGTGCCGGAGGTTGATTTAAGTGCGAATGTGTCGGCGTGCTCGGGAATACCGAAAAGCATCTCCGAGGCGGGGAACGAGAAATCGAGCGCAACTGCCTGCGGCCCATAGGGCTTGGAGTCGTGATGCGATTTAAAGTTCTCCTCCCATGCACCTGGATCTTCAGCTGTTTCGCCAGCCGGCTGTGCTATCTCCTCATTATCTTGCTTTTCATTCTCCTGGGCCTCTTTGTTGCCATCCGCTGGCTCCACTGGCGCTTGTGCCTTCTGACGCAGATGCTCAAAGTACAACCAGTTCTTGGCATTCACCGAAACGGTGTGCACATCATTCTCGTAAAAATCAATGCGAAACGGATCGCCGTGTATGACAGCCTTGGATGTGCCAGTGGTAATTGTCAGCTCATCCGCTTCATGCACACGTATGCGTGCCGTCTCCGGCTTACCCTTGAGGGCATGCTCAACCCGATAGCGCGGACGTAAAGGCTGCTGCTCATCGATCTGCAAGCGGAAGGTGCTGCCAGCAAGCGCCTCCAGCTTCAGCGTGAACTGATGATGATTCTCCTTGTTAATCAAATCAGCGGTCACCGAATCCGTATACGTATTCAGGGTTCCCCGTATGAGCGCATATTTGCTTCCCGTGCTCTGCACCTTGCGCGAGCGTCTAAAACCCACAATATGTAATTAAATATAATTAAGTGAGGGTCAGAGCAGAGATCTATTCGGACTGCCGAAGTTTAAATACACTTGCAAACTTCTACAGATACAATTTATTTTGAACAGATTGTATCTCTAAAAGCTTGCGATTTTTAACTAAATTCCTAGATCGCATTAGAACAGGTATACACACTGCATATATGCAGTAAAAATTCCGTTACATATTTGCTAACAAGTTCAAGGTAACCTCTGCAAGCTTTCATAAGCAACTGCGTTTGTATTAGTGTAAAAAAAAAGGACACAGTCCGAGTGTCTGTGTCTGTGTCTGTGTGTGAGTCTCTGCGTGAGTCATTCGTTGGCCTGTTGCAACTTACCTGCAAAAACTGCTCTGCTCGCAGGTCTTAAAATTAGTTTGATCAACGCCAACGCTGAAATTGAGCACCGTCCCAATTATGAGGCAGAGGAATAATGAGAAACGCATTTTCAATGCCGGGAGAGCTTCACAGCTCCGCAGATCCCCTTTGATATGTTTGATGTTTTTTTTTCGATCTTCTTACAGCACACACTTTGGATGGGCTTAACTAAAATATTTCCAAATATAAAGTTCAAGTTTTCATCAAGATGTAATTTTTTGTTGTTATTCGTAGCTGACAAATCAACAATGCAATGGAACACGTCAGTAGTTATGTTGCCAATGGGTTTTGTGTCAAATTTGCCAATTGGGTTAGCCCAAAAAAAAAGCAAAAGTAAACCAGCTAAACCAAAACAAAACAAAAAACGCTTTAATCACAGCTGCTACTATCACGATTTTGGAACTTTAATTTCTCCTTTTTAAACATAAAAGCCATTCAAATGAACCTTTCACAACCGGCAACAAACGTAACAATGAAAGTTATTTTTGACATTTTCGGCATAAATATTGTAAAAAGTTGACCCTTAGCAGCCCAAACAAATTAGTTCCAAAACCGGCTTTTATTTTATCAGTTATCTAAATTTACAAATCACTTAAAGAGTTTAATTACCTGTCGACCGAAAAGGCACTTGCTATTAAAATTGTTGATATATCAGCATATCGTAGCAACGATTAATTACACATTTAATCCGCTATCGAATATCGATGGTTCTAGGCGGTCAGTTACATACCGATTTCAAGTAACATCGTTCTTCTTATCGATAGTTTATAGTTTAAAACTTATCGATTGCGAAGGCCAGCATAAATACCATCCCAATTAAACTACAAAGATTTTATACATATTTGTGTTTAAGGACTGCACTAAACATGACCATGTGATACAATTAGAAACAAACAATAGAGCGTAATATTTTATCAATAGCGAATTAAATTGGTAATTGGGAATGAGCGCCTCAAACTCATGCACTTCTCGCGGTCGATGAATAAAGCGTTGACTTTGTTCCGCAAATCCTCCTCCAGGATGCAGCGTGTCTTAAGCAATGATTGATGAGTGGCCTCCGCCTCTTGGAGCTTATGGTGTAGCACATCAACCGTGCCCTGCAAGTCCTGCACCTCCAGCACAAGGCGATCGTGAGCCGTATCCCTGGACAAGTATTAATCAGATTGAATATTAATCTGCAATTTAATTAATTCATGACTTACTTGCAGAGCTCCATGCCCTCGCGATGAGAACGCGCCTCGAGGCGTGTTTGGGCCACCTTAAGGGGATTCGACTTGTCCTGTACGGATTTCTGCAACAGAAACAGATGCTTCTCCATGTCAAAGAGCTCTTGCTGCACCTTTTGGAGATGCATTTGAACACGACTCTTGGCGCCGGCCATTTCCTGTGCGCGCCTATCCAGCGCATTGTTCGTATTGTTCCAAAAGTCCCACACGGAGGCGGCTACGGCATTAACCACGTTCTGCGAATCGCTGCGCAGCTGCGACAACTTGGCGCGTTCCGCTTGCGAACTAAAGTGGAATGGCAAGAAATTAGTTGCCCTAAATGGAACTTCAACTGGACTAACCGCTTGACATGCTCACTGCTGGCGAGTGCCCAGGAGTCCTGTGTACTAACAGTCGGATCGTACTTCTCGATGCCACCGAAATAGGTGATGCCGCGACTGTAGTTGTTCAGGCGATGGCACATGGAGTCAATGCCCATGGTGGACTCCTTTTGCGTAACATCGATCTCTAGCAGATGCTGAGCGCCACGGCAATCGATCGCCTGCTTGGAAATCTTCTCGTGCAGCTCGTTGAGACGCTCGCGCGAATTGCGCAAATGATTGATCTCTAAAAGCAGCGCCTTCTCCACATTGTCGTGCACCTTCTCCATACCCTGACGACCCTCCCGATGAAAGAGACACTCCTGGGCAATGTGCAACGGTATCTCGAGATCCAACATCGCTTTGCTGCACTGCCGCTGGAGCTCATTGATGTCGGACATCTCGCTAATGAGCTTCTCCAGCTCGGCATTTAGCTCGTTGCGCCAAAATGTCAAATCCGTAATACGCTCGCCCAGTCGACGTCCAGCATCCCGCTGGCCTATCGATGCCGTCTCGTCCGTTTCGCGCATAAGACGCACTGCATCATTGCGCATACGCTCGGACATGTTGCTAAAAACAAAAACACGCCTTAGTTTATACCAAGGGAAATTCCAACGGTGCTGCGCTTACCGATTCGTATTGGATTCTCCGTAGATTCCCAGATTGTTGTTGTGCCACTCGTTGTTGGTGTAGCGCGTGTAAAGTGCAGCACGTGCCGCATGCTGGGGATTGCGCTCGAATCCGGTAACGAGATTTGGAAAGATCATTCCTTCTGTTTTCATGCCGTGAGGCACAAAGCACGGCTGCGTCATCTGGTTGGTCACCGGCTGCTCCGGCATGTGCTTCACCTCGATCATCTCAAAGGCCATCTTAGGCCGCCACGGATGCCGCTGCGTCGTCTCATAGGATGCGGCCAGGCGAGACGGAATCGTTGCACCGCTGATCGGCTCCATGCAAGGCGGTGCACCCGCATGGCTCCATGGCTGCAATTGGGAATACATGACGCTCTGTGCTGGCAATGCATTGTTCCCATCATGGTTCGACATGGTTTGTGCTTGGTTACTGTGAAATTTGACTACTACACTTTGAATTTGGTGCAAATACGATTATTAAATAAATATTAAAAAAAAAAAGAAGATAAGTACTCCTACACGACATGAAATTGTGTGAGATTGTGGAACAACTAAAAAATACAAATTTATGTGGCAATCGGTCCAAAAGCAGCGCCTACTAAAATATACTTTAAAAATATCTCTATATATGTATGGATATATAATGTCTTTGGTGCATGATGGTAATCAATATGAGGATTTGATATATGATGATACATATGATTCCATGAGATTGCGATGATCCTTGCGCTCTTTGTACTCGTTCCTATCCGCCGTGGGCCATTTATCCAACAGATTGTCCTTGACCAAGCGGTGATCGAATTTGCGATTTTCGAGATATAAGTGCTTTTGATTGTTGGTGATCTCATGACCTTTCAATGGTGCCATTGTTGTACCCAATATCTTGTGCGCTTCACTCACAATTGGCACACTTGACTTCAGAAGCAGATTCTTAAGAGTTTCGGGCGCTTTCTGTTTCTGATTGGGACTTCGTTGCCTTGATAAAAGTTCCTCGTTCGCCCAGTAGCGCATTTGCGAATTTTAAATATAGTTAATCAACTTGATAGCCGATTTGGTAACCGTGTGTTAAAGCTGAAATTCCTCAACTGAAAATAGTTCGCAGGCATTCACATTTACAGACATTTACCATATTATTGATTTAACTTGGCTTGGTAACTTAGTACCCGCTGTAGTTGTGATTGTACCAATATAGTGCATTTGGCTGCTGTTTAACTTGCAACTTGACAACCACTCAAATTAGGTTAGATTATTGGGGTTATTGCCATATCGAAGCACGAATGGATCGTTAATTTTTAATTTAAACGCGGCGCCACTATTGAGGAACACGTGCCGATCTGAAGATATCGATGTATGAAGCCTTGTCGATATTTTTGTATCATATCAATCAAGAAACCTCGACTTTCAAAGTCGATCTTCATAAAATAAACTGAAAATATACGTGGTTTGTATTATTGCATATATTATATACGTAATAAGTTTTCTTAACATTCTACAGCTAGAGTAATCGAAACACATCGATATCCGTGTCACGGATAGCATGAAGTAGTGTAAGTGTGTACACATGACTAACACACAGATGTGTGCCAACGCAAAAAAAAAAGAAAAATAAAACAGTAGACAACACTTGCAAATCGAAACGCTGGCTGTAAGAAAGAAGGCGACGGGATCTAAATCAAACGAAATACGAATGTGACAGCCTATAGCATTCGAATACAAATTTGATTGAACAAATTGCACAGCAAGCGCTAAATATTTAAATATCAGAGAACGACCGATTCGATACGATGAGCGCCAACAAAACAAACGAGGCGCCCACAGCAGCAACAACAACGGCGTCGACAAGTGCAACCGCCGCCAGCAGCGAGGCGGATGCCGAAGCATCGGATGCAGCAATCGCAGCTGACGAGTCTGCCACAGTGGACGACGAGGGTCTGGCCGAACTGAAGCAGTTTATCAGCGAGCTGCAAGAGAAGATAGACGCTAAGCGTCAACTACGCCATCAGAACGCCAACTTTGAGTTGCCCGGCGATGAGTATTTTGCGCGGCTTGACTCTAGCCTAAAGAAGAATACGGCTTTTGTGAAGAAGCTCAAGCTGTTTACGACCACACAGCTGGAGCCGTTGTCGCGCGAGCTCTCCGCGCTCAATTTAAGCAAATACATTTCCGAAATATGCGCTGCACTGGCCGAGGCCAAGCTCAAGATGACGGATGTGCCAGCGGTGGTGACGCTGGCCTCCAAGCTCCATTGCACCTATGCGGACTTCAATACACAGTTTCTGGAGGCATGGCAGAAAGCACTCAATATCAAGGCGACCGAGAAGATAAGCAATCCGAGTAAATTGCGCGTAGATTTGCGCCTGTTCGCCGAACTCGTCAGCTCGGGCGTCATCCAAATGAAGCCGGGCTTGGCTCTGCTCGGTATGGTGCTGGTGCAGCTAATTGCGCAGGACAAGGATGATCATAGTAACTTTTCGATAATACTATCCTTTTGTCGCCATTGCGGCGAGGAGTATGCTGGTCTGGTGCCCCAGAAGATGCAGCAGCTGGCAAATAAATATGATGTCGAGGTGCCGAAGTCGGATTTCCTTGGCGCCGAAAAGCAACTCAATCTGCGCACTATGCTTAAAGGTTACTTTAAGGCACTCTGCAAGCACGTTTTGGCCGAGCAGGCGGCCTTAATGAATATGACCAAAAACATCCGCCGGACCATGGAGTGCAAGGGTGAGATTAGCCAAGAGAAGCGAGAGAAATGCGAATTAATGCAGGCGAGCTTTGACAAGTTGCTTGCATCGGCGCAATCACTGTCGGAGCTGCTGGGCGAACCGTTGCCGGAGCTGACCAAAGAATCGGAATGCTGCAATCCGGGCACTGTCATTGACAACATGCTGGACAGCGCCTCCTTTGGCACACTCGATCCATGGGGCGACGAGGAGACTCGCGCTTTCTACACCGATTTGCCAGACTTGCGACAATTTTTACCAAACTTTTCGGCGCCCAAAGTCGATCTGGAGACATTCGAGGAGCCCAGCGAGCTAACCGAAGAGGCCATCGATGCCAATATTGATGCTGAACTGGACATGGATGATCCGCCCTCGACGGCCAGCGATACGGCGCTCGAGAAGGAGCAGGAGGAGCAACCACCGACTGCGACTCCCACGGCTGAGGCGCCTGCAACAGCTGGAGCTGCAGCAGCTGTCGCTGTGCCCGTTGACAAGAAGATGGGCAGTGCACTTATGGAGCTGGGTCGTCAGCAGCAGCAGCAGCAGCAACAACAACAACAACAACAACAGCAGCAGCAACAACAGCAACAAATAGTGAGTGTCTAATCCACATATATCTAATACATAATATTCTCGATGTCAGTTTAAGCAATATTTAGATTTTGCCTTCATAATTTCAAACGATGGTTAAGCGCAGTTCATCTTCAATATCTGACTCTAACGCAATTCTGAATCTTGTGAGGTTTTATAGCAGTAAAATTAAAAGGCAGCCGGCCTCAATATAAAGATAAATCCATACTGTTCATACTGAACTAGCATTTATATATATATATACCGTATCTTAATTTAAAATGAAACACTTTTAATGTTGCAAACTAATGTTTCACGCTCTGTCTCTTTCTTCTCGCTCTCCCTCTTTCTGATGCAGCAGCAACAGCAACAGGCACAATCACAGAGCCAACAGCTGCGCCAGCAATTCGATGTATTTCTTTTAAACCTGTTCAATTGCGTTAACAAGGAACTCATCGATTCGGCGGCAATTGAATTTCTTCTCAACTACAATACAAAGCATCAGCGTAAGAAGCTAACCCGTACGATTTTTAGCGTACAGCGCACTCGACTCGATATTTTGCCATATCTGTCTCGGTTTGTGGCCATTGTGCATATGTGCAATACGGACGTGGCTGCCGATCTGTCCGATCTACTGCGCAAGGAATTCAAATGGCATATACGCAAGAAGAATCAATTGAACATTGAGTCCAAGCTGAAGATTGTCCGCTTCATTGGCGAGCTGGTCAAGTTTGGACTGTTCAAGAAGTTCGATGCCTTGGGCTGTCTGAAGATGCTGTTGCGCGACTTCATACACCATCATATCGAGATGGCTTGCGCCTTTGTGGAGGTCAGCGGTGTCTATCTTTACAATTGTCGGGACTCGCGGCTGTTGATGAACGTGTTTCTTGATCAGATGCTGCGCATGAAAACGGCCACGGCCATGGATTCCCGCCATGCGGCGCAAATTGAGAGCGTATACTATCTGGTTAAACCGCCGGAATCGGCGAAACGTGAGATTACACCACGTCCGCCCATGCATGAGTACATACGGCATCTGATCTTTGAGGAGCTATGCAAACAGAATGTGGAGCGTTGCATCAAGATGCTGCGACGCATCAATTGGAACGATCCGGAGATCACAAGCTATGCCATCAAATGTCTGAGCAAGGCGTATCTACTACGCTTTCCCCTCATACGCTGCCTGGCCGATCTTGTCTCTGGATTGAGCTCGTATCAGCCCCGGGCTGTTACCATTGTCATTGACAATGTATTCGAGGATATACGCGCCGGCCTGGAGATACATTCGCCCAAGATGTCGCAACGACGCATCGCAATGGCTAAATATCTGGGCGAGATGTATAACTATAAGCTGGTGGAATCGACGCACATACTTAATACACTGTATTCGATAATATCGCTAGGCGTGACATTGGATCAGTCTGTAATCTCGCCGCTGGATCCGCCTGAAAGTCTGTTTCGGCTGAAGCTAGCCTGTATGCTGCTGGACACCTGCGCTCCCTACTTCACCAGCCAGGCCACACGCAAGAAGTTAGTCCAACAAATTTGCATACCAAACGGGAAACTAAACAAGTTTTTTTTTTGTTTGTTTTTTGTTCACAGATTGGACTACTTTTTAGTGTTCTTCCAGCACTATTATTGGCACAAGAAGTCGCATCCGGTGTTTAGCAAAGCGGAGAATACCTCCGATCTGTTCCCCATCCTCGTTGATCACACATATCGCGATTGTTTGGCCGGGGTGCGACCCAAATTGAAGCTATATAAGAATATGGAGCAGGCCAAGGATGCCATCAAGCAGTTGCAGGAGCAACTGTATCCGCAGCTAAAGGCCAGCAGCAGTGCTCAGGATGCCAGTTTGGCAACCATCAGTGAAATCAACGAACTGGATGAAGGCGTAAGTTGCAAAATCCCGAAGAGATCTCTGACCTGTGTTTTAATCCTTTTGATTTTCTGTTTTAGGTAACGGACGACTCTGGCTCATCGAATGATCAGCGCGAACGTCAGGCAGTTGGCGGTTCGGAGGCAGATCAGGCAAACGATTGGACTGAATACGAGGCGGAGCCAGCAGCTCCACCGCCGCCGCCAGAGAAATCAAAGGAGGATCTAGAATTTGAACAAATGTATGAAAAGATGACCAGCGACTCGTATCAGGAGAGGTTGAAGGAGCCTCCTCTAAAAGCCACCAACAAGGATATACCTGTGCCTATGATGGCGCGCCTGCAAAAGAAATCGTATGACCAGATTATGAGCAACAATGCGCCGCAGATCTCAAAGGCCGCCGCGGTCGTTGCCGCTGCCAATGCTTCAGATGGCGGCAGCAATTTACCAGCCGCAACAACTGCTGCTGCTGCTGCTGTTGCCTCCACCGAAGCGCCAGCTGCAGAGGGTGGTAAGGGAAGCGGTGCCGTACCCTTCGTACTGATGGTGCGCGGCAACAAAGGCGGCAAGCAACAGTTCAAATCATTTGTGGCCCCATCGGATTCACAGCTGGCCATCAATCTAAAGCTGCAGGAGCAGAAGACGCGCGAGGAGAAGGAGCGTGTAAAGCGACTAACACTGAACATAACCGAACGCATTGAAGAGGAGGACTATCAGGAGTCGCTGCTGCCGTTGCAGCAGCGCAACTTTACGCAGAGCTATTACCAGAAGCCCAACAAGCACAAGTTCAAGCATCAGAAGGGTGCACCCGATGCCGATTTGATCTTCCACTAAGTGTCACTTGGTTACCAAAGCGTTACCAACAGACCATTAACCGCCTGCCTGCTCAGACGCTCCAAGAGCAATCAATGCGCAGATATCTCTATGTATGTCCAGAGCTATAGACTGGCGTTCACAAGATGCCCTCAATTGCATATGGCGAGAACGGATAAGCCAACAACTATGTCTCTGTACCATTGTTACCTGCTTTATATTATTGTGGAACGTACTTAAGTTGGAGTCACCTTACCAAGCCAAGGGTCTACGGCGAGCCTCGGCAAAAACACACACACAACATATATATACTAATATATATACACACACATATATATATATATATATATATATTATATATATAATCTTAACTAACTCTATATATATATATATATATATTTATGTCTAGCTTATGTATATGTTCACAGAACTATAAAGATTTTGTAACTGTGTAGATTTTAACAACGCCCAGACTTGTTTAGAAAACATATTTTGTTTTTTATTCAATAAACAAAACACAAAAATCATCGACTTCCACAAATCTTTTACGAATTTTACAAAGCATGACACTAAACAAAAAATAACAATAACAACAATTATTAACATTAACATGTATTACGCCTTAACGATAAAAGCATATTGTTTTATTAGTTACACAGTTCTCGATATGTGTATTCTATTAGTTATGTTTATAAGAAGAAGATTTCTTAGTGCAACAGTTCTTAAATTAAATTTGGATGCCTTATGTTAATAGATGCGATTGATAGAAATAAGTAATTTGATCTTAACTAATTATTTTATCGTTATAACAATACTTAAACCTAATTAGTATAAGGAGTATAAAACCTTAACTCAGGTCCGTTCAAGGTAATATGAAATACGTAATGCTGTATATAGCTTTATTGTACTTCGTATATTGCTCAATTCGTATAAAATTAAGAAATCTGTCCATAAAGATTGAAACTTAGTTTCATTTCATTAAAAAATGTGGATTTCTTTAATTAGAAAGTTCAGATTTTTCAGTGGAAGTGCTCGCCAATTGGGCACTAAATATGGAATATGGCTCGGAGCAGTCCAACTCTTCGGTACGAGTCAGATTGAGTTCCGTATCGATGGTCATGGACTCCGAATAGATGAGCATGACATCCTGTGCCCAATCCACATTGTTGATCTCCAACGGCTCCGAATACCAAAGCTGCGGTTCACTTCCCGGTTCATTGGCCAGCACATTTTCTGTTTGCCTTTCCGACTGGGTTGGACAGCTGAGCGTTTCGTTATGATGATCATGATGATCATGATGATTTTTTCATTCTCAATATCGGAGCATGCGCAGCAAGCTCTGCTTTGCTCTGCTCGCTGTTAATTTTACAAGCTTGCAAATCTTCCCGCTCTCTGTTTCTCTTATGTAGTCTGCGCCCTACGATCCATCGTCTTTCTCTCTGCTTCAGTGCATTAGATATATACATACCAACGTTGTCAACATGGCGCCGAATAACGGTATGTACATGCACAATGGACAAGATAGGCACATTCTCCGACATACAATATACATATTTTATAGCAGTAAACTAAATATAAACACAACTCAAGCTTTAATGTTTTTTGTTTTATTTTTTATTTCACTAAAATTAGCATCAAACATTTTTTTTATATATATGTATGTATGTTTATATTTAATTAAAATTGCCAGTGTTTCCACCTTTTATTCATAAACAATTATTTACTCTTGTTTGGTTTTTTTTACACACTCAAATACATTTCATTTTGTTGTTAATCAGTAATCAGTACAAATTGCAAAAATATGTGTTTTTATGTTTTTAATAAGAGTAGCATTAATACAATATTAATGATCAAAAATTTGGAAAGGCACGATTTCTATAAAAGAAAAGAAAACCCTTCTCGACGGTTCATAAATTAAAATTGGGCACAATTTTTGTTTTTTTTTTGTCACTTACAAGCTTAAATGTTAATACGCTTAAATATTAATTATAAAGTTAGATTTAAAATAAAATATATCGAAAAAAAAATAATAAACATACACATTGAAAGAAAACACGAAATAATTGACGGCAAACAAAAAGTGGGCGTAAGTCCATAAAAGTTAACAAAATCAGTTTTGTTTTTTGTTTCTCTTCTTCTTCTTTCGGTTCCATTGGCATAAATTCAGTTAATGTTTCTTTTTGGATCGTTTAGCTAATAAATAAATTGCTTGCTTGCATGGACATTAAAAAAATAAGCGATCCAAGAAAAAAGGCTTTATACCAGGCGCAACTTGTGCCAAATACTTAAGTTACGAAATTAAAAGAATTTCATAATATTAAGAATTATAATATCATATGTGCTCCTGTTCCAAATATTTTTAACTGACTTTTTAACAATTGTTGCTTGCTGGTTTTCGTTTTGTTTTGTTTTTTTTTTTTGGAATGATCTCGGAGCACATTGATAATATATATTACAAATGATCGTTTCGTTTGTTAGTTGGAAATGACAGAGGCACAATTTGGTGTACACAAAGTTCTTAAAAGATTTAGTTTTAGATCGTTTTTCTGCGTTGTTTGTTTGAATAATTTATGTATTGATTGGTTGATTGTTTGTGCGTTCATATTGTTGTTATTATTGATGCTGTTGTTTGTTTTGGCTGCTCTAAAATGGAAGCTTTTAGTTTTTTTCTTTTTTTCTGTACAAACACGTACAGATTACATATATATAAAATCTAAAATATATGGTATATGTTGCAAGGCACAATCTTTTGCTTTTTAAATGGAAGCAATACATATGTGTGTGTATATACAGTATAAGTACAATACACTATATATGCGTATATATAAATTTGACTTAGTTACGAACGCGTTTCAATGGCAGTTTGACTTTTGTTCAAGCAATTTGTTTTCTTTTGTAAATGTAAATTGTAAATGTTGCTTCCTTTGTGTCGGACGTAGCGAAGGCTGGCTGAATGGACATCTGATTGATTGGTTGGATCGCTGGTTAGTTGATTGATTGGTTTGGATAGAAGGACAGTCAGTTGTTAAATGGCAAAAATTTCACTAAAGAAAACAATGGGCAACTGTTGCAAAAAATTATTTGCCCGCATAGATGGGATTCTTGAAGGTGGATGTGGCCTGTTTGTATATTGGATTCTCGCCCTGCACACAAAAGAATTAAAGAATAGTAAATTATTAGCTTGTTAAAACTATTAAATGTTTTTTTTTTTTGTTATTTACCGTATCCCATTTTGCGTTCATGCGTTCTTTTTCGAAGCGTGCAAATTCACGACGATCGTGTATGGTGGTGAGCAGCTTCCAGAGCAGCAATATGGCCAACCCAACCAGAACAATGGCGCCAATGACGCCCAACACAATGCCCAGCATAAAGACCTTGGGCGGGCATTCCTTCTCCTTCTGGACATACACGACAAGTCCACCCACTTCGCTGTATTTAAACGTAAACTTGCAATCGTCATCATCAAAAAAGATGCATAGCTGTTCATCCTTATGCTCATCGATCTTGACCGTGTCCACGGTGTTGGGCGTGAACGTTGTACAGTTCCTGGCACAATCTTCGGGATTCTTTAGCACGCCCGTCTCATACACTTGGCACTGTACGCAATCCTTGAGATCGTGACAGCGTCCGGAGCATGTGGGACACTTGTCACAGTATTTGCCGGAATAGCGGCCCTCGTCCATGGATTTGCATTTGCAGGCGCCGCACTCGCAGGTGCCGTGACCGGAACAGATTTCACCGCCACCGGGTGGCATGCACGTATCCTGAGACTCTGCACAATCGCAGCTGCTGCCCGTCCAGCCAGGCTTGCATATGCAACGATTGCATTCGCAGGTACCGTGATCGGGGCCAGAGCACATTAAATAATTTCTACGCTCACAGCCAAAATTCTCGCATTCACAATATTTGCCAGAGACAATCTCGAGAGGATTCGTCCGCTTGTGACACTCACAGGAGCCGCAAACACAGCTGCCACGGCCGTAGCATTCGGGAACACTTGTATCATTGCCGGGTCGGCACATACTATCGTTGTCGCCATTCGGCTGCGTATCCGATATGGAGCACTCGCAGGTGTTGCCAAAATAGTGATTATCGCAGCTACAGATGCCGCACATAAAGATACCGTTTTCGTGGCACTTCGTTGACTTCTCCTCGTAGTATTTAGAGCCGGGCAGCTCGCAATCGCACGAGCACAGCATCTCCAGATCAATAATCATGCTTTCGTTAATGCCCACCGGATAGATTTGAATAGTCTGAATACAACATGTCAAAGATAAGTGTTTACATTCATAGTCCGCACTTATTCCAGTCTAGATTACAAACCTGTTTCCGTTGGAGCGGATCGGCTGGACACTTAGTCACCGTTATATGGGTGGTGAAAGTGACCATGTCGCCTACTTTAAGACCGCTGCACTTGTTGGTTTTTATCTGAGGTCCATTGGTCAAACAGCTCGACATATACGTGATTTTAACATCACCCGTAGCATTATCCTTCATCTCCACCACCGATGAGATTTTCTATAATATACATGATTGATTTAAGTATTGGTATAGATAAATCAATTAAAGTATCACTTACGGCGTACTCCTCCCGCACCAGATCCACCACGTTGGACGAATCATTGGACAAAACTGCACTTGAAGAGCCCTCAATGTGTCCGGATAGCTTCTGATAGACGGAATACTGATTCTGTGTGACCGCAAATATAATGTTGATCGCATTCTGTTTAACCTTCTGGTTAATTTGTGATATGCTCGGATAATCCTGTATGATCGAGTGCGTATACATGCCCTGTTCATTCAAATGGCATTCACCATCATTGGGCGTTATAACGCCACCCAATTTACCATCGCCGGCATAATGGAAACCTGCATCCGTTGAGAAGACAAGCAGCCGACGCGCCTTTTCTCTCCATCCGACCTGTTGGCGACAGGCGATTGCCTGCATGATGGCATCGAAGCCACCTTCGGGTGCATCCAAATTTCCACTGACTGCGGCCTGTTTTACCTCATTCTATATGTATGTGGTGTGTGTGTGTGTGAGGGCATATATATATATATAAAAAGTTGCAAATTAGTATTTAATGTATTACAGTTGACATGGTGCATTTATTAAGTCTTTATTATTCAGCATTAGATTTGGGCACACTCCTGAGTGAAAGGAATTAAAGGAAAGTAAAACAAATTGCGTGTTTCCAACTTCATTTTTGACAACAATTTGTAAACTTAAAGAAACTTTTCAAATAACAGAAAACTTTTTCCTTTTATCGAAGTCGATGTTAATGATAGTCAATTAGAAAATTGTATATAAATATTACATTGATGACAACAAACTTACAAATTTATTGATAGGTGAGAAGTTTGTCTAATTAAACTTCGAATTAACTAATATATTATAATTATCGATCATTGGAAGTTTAAAATATGTTGTTTTTCTTCATCAGTTGGAAACAACGCATCATTATGCTATTAATATAAGCTTAGTTCTCAATCGCGAACATGCCAGCGTTTACAGATAAGATTACCAATCTTATATACCATTTAGTATATAGTGTATAGTATACAAATTTGTAGACGAAATCATATCTACAAGAGTGTGCCAGCGACAGTGGAAACAAGAAGTAAAGAGAGAAACATACAGAGGTTAACAGAAGCACATTTCTGTTGTTTAGCATGCAGACAGTTAGAAATTAAACATGAACTATGAACTAGAAAACTTATCGAAATCCATAACCAAGCAAGAAACACCAAATTATATAATCTCAATAAAGTATGTGACAACAATTAATAATTATAAACAAAGAAATGGACAAAAACAAATTCGTTGAGGTTAGCAGCTAAACGAGATGTCAAAATGTGAATTGGACGGGTCTCTCATTAGATTAGATGAATTGGTTCGGCATCTTAATTTTTATTTAGTTTTTTTTTTTTTTTTTCTGTTTGGTTTTTTTTTTTTTGGTTTTTGGGCAGTTGACAACTTACAGAGAATCTATATGTGTCCGTGCTCAAGCCCATGATGTTACGATAGCCATAGGGAGCATCGCATTTGGGGCATGGCTCCTCCAGGCTAAATTTTGCATACGAATTTGTTTGTTTTCGATAGTTTTAAGTTGTGTTTTGGTTTTTTTTTTAGTGGGAAGCAACAAGCAACCAATTTTTCACAATTTTTCATACACATATATAAATATATACGAAAAAGTAAAAAAAAAAAAAGAAAATAAAAAAAAAAAACAGAAGTACAGAGAGCGCAAGAAAGAAAAAGAGAGAGAAAGTTTGGTGAGCATTTATGTATATGAGAAAACAACACAAAATTAAAAAGACAAAAAAAATTAATCTATAATAATAATAAATAAATTTAAAATATATTCTAAATGTTGTTAAACGGGAAATGTAGCATAAGCCCGGCGTTGCCAGATTTATACAATTTAATTTTTTTTTTATTTTACAGACTACACATTTTCCATTTTAACAACAGAGCCACATACATAGCAGAGTGCAATGCACAATTTGGATATATACATGCACATATGTTTACCGTTAAGCATGTATGTGACTAAAATACCAAATTGTAAAGCATTAAAAGGCAAAATACAAGATCAACCATATGGCAGCACCGATCGGTTGTTAAGTTGGCTGCACCTCAAAAAACTAGTTGCTTGTTTTTTACCTTTTGTTGACTTTTGACTCAATCTTAAAAATAATATCACAGACACAAACATATAGAACCATACAGTTATGTTGTACCAAATGCTTATGTGTAAAGAGTAATTAAACAGATACATGAATACATAGTATAGTAGTATATATGATTAAGCTAAGTATATGTAATATATGTGTGACAGATAGACAATACAATACAAGACAATACAATATATATATTTATAAATATATATGAAGAGATATAGATGCGAAAAGTTTGATAAAGTTAGGCAGCAAAGGAAATGGATAGCAGGTTTTATGTATTATATATATATATATATATATAATACATATATATGTAATAAAAAAGAGTGCATGTGAAAAAAAAGAGGTATTATTATTATTTTGAGTCTTACAGAGAAGCTTTCGGTGTTATTGTTCAGTGGCATGTGATTGCGGTAACCATATGGGGCCTTGCAGTTATCGCATGGATGCTCGAGTCTGTACAGATATACATATATATATATAAGACATATATGTTATCAAACAGTTGTCGTTGATTGATGATGATTTTTGTTGTTGTAGTTCGTTAGTTTTGATTTTTTTTTTGTTTTTGTGTTTGCATAAAAGTAAAAATTAGGTAAAAGTATGTTTGTTTTGAATTAGTCAATCATAAATACATAAAAATAAGAATGTTTATCAAGTTAAGCTATAAACAAAAAATTCAGATGATTGCTTTTCTATTCGGTGTACCGAAAATTAAATAACCTGGTAAAAAGACATAATACGAGTTGTCTTGTACCGTTAGGTATAAGTTTAAGTGAACGAATCAGTCAAATTGACAAGTGAGTCAGTCAGCAAACAATTGAATTGTTCATTTACGAATAACATTCAAGTTAACATTTCTATTATAAAAAAAACTGAATGACTCGTTTTTATAGAGATTGCTTCGGATCGGAACTGCATTTGAATTTTAGGTAAGCCAATGATAACAGCGTTTTCTATTATTAGAAATCATGAAACTATATATATAGATATATTTCATAAATTTGAAATGAATTTTTAAAATGTTATAGAACTGAAAATGATTCTTAATACTCTTCAGAAGCTGCGCACGTAATACTATGAACAATATAACAAAACCAATCAATTAATCATATATATATATATACACTTCAACTACTGTGACTAATTTAACTTTTTAAATGAAATCAAAAAATTCTTGTTTTTTTTTTTTTTGGGGAAATTCACATTATTCGTTTCTCGGCAATTTGCAATAGTCATAACTTATAAAATCGACTTTCTTTTATAGCTTATCAAAACTTAGTCTTAACTTAAAAATTGAGATTAGAATTGTGTATAACACTCACTTCTTGGGTATGGTAGATACGTAAGGCATCAGAACTTTGTCCACGAATGAGCCGAAGCCCAAGCGGAAGTTGGAGGTAATACGTTTCATTGTCTCGGAGAGTGTGTTGCCCAGTGTCGATAATTTCTCTTTATCGTCCTCCATAGACTTGGACAGATCCATCAAATAGTAGAGATCAACGGGATAGTCAACGGCCTGTGAGTAGCTAACATCCAGTTTGTGTACCTCATCTAAACGAATTCAATTAATGAATATATATATTGACATACGATCGGTTATCGATTATCGATTATCGATTATCAATTACCGATTACTTACTGATGCGCAGCTTGAGGTTAACACGCTGAGGCTTTATCTGCACAATTTCACCAGCGGCTGCTGCTGAGCCGGAGGCACTTTGTGATCCGTAACTGGCGCTGTACCCAGAGCTGGAGCCGGAGCTAGAGCTGGAGCCGGAGCTAGAGCTGGAACCATAGCTGGAACTGGAGCTGGACGCACTATAGGAACCAGATGCCGAGGATTGACCATGTGCACCGCTCTCGTAGCTGCCACCCGAAATATATTGACCACCCGCCCAGGCGGCACCAGTGCTGCTTAATGTCAGATCCTTGTTAATCAGTATATGCTCCGTTGTATCTGGATTAAACAGATGTTCCTTTGGGCAGATATCTTCTTTGGGTGTATTCAAAAAGCATCGCGCCCGGTCACCATAATCAGGCTTCATGCACCATCCACAGTTCTGTGTCTGGATGCACTCATGACAGGTCACCTTATTGACGCACCGATTCTGTTCCAATTTGGCCGGCGCAGGCAGTTCGGGTGATGCCGATTTTAGTGCCAAAATCGTTGGCGTAAATATCAGGGCGCTGGCCATGATGCACAGCAGCGTCAAATGTCGCTGCATCGTCCTCATTCTCAAGCCTTTTGTCGCTCCTTCAGTTTTACGGTGGGCGGGTGCAGGTGAGAGTGCAGGTATGAATGTGTATGCAATTGCTGTTGGTGTCGTCTCTGCTCTCATTGTCGCTCTAAAAGCGAATTCTATCTCCCTCGCTCTCTTTGTTTAGCACTCTGTCAACTGCTCTTATTTGCGAGCTCTTTCGCTCTTATTGCTTGAAGGGGGTGCAAAAGTTCGCAGGTGCAGTGGCTAAAATAGATGGAACAACAATTACACTTAATACAATTTTAATTTGAGAAAGTGTTTATATGGGTTTTAAATGGGACTGACTAACTTACTCGATCGCGGTAAACTCTATAATCTAAAGCTTTCCGTATTATGAGAGACACAGTCATCAAATAACGACTGAATGAATATCAAAATTTAATGACTCAATATTTAAGTCAGAGAAAGATAAAGTTATTTTGAAAAAAAAAAAAAACAAAAATTCCGAATATGAATACTGAGAAAATGCAAGCAACAACACATTTCTATGCGATAATACATTTGTATGTACATATATAACGTTCATATTGGACTGTGAGTTCTTATTAGATAAACGAGTTATTGGCTTCAAGAATATTTGATTAAAAAAAATTATTTAATAATTTTAAATACAACGTATTGGACACAAATATTTTTGTATTTGCATACATATCTATCTCTGTGAGAGTGTGTGTTTATGTTCCTACACCTTTCGTAAGGGTATGACAACAAACATTTGCCCAGCCTTGTGTCTTGCCTCATGTTTAAATTTATATACATACATACATATCTCTCGAAGCTGTTGTTTTTGTTGCTGCTGCTGAGCTATACAATCAGCGTCGTTTCGTACGAAACGAACGAATCGAAAATCAAATTGGATATGACTCATCCTCTACGTTGCTTTTGGCTGCTGCTGCCTCGTATATGTGTAACAAAACAAACATACAAAGACGCACGCACGCACGCACTCACACACACATACAAAGAAAACTCATGCTTGCTCTTGCATAAATTCAATGAATAAGGGCCAAAGGCAGAAAGCGACTTACTCCATTGATAATTGATAAAATGACAAAAATGGCTTTAAATACCGTTAAATTGCAAAATTCGAGGGAGCAAAAGAGAGAGTGTTGGCAAAAACATCCACACAAGCCAATGGCAGTTGAGTGAGTGCGTGCACCGTTAATTATTGTTCTTGTACATACGTTTGTATTAAAAACATAAACAAAGAGGGCGCCGCCAGGACAAAGACGCCCCATTTTATTACAAGCGCCCCCTATAGTAAATATGTTTAACTATTTGTGGTATCTATACTTCTATATATAAATACGAATACATACATTCATATGTTTTTTAAGAGACTTTTTTTTTTAATTCGCCACAACTTGAGTCATGCAGCGACTGCGCTGACGTCTTCCGGGCACGAATGAATAATCAATCGCCTTGCAAACTTGACACTGGAGACTTGAGAGTTGTGTCTGTTTTGTTGCTTGTTATTCATGCGTTTAATTGAAAACAAAAACAACAAAAGCAAAAAAAAGGTAGCCATTTGTCGAGTTGTGCAGATGGTTTCGTATCTAAATATAAAAAGATGTAGGCGTGGAGATGCAGTAATTTGCATGAATAAAGAGCAGAGCTGAATTTAGGCGCCCACAACATAAGTCAACATACACACACGCACACACTTGCATGTGTACATGGACATACATTTTAAGTTTTTGGCCTCGCTCACTCGCTCGCCCACCTCAACATTGGCCAGGCAGCCGGGCGGGCAGGCGGTCTTTCGATCAAGCGGCGGCAACATCTGCGCTACATAATGTGGGCGTACGAGTTCCTCGCACACAAGCCCAAAAGCAGAGATAAACACAGCTACGCAAACATAAACGCATACAGGCATATATACATACATTCATACATATGTATATGTATAAATACGTATGTATGACCCGCACCATTTGGATCTGCAACTCCTTGGGAGCATAAGAACACGCGGCGATAGGGGGCGCTGCTGGACAGCAGCAACTCTAATCAGTTTGACGTTTGATCGTCAAAGTTTGAAGTGTTGCCATCCCACTGAAGAACTTTTGCCGTACTCATTTTCTAGCTTCAGCGGCAGTTCAAGTGGAGGATATTCATTTGGTACACAGCAAATAACTTGCACACACATAACCACACCAACAAGGCAAGCACATTTATTGACATGTGTGTATGTGTGTGTGTGTGTGTGTGTGTGTGTGTGTGTGCGCTGGCCGCGTAGTCATCGTCATCGTCAATGAAATCATCAACATGAAGACTTTCCTTTGACCAAGAATGCAGTCAAAATTTATACATTTTCTTACGTAATACAACTTTATTCACATTATTTCACGCACACTCTAACACTTGTTGCGATTTAATTTGTACAGATAATGCCTTTTCAATTAGTAAATCTATAAAATAGTTCCATCAGGGCGCGACATTGTCCGCTGCTGTGGTTTTATTTTGATTTCACGCACACACTTGTGGAGTTACCCACTCATATATATGTATATATATATACAGAGAGAGACACACAAACAAGCAAATCATACACAATTGTAATATGAGTTGATTATTTTATCACTTTTTATGCACTTTTTGCATTCCGAAAATAATTCCGTATAAAAGAAGCAAATAAGTTCCCAATAAGTAGAATAAAAAAAAATAAAGGTGGCAAAAAATTGTATTAATTACTTTTGGCGACGGTTCCGCACTGCCACTCAATTAACAAACAACTGAGGCCGTATGACCAGACTTAAATAACATAAATATGAGCAAAAAGTGTGACCAAAGCTCGTTCCACGAAAGGCATTTGTAATTGACTTGAAGAATAATCAAAATTGCAAAACAGTCTTTACTATGCTATGGAAAAAGTAATTATCTATTTGAATATACAATTATTAAAAAAAATTAAAAATATTTTTATTATTAATCAAAAACAAAAAATTAATAATTGTAGGCTAGCTAGTATTTTAACGCATTTTCAAATTTGTAAGCATACTAACATAAAAATGCTTTTATTGTTGTAGCATGCAGGGTCATAATAATCAAAGCTAATAATACTTTATTTGAAATAATAAATAAAGCCTTTAATGCGAAATTTAAATTGCCGTTTTATTATAATTTAAGCTTGACTCAAAAGTTCGCATGTATTTTATGCAGAGTGGGAGCCCGCGAAAAGTGTGACCAAAGCAACAAATGCGTAATGCCAAATACTAGACAATTTTCCAGGCTGACAACAACGACAACAACAACAACGACACAGCGACAACAGCAGCAGCAACAATACAAACGAATCCGAGGTGAATGTATGTAAATAAAAGACCAGCCATAAAATACGTTTATATGGCCAACAAAATAGAGCAAAACGAAAAAAAGTAAAACAAAGCAAGTGAAGTCATCAACAGCTAACAAAAAGAAACGATCAGCGGCAAACAATATTCAAACTCTCCTTTTTTTTTGTTGCAACAAAAGGGGGGCGACGCCCGCATCGCATCATGGAGGACTTTGATATTGATTTGGATTTGAATTTTGTGCAGCTAAGCCGACAGCAGCTCCTGCAACGGTACACAAGCGCCGTCCGCCAGCTGCGGCGTCTGGCCGATGTCAACTACGGCGTGCGTCCGCTGAGCTTCGATAACTATGTGATCTTTCAGTATTTCCAGCAGCGCAGCGTCACGCCCCTTTACAATACGTCCACGCCCCTGATGGCCTACCTGAAGCTGGAGGCGCTTCATCAGCTGCTCGATCGTCGGCGCAAAATCCTCTGCTGGCTCTTCTACTTGACCCTGATGTCGCTCTGCATCGTCGCCTATCGCTACGAGACGTCGAATGGCGCCAATAACGGACGCATGGTCCAGCAGCTGGTGTATCCGGGGATGCGCATGTGGCGACGCATGACCATGCCGCTAATACAGCGCTTTCCGCGCCTCACCGAACTCTACGACGAGTCCTGCCTGATGGGCAATCCGTTCTTTCAAGTCGAGGATCTCAGCTGCGGGCCCTGTGCGAACGTCGAAAGCGTTTGGCTGGAGAGCGACGAGTGCGCCCAGCTGTATGCCAACGCCAGCCAAAATGCTACCCGGAGTCAACATGAATCCAGCACACTGTCTGGCTATAAGCAGCTGGCGCTGCTGCAGCACTGCCGCCGGCCGACGGAGCATATGCCGTACACGTTCCGCAGCAATCAGGATGCCTTCGATCTGGGTGACTTTTACAAGATTTACGCCAACAATCTGAAGATCTTCCAGCGCGACGCCTATCGCGTCCACTCCACCGATCAGGGCGTACACAATCTCGAGGATCTGTTCGGTCAATTCAATAGCAGCGCCGCCGACGCTGAGCTTGGTGCTTCCACATGGTCAACTCGCGCTCACAATTTATGGCGCTGCAATCGTATGCTGCCCGCTCGCCTACTACGTCCCATATTTGCTCGCCCGCTGCGCTTGCCCAGCATGGGCGTCGCCCTGGAACGTTATGTGGCCATCGATACGGCCCAGGCTCCAGCCTACACGCTGCCCGAGACCGAGTGCCCCAATGTCTATGTGCATCAGGCGGTGGGCACTCGTTTCATCATATTGCGTCCGACCAGCGAATGCCGCCAACGCTGTCGCACGCTCTCCATGCGGCTCACCCAATCCTTTGTGCGTATGTATCGATGCTGCCAATATGATCAAATCGATGGAAAGCTATTTTATCGTTGCTCTCTTCCAATTTACAGTTAACTACAATTGGTTGTACTGGAAACCGATTTCGGCGCCAGATCCCATCTCGGAGAATATGTCCATCAGCCTCATTGGTTCCTATTGCTAGATAGCCAGACAGCTAGACTGTGCAACGCTCCCGCCCCGCCTTCCCAGAATTAACAGTCAACAATATTTCTTTTGTTAAGCGCCAAGCCAAAAGTTAAAAAACAAAAAAAAAACATAATTCTGAATTTTTGTCGCTCAATTTGGAAACCAAAACAAAAGAAAAAAAATTATGAATGTAGAAACGAAAAAATGTTCGCGCCATTTAAAATGTGCAGCTCGATTAGCCATAAGATCCATGTCCATAATTTGTCCTTATAGTCAATAAGCTAAGCATAACCTAATGCTCCAAATATTTCTCTTCACTTCCTGTGTTCCAATCCGGAGGAATGTTTTACTTTTTGTTCGAAATCAATTGCATTTATATTCAGCTCTAAGTTCAATTATTATTTAAAATTGTTAAATGCCTTATATATGACCAAGACGTGTCCAACAAAAGTATTAACTATATACACATATATATGTTAATATATATACATATATAAATAGATATATATACGTATATAAGAAGCCAGCAAAAAAGATTGTAAATATGTTTTTTGCGTATTTGAGTTTCCGCTAATATTTGCCAAATTATAAATTAATTCATTCTTCAGCTATATAGTATTTATATATACACACACACACATAATATATATACACTCACCTATATATATATCGTTTAATGGCTTTCCCTTTGCAAAACCCTAAAAACTTAATTGCAAATAATAAAACTACTTTACAGCACAAAATGTTATTCAAACAAATGGCAAATTATTTAAGTATATCTTTTATAGGGACAAATGACATTTATTTAAACCATTTAGACTTGGACACAATATAAATTTCATGAATGTTTGGTCAACGCATCGAAATAAGAGCCCGTCATTAGATCGGCAGGGGCAATGCCAAATGTGCGGATTAGCTCCTCAGCAATGACTTGACCCTCCTCCGGCGTCTGTTCTGGGCGCAGACACACCTCAAACTCCATAAAATGACCCAAATCCTGCACCTCATCCATGTGAATGCGCGTTTGTTCGTGCAGAAAGAGCAGCCGACGTTTGGCCAGCACTCCCAACGCACCGTTCGACTGGGTAAGGATCTTCTCCAGCACCGCCGGTTCGTCCACCTCGATTTTATTAAATGTGGAAAGCTTGGGTCCGGCCACATCGGGCCTGTCATAGAAGACCAGCTGGGAGCGTGCCGGCGGCTGTAAATAACGCAACTTTAGCCGGCCGCCCAATGGTGAATTAAAGAAAACATCCCGCTGCACAATTAACTCCCCATTGTTGCTAGTTAACTGCCTGGCTATGACCAGACGACGTTCAAATTCTGCTGAGCCGCCGGGTATGCGCGCCTTTATCTCCACGTTGCGCTGATCGGGTGCAGCAGCTGCATCGCACATGTTGCTAAGGCTTGCTAAGATTCTAATTGGATTTATATAAACTTTTATTTGCCTTAGTTGCCTTATTTGCATTTATTTGCATTCATTTATTAATGACTTTATTCAACTTTGTTTCAATCTAGTTCTTGCATGATTGTGCTTTTCGATCGACGCCCAAGCGCGCTTTCTCACAATTGTTATCGATAAGTGGCGCGATGTGGCAGCACTGTTGAACACAGCTGGTGTGCACACACTTCTCTGAGCTTGGCGCCAAAATGTACCTATTTAAAAGCAAACAACTTAATTGGTTGTTAATTAAACAGTCTATTATTTCCTATATTTACATAAAGAGAATTTACGAGCGCAATTATTATATATAACAAGTGTTAATGCTTATTGAATTAAATACTAATGAAGTTTGCTCAAGCGTTTAATTAATTCATGCACAATCGCAGCCAGCTAACAGTATATTCATAGACATTTAATAGAGATACCCTGTACGTACACCGTAGTCTAGAACGGAAATACACATAACAGGTCCAACTGCAACAAGTCCATCGGTTGAACATTTTCCATTCAAACATCGCATGCGCAGATCAAGATCTTGCCCTAAATGAACGACATCGATTTACATACAATCGTCATTTATGAATGTTGTGTGTGTGAGAGAGAAGGAAAGCATGAGAGCCAGTTTAAGACAATGTGTTTTCGTACTTTTCTGCGGCATAGGGTATGCGATAGTCGATTACCCTTGAATAGAGGATCTTTGACTTGTTTGTTCTATTTTTAATGAGCTTAGGATATTTATAACAAATAAGTCTACATGTGCATGCATATACATACATATGTATGTATGTATGTATATCTATATAGAGAAAAGTAGCGTACCTTATTAGTAAATACATACTAAAAAATACATAATGTATATAAGCTTAATATACATACATACATATATGAATGCATACATATGTACATATACTAACGTACATATTTACAAAGTGATAATATAAATATATATATTTATGTACATACATATTGATGTGTACCTATATGTATGCCTGCACACATACAGACAAACATATCTACAAACACATACAAGTATATGTGTACATATGTAAATGAGTGCAAAAGCAACAAACAGCAAAACCAAAAAAAAAAAAAAAAGAAAAACAAGAGAAAAAACAACAACAAGAAGAAAACACAATGTGTAGACAACACACACAAGTTGCATAGTCTCCTGGCCAGGCCCCGCTTCGTGGCGCGCAGTAGCACATGGTAGGTAGGCAGGCAGCGGCGGAGGGAAAGCGAGAGGAAGCGCAGAAGAAGGCGGCGACGGCGACGGCGACAGCGGTGGCAGCAGCAGCAGAGGCGGCAGCAGTAGCTGTGATGACGATGCCGCGCGCGCAACGACTTTGGCAGCTCAACACAAGCGCGCACACACATACAAACATCCACACCCTCACCCACACCCACACACACACTGCAGCACGAGCAAGGGCGGCGTTTGCGTGCCCTGGGCGTGGCGCAGTGTGGGCGGGCGAGCGCGTTGGCGCGCAACCGGGAATATTTCCATCTACTTCCCATTTTGAAAGCTTTTGTGTGCTCGTTTTGCGGTTGCGAACTTCGGCTTTGGCGTTCGGCTCACCCGAAGAGCTTTTCGTATATGCTACTGTTGTTGCTGCTTCTGCTGCTTCTGCTGCTTATTACCCTGCATGTTCGAAATGGCAATAGCAAATTTACTTTTAATTTGCCACCACCTATGCCTAACACAACTCCCCACTGCCACCCTCCCCAATAAATCCGCCATTAACGGCACCTTCATTTTGTTTTCTACACTTTCCGGACTCTGACGGTTGCCAAACTCAACCCCTCACACACAACAGTCAGGTGCAGGGTGGCAACTTTAATAGTTGTCTAACGCTTGCCGTTTATGAATGGCTGGCAGCACTATAAATCGATATTGAAAATAATTACAAGCTTTAGTGCAATTTTTGAATATTTAATGAGCTGGAAGCCAAATCCAATTACACAAATAACATTTCTTGGCTCCGAATACGAATAAAAAATAAGAGCCATCTTTTATAATATGCATATAGTACAAATAATTGATCTTTACATAATACCAATGTTCGAACTATAACCAAAGTTCATTTGTTTTACAAAAATATAAAAATGATACTGGGAATCTCTAATATAGGTAAATGGGTTTTTTTTTTAACGAAACTAGCACTGTAGAATTTATTTGTATGTATGTGTGTATTCTCCTATTCGATTATTGGAAGAACTGTGGGACTCCCAACTCAACGCTTGTAAATATTATATATTAAATTCCGATTAGATAGTTAGAAAGAATAAATATAATCATAAAAAATTCATAAA
The DNA here is from genome assembly GCA_037075185.1 of Drosophila pseudotalamancana. Lineage (NCBI taxonomy): Eukaryota > Metazoa > Arthropoda > Insecta > Diptera > Drosophilidae > Drosophila > Drosophila pseudotalamancana. Next base: position 8,704 of record JBAMCK010000883.1, on the reverse strand, counting down.
TATGAAATTACAATTTACAATATACAATTTAATTAGATTTTCAATAAAGATTTATCGATAAGCGATGTTATTAATATGTTATTTACATAGCGATGTTGTTGGCAACAAACATTTATAACGCGTCCCATTTGTCTGTTTGTTTGGGCCATGATCAGCACACCGGCTTCTCTGCCAACAGCAACAACACCAACGACAACAGCAACACATTTTATATGCTCAGCGGCAAACAAAACAATTCACAGTAGGACGCATTCACAGACAAACTGTCGCTAAGCTGGCGATACTTACCCCCACTATCTTTCCCTCTTTCTCTTTCTCCCTCTCCTTCTATGTTTTGTACATCGCTCTGCAATCATTTTTTTGACAGTATTCATTTTGCTTATTTGTTCAATTATTTGTTCAATCACTTCCAGTTCAGGAGCTTTCTAAAGGAACTGGAACCGAATCGCCTCGGAATTCTTATCGCCAATCCTTTTTGTTATCGTAAGCCGAATCTTATTATAAAACGGCTTAGTTTTAAGTTTTTTTAAGAGAGGTACAGAGGCGGTAATGTCCGTTATCATCATGCACAAACTTGTTGCATTCAAGAAAATAAATTGTCAATGCCCATTTAGCATTTATTATCAATCGCGCGATCCTTATCGCTGCGGTTTGCACGTGAACCACCACCACGCCCCTCCCATACACATTTACATACATATGTATGGGTGCCATTATGTTAGTACTAACTCTAGGCCTCTGCTTATGTATGTGTGTACTAAATACATATGTGTACATGCATGTGTAAAACCCAATCAAATTTTTCATATTTAAACTACGTACATATGTATTGATTCATTTGATTTTCCGATTATGTTCGAGTTTTTCCAAATTTATAACGCCTTGTGTAAAATTTTAACTTAAGTATTAAAAAGAAAAATGCACGGCAATTCATTTTTACATACATATGTGTGTATGTACACATATACAAGATATTTTATGTTTGTATAGAAATAGATAAATACTTAACTATGTATGTATATATGTGCGTGTGTGTGAATGTGTATATGTGTGCTTGCTTGTATTTAAGCTTTTTTGAGTGAACGGATATCACAAAAAACCCGTATCCGACTAACACGCTTAAATGTGTGTGTGTGTGTGTGTGTCTGTGTGTGTGCACGCGCGTGTGTATGTACATACATATGTATGTATATAAAAAAACAAACATTCACACAAAACAGATACGAAAATTTAATGCAGTTTTCTTGATTTTCTATAAGGAATTCTCCGTTGCTGTTGCAGTCCGCGTCGACGTCAACGGCGACGTCGACTGCAGCGCCAGCGTCGACCGACAGACAAACAGCGACGACCTTCGCTGCATAGCGTACTTTTGTTGTTGCATTTGTTGTTGGTGGTGTTGCCGCTGCCGCCACTTTTCGTTGTTGCTGTTGTGTCCCTCAGTTTTGTTGCCGTTGCGCTGCCATAGCACAAAATGTATTGGCCACATACACATACATATATACACGTACATATGTATGCAAGCGTGTGTGTGTATGTATGTATGAGTGCGGGTACCTTTTTTGTATGTATCTGTTATGTGGCTGTAACTGCTCCCCTCGCTTACCGATGCTCCCGCTCTCCCTCTCTTTTATGAGCTCTCTCTAGCTATATTTTTGTATTTGTATGTATTTGTGCTTGTATGTGAGTAACCAGCTGCGACTTTAAGTTTTTGTTGTTTCTGCTGCTGCGAATTCGCTCCCAGCTGTAAGCGTGTGTGTGTGTGTGTGTGTGTGTGTGTGTATGTGTGAGAGTTTGAGAGTTTTGTATGTTTGAGAGATACTTTGACCTTTTTTCCCATCAAGAAGACTTGAGCTGTTGTTGTTGTTGTTGTTGCTGCTGCTGCTGCTGCTGCTGCTGCTGCTGCTGCTGCTGCTGCTGCTGTTGGCGTTACCATCGCAGCCACAAAGAGATCATTGCAGATTATACAGGGCATGTAATTTAGTATATAAGCATTTATCTAAGTACATAATATCTATGTGTGTGTGTGTGTGTGCTGGTAAGTAATTTATGAATTTTCGTTTCGTTTTGGTTTTTTATTCGTTGAAGAGCTCAGCTGCTGTTGGCCATTTATGACTTCATTTGCCGCTGTGTCTTTTAATTTTCCCAAATTTATTTTTATTTATACATACATCCATATGTACATACATATATATATTATATATTATATTATATTTATATACAGATACATATATTATATTTTTGCGCTCTACCGTTTCTTCTATGTATTTATAAGATACTTTTCTTGCGGGTTGCACTACGAGCGGATGCAAAGGTGTGCTAAGCGAGTGGGTGGGTGGTCGATTGGGTGGGGGACTTGCCAACAAGTGTCGAGGCATACACTTTTTCCCGACTGTCCTGGACCGCGCGCATCCCTTGTCCAGTGATTGGGCCTCAGTTCCGGTTCAACGGACTGATTGCGTATTTTTTTTTGTGTTTCTTTTTTCTTTTTGTTTTGGCATTTAACCAAAAAAGTGGCAACGCTTTTGTTTGGTCTCGCTCTTTCGCTATGTTTATCTTTTGTTATTCTTCGTTTTCTTGTTGGATTTTCATTGTTGCACTTTGCTTTGGCGCTGCTTTTGCTTTCGCAGTGCAAAATAAATCATTTATAAATATTTAAGATGTGTCTCTGTGTGTGTGTGGTGTGTGTGTGTGTGTGTGTGTGTGTGTGTGTGTGTGTGTGTGTGTGTGTGTGTGTGCGTGCGTGTGTGCGTACGTGTGAGTAACAGTATCTAGTTAATGTATTCGTGTGCAAATATAGCTGTCACACATATAAGCAAACACACTTACGTGCATATATACATGCATGAATGTACATATTTATGTATGTGTGTGTATGTTCGTATATGCAAATATAAATGAGTTTATGTTTGTATGTGTGTAGAGGTCTTCTCAATGTCTTTATGGCGGATATTTCATATCTACATACATATTTATGTATATGTGTATGTACATTAATGTACATACATACAAACGTGTGCTTATATTTGAGCTGAACGCGATTGAAGAAAAAGCACAAGTTGTAAGTATGTATGTGCAGATAAGTTTATATACTCTACACATACATACATATTTATGTATATATTTACAAAGCTTACATATACATGCATACAAACATTGTAACTCTCTCTGCCTCTCTAAATATGCATACAAATGTATATGCACAAGTATGTGTATGTGTACGTGTATGTGTGTGCATGAGTGTGTGTGTGTTTCAATACAAAGAAAAACGCAAAACGCAAAGTAAGTAGAAAATTCATATGAAAAACCAATTTTCTTTTTATGGCTTGATTTCTATATGCTTTAAGTTTAATACAACTGTGGGAACCAAATGGAAAATATATTTTGTGAGACATTAATGGGAGGAAGCGAGACGCATATATGTACAAACAAAAATATGAGAGACAGCAATAGATGCAATCGCTCGACATTTACAACTTTCAAGCTTAAGAATAGTCTAATAATATCTTCGAAGAGTTTATCAACACAAGGAATAAAACTTATAAATAATTAATATTAATAAATATAATAATAAATTGAGTTTATGATAAATAAGAATAGTTCGTTTAATGATATCTGTATGGTCCCTTTGTATGTAATATCTTTAATGTTTAACTATATTTCATATGTACATCATCGATCTTGAACATCTGCAATGAGAATACATATATATTCAATTGGTTAGGCAGAAAATGGATACCTAAGGGACGACCCTTTCGATGATCTAGGCTTAGGGAATTCACAGATCGTTTCGCAAATCAGGTAGAAAACAATGCAAGGACCTTTTGCAACTCAGGTAAAATGGGACACGTTAGGAGCTTTACAGGGGTGTGTCAATAAATCTTCATATTGTCAGGTAGTCGACATCCTGACTGTCTTGTATCCATACAGATATATATGTATTTGTGTGTATGTTTAGAGATCCAAGAAAAATATAACAAATTTCCACTAAATCATGTTGATAACGGGTCTACAATAATACACATATGTATAAGTATGTGTATTTGCACAATATAATCAAGTTGATATATATTATATGTATATGTATATTTGTATAAATATATAAATTAATAAATACATTTTTTGTTTCACCTTCCAAACTTTTCCCTTCATGCATAAGGTTGATAAGCATTTTGCATTCTACTTTCCCCCGTATACAATCAGTTACTATTTAGATCCTGAAGCATTCCATATGTTATGTATATATATATATATATACCTTTCGTTCAGCCCCCAAGGCATCTAAAAATAATCGTGAAAGGTAATAAAAAAAACTTTCGCCTGAGTCACCACCATTTACATCTACCCCTCCCCCAAACACACACAACTTTTACTTCCGTTACTTCCGATGCGGTCGAGAAATTTTTACAACCCGATTCTGAATGGAAAACTTCAAGAAAAGGCAAATAGCAAAAACATGTAATATCTATAATTTATGTGATTTTTTTGTTACGAAATTTTCCAATATTCTTTATTTCTCTCGAGTTTTCTAGTTACGTATGTATGTATATACAGAAGATACTTTGGGAAACTCGTTACTTTCTATGAGTTCTAAGCGCTTCTACAATCGACTTTGAATCGAAAATCTAAAGAAAAGTTTCTTTAGCAGTATTTCACAATAAATAATATTTATTATTTATTTGCTCTTTAGGGCTCTAAGGGTTTTCGCAACACTGCTTTATTTTATATACACATACATATATTTTTTATTTTTGTTATTTTATTACTGAATAATGGAAATATGGTCATGCGATCATATAATATAAGTAGAAGATCGCAAGTTAGGGAGCGGAATCTCATTTCAGATAGCTGAAATCATATCTAATACATATACATACATACATATGTATGTGTCAGTGTCATATTTGATGAATCATGAAAAGCAACAATAATAATTATTTTCGCGTCAACAATACGAATTTACAAACATAGAGATATGCATATATGTACCAATGTATATGTATATAAGCTAAGCCGAGTGCAAAATAGCATCTAAAATAAATAAAACCAGCTCATTAAAAAATTAAAGACTCTCGACAAGCCTACAATAATTAAAATTATAGCTTCATCTTTTGAAAATAACAATATCCGTTTTCAAGAACTTCAAATGCAAAAAAATACAGTTGGATCAATGGAGAATTTTCAAGCAAGGTGGCAGCTCTGCGCAGCCTCTTGATCGCCATCTTGTTTGAGGCCAGCAACAACAACAACAAACGGAACATCAAACATGGCGGCCAACACGCTGTGCGTTTTTCGTTTACCGAACTGTACTTTACGTGTAAGTGTATTGTATGTTTGTATATGAATAAGTATATATGTATGTACGTACATGCATAAGTACTGCTTCTTCTTAGCCATCAAACTGCCTTTCACTAGAATGGCCACCCTTTGCCAACCCCTTCCGCTCCCTCTTCTCCTTTTATCCAGCATACTGCTAATTTAAAAACATGAATTGGCAGAAAGCAGAAGGAACCAAAACAAAAAAAAAACAAATTCCCAAATATGTGAAAACGAACAAAGTTTGCTGTGCTGGGTGCGCCGGCGCCGGCATCGCTGCCAGCGTCAGCTTTTGTGGAATTTTCTGCTGTTGCTAATCTCGCTGCTGCTGCTGCTGCTGCTGGGCAGCCACCATTCACACACTCATGCACACACACACGCCCACTCGACAGCTCTCACTTTGCTCGCTAGATGGCAGCAGTAGTTACTGATCGAATTTCTGGCCCTGGGCATAGGCCGCCCACCCTATTGCCCGTTACCAGGTAGGTTGCGTGTGTGTGTGTGTATGATAAGAGCACACACACTAGCAATAAACTTATAACTGTGCTTTTGACTCCCAACATGCGGAAGCGTCGACGTCGACGTCGTCGTTGTTTTGCCTTTACTGTATGGGAAATAGTTGCGGCTGGCGCCAACGCTGGCTGCGCAGCAGTTTGAAATTTTCGCCGTCAACGCTTTATGGCGTCGTCATGTTGTAAATCTAAGCGAACGTCAGTTTTCCGCATCGGCAAGTCTTCGATTCGTTACTGCAACAGGACGAGAGAATGAGAATGCATTGACAATGACGCCGACGTCAGCGCCAACGTCAACGCGAACGCAAACGCGAACACGGGCCTTGCCATCGCCAACGTCATCGTCAGCATTGCAGACAGCTCGACTGCGGCCAGTGCGGCAATAAAAGTGGCCGGCCAGACAGACTCATGTATGCGGTGTAGCTCAAGGTCGCCTGCCATTGGTTATATTTTGATGAATTGATGAAAGCAAATTGTAAAGCTTACATAACGGAGACTTACATACAATAATACACTCCGAGTATTTAATTATGGTTAATAAATTTCTATATCATTATTAGCACTAAAAAATAAATAATATGAAAAAAGTCTTTCGACTAAAATTTCTTATTTGTACGATTTTAACTCATAACTAAGTTAGTTGATATAGCCGCGATGCATTACCAAAATGCGCGACTATTTGACGGGTAGCGCAATGCGAATGCAATAATAATGATAACAATAATAATAAACACAAAACAAGACATTGATGACGATGACGATGAGGACGATGGTTGCTCTTGCTTGTCAAGGGAGCAAGAGAGAATGAGGAGAAGAAGTGTGGAGAACGAAGAGCTATAACGGGTAGTTGGTGTTACTGTTGTTGCTTAGGTGAAGAGCAGAGTAAAAAAACCAAGTCGAAGAAAATGAAATCACAAGCAAATAAGAACATAAAACGCAAACAAATAGCGCGCAATGAAGCAAAACGAACAAAAATAAAGAAAAGAAAAAGCTAAGAATGGAGAGAAATTAAACAAAAAAAAACGAGTTAAATTTATACCAGCCTTAAACACAAACGAGGGAAGAACGCAAAAGAGCTAGAAAGAAAAGGAGAGAGAGCGAGAGAGAGAGAGAGAGAGAGAGCTATCCGGAGAAAGGAACGAACACCCATTCAATCACTCTCGTGCCTCATCGGCCAGCAGCCGCCCGTAGAAGCCACCCACAAATGAGGCCCCGTGCCAGTGGCGCCGTCGTCGTAGTTTCGAATGAAGATATCAATCACCAAAAAAAAAAATAAATAAATAAATAAATAAATAATAATAATTATAACAAAAAAAAAACAAAAAACCTTGTCCGGCCGGGACCAACGTGGGGCGTGGTGTGTGGGCGGTTTAGAAGCAGCGATTGCGATAACGGCGCTCACACACACACTCGCACGCATATTTTTCGATTTGTTGCTCTCTCCCCTCTTTCGTTAGCATTAGCAAGCGAACACAATGCCCGGCCTTGCGCAACGTGCTCGCTTACTCATTCTGCTGTACGTTTCTGGCTGCCGCCGTCGCCGTTGCCGCCGCCGTCGCCGCTGCCGCTTCGCCTTCTCTTTAATCTCGAGAGTCACCAGAGCCCAAAGAGTCGCAGGCCCCGTTTCGTGTGCGGCAGGCACAACAAGTTTTTCAGCAAAGGCAGCGGTTGGTGGCGATGACTAAATACAAGTATACATACATACATATGTGCATACATACATACATACATACATACATACATATGGATGCAAATATACTTGTACATAAGCACATACAACATACATACATACATATGTATATGTACATACAATTTACATAGATATGTGTACATATGTATATACATACATACATACATATGTACATAAATATATATGTACATACATGCCTATGTATGTATGTATAGCGTGTAGGAAATTTAATTTTGTATGTATGTAACCGTTATCCAATATAACGGCAATTATAAGAAAACATTAAGAAATAAATTTAAAATATATGTATGTATTTACATATGTATACACTGTATATATGTATGTATGTATATACGTCATATAACAGTAAAATCACAACTTTACACAAGTCGCTTATTTTTTACGCTCTCTCTCTTTCTCTCGCTCTCCTTGTCTTTCAGCAAGCATGTTTGCTTTCCCCCTTCCCCACTTATTTTGCCCCATCCCTTGCTTTTCGCACGCTACGTCTACATTGTTGTTGTTGTATCTGCCTTCTTTTTTCGTTAATTCATTATTGAGGCCAATTGAATTTGTGTGTTGTGTGTGTGTGTGTGTGTGTGTGTGTATACATTTATGTATACATGTACATACATTCATATGTATATATGTATATATATTTTTTTGTATGTACATATGTATATGTATATATGTATATGTTTATATATACATATATATGTATATATACATACATATGTACATATTTATGTGTGTATGTGTATGTGCATAGCTAGCAGCGTGCTTGAATGAATGACGAACTGACGGACCGACGGACGACGACCGTTCGCCTCACTTGCTTTTGCTTGGCGGCCGGCTGACGAGGGCCTGGCAAGAGACTATGCAGCACGTTTAAATATGCGCATCGACGGCAGCCGACGGCAAACGAGCGAGCAACGAACGAGAAACAGCAACAACAGCAAGAGAAAAAAAATGTACACACAGACAAACACCAAATACATACTCGCACATACACAGACACAAACGCATAGCCCAAAATGACGGAGCTTTGCGTGGCAGAAGCAGCGACGGCGACGGCGACGGCGGCAGCGACGCTGCTGTATATATATGTATATATATATGCACGTGTGTATGTAAGCCAATCTGTGTACAAGTGTGTGCACAAGTAAATTGAATAAAGAAGAAGCAGCAGCAG